>JADLZN010008692.1:0-125204 GCA_018155175.1 Sinocyclocheilus anophthalmus | reverse complement strand
TTCAGTCAGTCAGCGCGCGTGGTGACAAAAAAGCGTGTTTCAGCGATGACTCATCTGCTTGTTGACAGGGGGGCACTGGCCTATAAAAAACTTGCCGCAATGTTAGCGTGTTGTGGGTGATATTTGCCTCCTTAAATTTTATTTATTTACTTACTTTTACAAGGTAAAATGTTCTAACCTTTTTAAATAACAAACATTTTTAACATAAATATATATTAAATAAAAAAGGCTGTCTTAATTACTGATATGATAGGTTGGGGAAAATAATTACACATTATACATGAACCTAACACAACCAGTAGGTGGCGGGTAATCAGTGTCTTAAAGAGTGAATCCTTAATTCATTCAGTCAGATGATTAATTCAAAACAAGCTGATTCGTTCAAGAACAAAACAAGTTAGATGACATTATGCACTGCGGTCGAGCACCATGACGTCATTCGGATGGGATGCCAATGCATCTGCCTCACGTGAAGTCGGAGACCAACAGATAAACAAAGATAATGGCACCTATGAGTTAAATAAGCTGGTTGGAATAAAAACACCAAAATACTCTGACAGATCGGATTGTGAGCCTTTTCATGCCCAATTTGAGCTACTGGCCCATGCATATTCTTGGTCAAAAGAACAGAAAGCCATACAGCACGCTCTCTGCTTGACAGATGATGTGCTTTCATGCTTGTTGCTGTTTGACACTAGTGGGTGGGCTGATTATGATGCACTAGTTGGTGAATTGAGGTGCTGCTTTTTGGACAGTTTTGAGCTCCTCCGTTGTGAGTTATATAGTTGACAAATATTTCCGGGAGAACTGCTGCAGCCGCAAGCACAAGGACATCTTTGCTGGGGGTGTGGTGAGCCGGGACACCTGATTAAGGAATGCCCTGCCCTGGCTAAATTCACAGGAAACAGAAAGGTGAGCACAGTAGGCAGGACGATGCAGATCCCCCAACATATGTCCAACCACTCATCGCCCACAGACGTGCCCACTGAGAACACTATGACTGGGGAACTGCAGGTAGTGGTGGTGGGTGGAACAACCATATCAGACATTTGTCAAATTCTTATTTGAATTGGTGAGTGGTGAGCTAGCACCCATGAAAGAGAGAGGATTGTTGACACTGCGGGGGAGGAAAACTTGTGGCATCTGGTATGGATAGCTGAAGTACAGGACCATTGTATTCTGGCTTGGACATTCTAAGGGACCATGGCTGTCAGTTAGCCAAAGCGACATCGAGCTTCAGCAGTGGTAAGTTAGCGAAGATGAGCCCACCAGAGGTCCGTCACACAGATGGACTGACAGCCGGGTCCTGGGCATGCCATGGAGAATGCTCACACAGAACAGAGCCACCCAGTTCATTCTGGCAAAAGCTCATGTCACTACAAAAGTCGTCAGGCGAATGTGGACAAATAGGGATGGTGAACAAAGGTCTTCAGGACATGACAACCATGATTGTGGAGGCGCAGACTGCCCCGTCGTTCATCATCAGTCCATCAGTAGGAGACCGAGGAAGAATGAGGTCTTCTCCTAGGGAGGAGGGAGGAAGACAGTAGCAATTATACAGGAGATAATGCAAAGTAGCTTCGGTGACCTAGACATGCAGCAGCAGGAACAATTATGGAAGCTGTTGATATAATTTTAGGATTGTTTTGCCGGTGATGAAGGGTAGTGGCACTTTTGCGTTGATTACCAGAGGTTTAATGCAGTGACATGAAAAGTCTCGTACCCTTTCCTACATGTAGATGAATGTCTGGATCTGATTGCGGGTCTTGCTGTTTTTCATCATTAATGTTGAGGAGTGGGTATTGGCAAGTTCCGCTGACACTAGGACCTCAACCCAAGATGGTATTCTGCATGGGTAAAGGTCAGTGGAAATTTAGAGTCCTTTTTTGTGGCCTTTGACCACTTTTGAACGCCTGATAGAGAGGGTACTGGTGGGCATTCTGCGGTATAAATGCCTGGTCTTTCTGGATGACATCTTGGAAAATACAACTCATTTCATTCTGCAATCACAGCCTTGAGAACAGTACTGGAGATAATCAGGACAGCAGGACTCTTGCTACATTCTGATATGTTTTTGGGTAGAAGGACTTGCATGGTGGAGGACAAGTTGAGAGTCATACAGGAGTGGCCCACCCTAGCGAATCCTATTACAGGTTTGTTTAAGGTTTTTCCTGACTGCCCCCTTGTACAAGCTCCTGCAGAAGGATCAGTATTTTGTCTGGTCAGAGGGCTATCAAAAACATTTCAGTACTCTGCAACAGGCCCTGATGAGTGCGCTCATTCTGGCACTCCCAGACCCCCTCCCACCCTTCGTGTTAGATACCGATGCAAGTGGGGAGGACGAAGGTACAGTCCTATCCCAAGTGTGGCCACAGGGAGAGAGAGTAGTAGCCTACTTCAGCAAGGGGGAAGGAACGGCTGCAACGAGGTTTGTGTCGACAGGGCGAACTCTAGCCACAATGTCCCATCATCAGGCATTGACCTATGCTTGCTTTGAACCCCTATCAGGTGCACGACACTTACGGACTCACCACTTCGGTGAGGAATTAGAGATATCCAGACACCCCCCCCAGCCGACATCTTGGGGCCATTCCCACAATCCACACAGGGGAATCACTTTGTCTTAACTGCTATGGATAATTTTACCAAATAGCCTGAGGCTTTTGAGCTACCTGACCAAGAGTCTGAGACTGTTGCCAATGACATGACCAAGGGCGTGTTTAGTAGGTTTGGGGTCCTTCAGAGTATCCATAGTGATCAGGAGAGTTATTGTGAGTGCAGGGTGTTCTCTGCCATGTGTGAGCAGCTGGGAATCATTAAGACATGCACCACCCCACTCCAACCCCAAAACGACAGACTCATGGAGTGCTTTAATAGGACTCTAGCTGAACAGTTGTCCATCTTGACATCCACTCATGAGCATTATTGGGACACACATCTGCCACTAGTCCTAATGGTATATCGCACTGCAGTTTAGGACCCAACCTCATGCTCGCTAGCCCTGCTCATGTTGGGTAGGGAAACTAGAAGCCCCGCTGAGCTGGTTGTCAGACTCCAGATGCTCTGCCTGTTCCTGTGTGGCCTGAATATGCTAGACAGCTCCAGGACCGCATGGATTCATCCGACATGTATGCCAGGAGGCAGTTGATGAGTGCAGGGAAACAGCAAAGATGGCTTATGATCTACATGCCCGGGGCACCACTTTGGTGTTGGGGAGATAATTTGGGTTTACGGTCCATTTAAAAAGAGAAGGAGATCCCCCAAGCTGGACAGCCACTCGGTGGGGCCATGAACAATACTGAAGTGTTACCGAGTGCAGTTGGCTTCCTGGGAATGCAAAGTGGTACTGCATTGTGACTGGCTGGCACCTTACTTTGGCACTGTACTTCCTCCACACATCACAGAGTCTCCGAGAGAGTTAGAGGGGGTAAAAGAACCAGCCGAATTGGCCACTAGTGGTCAGCAGGGTACATCATCACCGGACCCTTTCCGTGGGCCTGACACCAGTCAGCCCCCAGCACCCACACACCCAGCCTAGCACCTCTAGGGGTATCTTACGGGAGGGGCGGCGAATTGGTGGGTGCTATCCCCCCGCCGCCCGCTTTGCAACCGCGTGTGCCCCGCGGTCCGTATCCCAGCAGCGCCGGATGGTGAGTGATCCTTCTAGTTGTGTCTGCGCCACCCTTACTTTTTGCTCCCCGTCCCCCCGTGTTACCCAAAACATTAGCCAAACACTCGGTCTGTGGCAGGCATGTCTGCGCACCGTGACCCACGGAAAAACCACGGACACACCACGCACTAACACGTCTTTCTACAGTATCCCATCCCATACTCGCTCGTTTGTGGGTCTGGTGTATACCCAACCTTATTTCTTAAACTCATCCCTAATTCTCCTGTGTTGTGTCCCGCCCGACGAGGTTCACGCCCCCATCGAACACACCCACAGAAGCCTAGAAGACTACACCCAAGATCTAAGTAACCAGCCAGTTATGCTTTATCGCGTCCCCCACCCTCCAGTGATGCCATGGCTTAAGATTGCAGATGCCTTTTCTTCATGCTTGGTAAGCAACCAATGCAGGTAGTTTTAAGCCAATTTCTAGGTGATAGATAGAGTGTTCTGGGTAAGTGCAAACTGATTGATAACTAGAAGAATTCAATTCAGAGAACTCATCACCATGCAAGGGTGGTCTGTATGCTTCAGTTTTCCAGTTGTTACTTCATCAGTAATGGATGGTGGTCATCAGGAACTGTGCAAACTCTACACATCCAGCCTGAATTTTCTAACCACACACATATACACATCATCTGCACATGTGCACAGACTTGACTGAATTAGTGTTTTAGGCCTACAAGGTGGCAACACTTAGAGATGGAAAATGGCAATAAAAACAGCAGAAGGCAAAGGTGAAAACAATGTTCTATGAAAGGAGGTCAGTAGATACGCATTTTGTCTCATTGTCATTAGAGTGTTTTTTGAAAAGCTACTGTGTGTGATTCATGATGTTGCTATGTGGTTGCTAAGGTTTCTGAGTAGTGATGGGAGAATCAAAGCTTTTCAAAGCCTTGAATCAACTGAACCAATTGTTTCGCAAAATGATTTACTGTTTCGAAGTGTTCGATTCACCACATGTTGGTGCCGTCTGCTGGTCAAACCCTTGTAAAAGCAACAAAAACTCAGGACAAGCATGCATAAAAATTGCTTTTACAAACCCATTGTAAGTGTTTTATTGAAAGGTTAATCTATGAATGCAATATGTGTTGTTGTTTTTTTCATTTTCAGGGCTGTTTTTCTTTCTATATGGATGTCTCAGCTAAATAGGGCAATAAGAAACTATTAACTATTATTCCTTTTAATTATACAAATGCCCCACCAATTATCGCACATGGTTAACAACCACCCTGCGGCCCGGTGAGGAGAGAGAGACACCGGCTACACGCCGGACCCGGGGGGGGGGCGATCTCAGCAAACCCACGATTCATGGTCTCACAGAGCTTGGCCCCCAGCGGTAAATCATTAAAAATTTTACAACATTTGGAAACAGCTATGACGTAATGAAGCCTTGTTAACTAAAATCACATGGCTTTGACGGTTTGATATGCGATCCAATCCACCAATTCGAAACAAAAGATTTGTAAAGGTTTCAAAGCTTCATGAAGTTCTCAGTCGGTGTCATCTCTGTGATATTCTGATGGTAAATTCAATCGATTAAATGTTATAGTGCAAACACATAGAAAAGTTGGGTTAAGGGTTAGTTTAAATTCCACTAATAAGCACTAATTACAAAACTCTGAAACGACACTTTACAATATCTTCTAAAACGATTTAGTTTGTGTTCTATACATTAACTCTGAGCCTGATTCTTTTTAAAAGACAACTTCAGACAGCTCCAGCAAAAATCAATCAGTGGACCACACCACAGAGTTTGTGGCAGGTATTTCTTTGAGCGTGCATGAGGAAAACCAGCTAGCCCTACACAGGCATTAGCTTGTACACAGACGGTTTACCCCATCACGTAAAAGGCTCACGTTGAGAGGTCACAAGGGGACCAGAATGGGCCTGCCTCTGCTATCAAATGGAGGTCACCAGGAGGTTGGCCCGAGAGCACGAGTGATTGGGCCAGCCGGCTGAGCGCAGCTGCAAACAAAGGCCCTTCAGACTGCTGCCCATGACCATCAGCAATGAAATCTCCATTATTTTGTTAAACTGTGTCTGAGGCAGTGCCCTCACTATTATGTCAATGTCTAGGCTTAATGCTGATTCATATACTGCAGAGAAAATCCCAGATTAAGTCCAGATGGCAAGACCCACTTTTAGCAGTGAAACAAGCAACACATTAATGACCAGATAGGATCCTCATAAATGATTTATTTTTAAGAAATTAAGCAAAATATTCATGCACATAAATATTTCATCATTTACTGAATTTTAAACTTTAACTATAAAATGGTTTCCATCACTTTAAGAGATGGACAAAACAGGATTTGATCTATTGTGTTTCTCTACATTAGAAACATTCCCACAGTAAACATTTCGGTAACACTTTATAATAACTTTCATTAATAAATCATTAACAAACATTATATAATGTTTAACTAATCATTACTTATTATATATTCACATATCTAGAAATATGAGATAATGTGCTTGTTGATGTTAACTAATTAACTTATTAAACATTACCAAATGATTGACAGATCATTATTTAATGTAAATTGAAATGCTTACAAATGTCATAAAAATAAAACATGATCATATCAATTGAAAGTTTAGTTGTTTTTTTATCTTCAAATGATTTTGACAGATGGTTTACAATTATTTAAAGCTTCATTAATAAATCGTTAACAAACATTATATAATGCTCAACTGATCATTAGTTAATGTTTACAAATGTCATTAAACTTTCAATGCGTTTTAAAAATCTACAAATTACTTTTACAGAAATTATACAATATTTACAAGCTTATTTGTTAATGCACTTTTGAATGCTTACAAATGTCATTAAACTTCAGTTCACATATTAGCTAATGCTCATTTCTACATTTACAAATGCTGTGAAAATAGAGCTTATAGGCACTTTACAAACTATTCATGTTAATATATTCATTAGCTCATAATCACAGTCTGTAAAAGTCATATATTTGGTCTTTGTTTGTTGTATTGACTTCTACTATTTGCACATCTTAAATGATTTATTAATAATTTGTTAATGTTTTTGCAGTACCCAATCTAAAGTGGAAACTATTTAGCAATTGTTAATGTTTATAAACATTTACTAATCATTAGTCCCTTTATGAACAGTCATTTTGATGGCAAAAAGTGTCCAAAATGACCGGTATTCACCCTATTTTCACATCTTTACAAATAATTTATTAATAATTTGTTCAAAATTGTTGCAGTACCCAATCTAAATTTGAGACTATTCATCATTTGTAAATGTTTACAAACATTTACTAATTTTTTTAGTATCTTTATTGGCACTGGACTTTTAGCTACTTTAACAATGTTTGTGTAAAGGGTGGTTAGATAAGTTTAGCTAAATGCTTGGTAAAGACATATCACACATTGTAATTTGGGTGCAAAACATATTTTTATCACCTCAACACTTATTTTATTAGTATACTATTGTGTATCATGAACAGAGGATTCCTTGAGCGTACATCAACAAGAAAAAAAAATACTATGGACGTCCATGGCAACACCAACTGTATCGTTTGATACAGCAATCTTTCAAAATATCTTCTTTTGTTTTCAGCATAAGAAAGCAACTATACAGGTTTGAACGACATGAGGGTGAGTAAACGATGACAGAATTTCATGTTTGGGTGAACTATCCCTTAAAGCATTACATAAGGTTTGTAATGATAGTAATGAAGTCATTTAAGTGTCCAAAATCCCCAAAAAAGGATTTAGAAGTGAAGAAAGAGGAGAAAATAAAGTTTAAAGCGGTATATAACTTACTAGCCAGGATTGAGATCGCGCGTGTGTGTGTTGATTTGCATTAGATATTGAACAAAGTGGTATCATGTTAATAATTTGTATGGCGATATTTTCTTATCATTTTCATTTTTATTTCATTCATTTCTGAGCAGTTGACGCAGATCAGAGTTTTTATTTTTCTAGGTGTTCTCAAAAGCAAACCCATCAGCACAGGCCCGACTAACATCCGACAATCATTGTGTGACTGGCATTTAGTTTTGGCCAGGCTACCCATGCACATCTAGTAACACAGAAGATGTGGGACCGACAATACGACTGTATGAGTGAATAACTGTAGATGAGTTTTTCAGAATACGATCAGAAGATGGTTCTTGACAAGTGGAGAGAATGCCATCTAGAATAGGCTGTAAGGGTCTAGAGCACACTCCTTCACGAGTCCTTCTCCCTAGCGTTGACATGCTATTCGTCTCTACCGGGCATGATTTTTTTTTTAACCATACAGGAGAGCTGGGTTACTTCTGAAACAGTTTAGAGGGTCTTACACAGAAAATCTACAGTACAAATTGTCATTTATTGTCAATTATTATTAATACTATTGCTAGTGAGTATACAAAGACAATATCTGCATACAGAAAAATAGCAGACTATATATATGTATTTTTTGGGGGAAAATGACAAATACAGAAATGATTAATAAAAGCAGCTTGACTATTACAAAATAATAATACTACTTCTAATAATAATAACAATGTGTCATATATTATTTTGTTGACTTTTAGATTATGCTCTGCTAAAAATAGAAAAGCTTTTCCTTTCCGTTTTGTTTACAGATGTCAATGTTGTCAAAACAATCCCCATTTTCACAGACACACAAAAATGACTAAAAACACACTATTATTCATGCCAGGCCAGTAGTTTGCAATCCCACTTTGTAAAGAAACAGTACACACCTGCATACATACCTATAGACTGAACATGTAATACACATTAGCATGACATTTTAAAATGTTGCATTTTCTAGACATTTGCATTTGTTAAATTGCACTTTGAAACCCACTTTCAAAAGTCTGCATTTTGAAATGAAATTCTGTTTTAGTTGAAAATGATTGAAATTTTTTTTTTTTACATTGATTTGTAAGAATGGGGTTTGAATTTGTCCCTGATCTCCTTATGATGTGATGATAGTGCATCTTTGGTGAATTTACACCGGGCTTTATTTCAGTAAAAAAAAAAAAATGTTAAAACAGGTATAAAGGTTTAGACCTATGTCAGGGATTAAACAAGTTTTGTTGTCCAGTGCACCAGAATAAGCGATAGACATTTTTTTTTGCCATTTGGTGTTGTGCAATGATTTATTTATCCATTTTTATTGCTCTCAGCTTTAACCGATTATCATCCATCTGTCCTTCAGCTCTGACCTTCCCAGGTGAGTGAATATTGTTGCATTTCCAAGAGAGAAAGAGGGAACGCTAGGTGAGCTTTCCCACAAGCAAAAATAATGATTAGCCCCTTGAACTGGACGTTTTCTTCGCTAGTATCAATCTAAATTGACATTGTGACTAACCACTGCAGCAATGGCGAGACTAGGCAAGCGCACGTATTCAGATCAAGAACCCCTGACAGCTTTCAAAAAGAGGGGAAAGTCAAAAAATTTGCTCCACAAGCACCTCTGAGAAATAAAAAAGGCTAATTTTCAAATTAAGCCGAGTGATTTGGGGAAGGAAAAAAAGGTCAGTCGAAGAAGAAGGGTGTAGTGTGAGAGGATCCGCTGATTTCCATATTATTGAAGGAGATGTGTGTGAGCGGCGAGGTGAGGAGATAGTGGCTGTGATGCCAATATTATCCTCGGCTTCCTAGTCACTAAGGGATCGTACCCAAACTCAGAATGACTATCAGACACAGGGGATGGATGGAGAGGGGGCTTGCGGCACCGTCCTCACTGAAACACAGCCTCACGGGCAGAAATCACAAAACAAGGCAATTATGAGACCAAAAAGGAAAAAAAAAAAAAAACAGTAATTATTGCACTAGTCGTAGCAACAACCTTACACATGGTTGAGCTCCCAAGCTTGCAAAAGTTGCACTATGCTAAATTGAGTAGCTTTGACATCATATGGAGTGTTTGGGCTGCCGCGTATCAATGATGTTTTCTCAGATAATTGGAGCGCTTGTACTTAGGACATCAATTGATTCGCAGTAAATCTGAGAAGTGGGTGCTGTTTTAACGTCAACCTGATAGCAGAAAGGACCGTGTCTGTTCTTTTTTTTTCTCAATACATGCTCCTTGCTGTATTGAGCATGGTTTTTAAGTGCATGTTATTTCCCCACGTAATCTTTCAACAGCCTACAATTACCTTCCTTTTCATCTGAGGACACCTAGTTATTGTTAAGTCATTATTTTTGGCTGCCGTTAGATTATGTAACATAAATCAGTGTAAAAGAGACTTTTATTTGTGCCTTTCTTGGCATATTACTATAACTCAACAGTTATGAAATATGACCATGAAACACACAGTTATTGAGAAGGCCATCAGGACTCGTAGGCTAGTGAGATGGCATCGACCACCCACCTACCCATAGTCTGTTTGGTCGCCGGAAATCCGTTCTTTGGTGGACCAAAACAAACAAAAAGCTGATCTGCCTTACGCCACGGGCAGCTCTGTGTGCGTAAGCGTCCAGTGCTCGAACTGGACAGAGCAGATTAAGCCTTTCTTGGCCTACATCCTGGTACGGAGGAGGACAGAATGCCTTAAGTATTATGGGCCCTGGTGAAGAAGTGGGCCTTAGGGACGAAACGAGAGTGCCTGAAGATCCTTTTTAATGAGGAAATAGCGAGGAGAAAGATGGAATTGAGCGTGAGCAACTTGACCAAAACTACTTCTATGGGTTCAAAGGGGGCATTGCATAAGCCCTCCAGAACCACAGCCAGGTCCCATGAGGGCACCTTGGTGCGCTGTACCGGCCTCAGCCTTAGGGTGCCACGGAGGAAACGAGTGGCAAGTGGGTGTCTTCCCAATGATTGACCACCCAGAAGGGCGTGGTAAGCAGCTAAGGCCGCCACGTATACCTTCAGAGTGGAGGGAGATAACCCTGAGGAAAAATGCTCCTGCAGAAACTCCAGAACTGAACCAACCGGGAAGTTGACTGGGTCTTGCAGCCGCTGTCCGCACCAAGAGGTGAAAAGTTTATACTTCAAGGCGTACAGTTTCCTCGTGGCGGGAGCTCTGGACTGGAGTATAGTATCAACAACCTCAGTTGAGAGACCAGATGCTAGGAGCTGTGCCCCCTCAGGGGCCATGCCCACAGCTTCCATAACTCCAGGCAGGGGTGAAGAATGGCGCCCCCCGCCTGAGAGAGGAGGTCCCCAGTGATCGGAAATCTCAGTGGGGAGCCGTCGAGGAGGCGACACACAAAGTCGAGAACCACTTGTACAAGGGGCGCCGAAGAACGCAGACCCCCATGCCGATTGATGTAGGAGACCACCGATGTGTTGTCTGTGTGGACAAACACATGATGCCCCCTTAGGTCTGGAAGGAAGTGTGTCAGAGCTCGAAACACGGCCAGCATTCCCCGGCAGTTGATGTGCCAAAAGAGATGATGGCATTCCCACAGACACTGGGCAGAGCGGCCACTAATGATTGCTCCCCAGTCCGTGAGAGAGGCATCCTTCGTTAGCATTACGCGACGACAAGGAGACCCTAACGTCGGGCCTTGAACCAGGAACCAACGTTTCTTCCACATGTCTAAGGCACGTAACCATCGCCGCGTGACCTTGATCATGCAAAGCGGATTCCCCCTAGGGGAAAATCCTTTGGTTCTGAGCCACCACTGCAATGGTCTCATGTACAGCAGGCCAAAAGGTATCATGATGGACGCCACTGCCATCAGGCCCAACAGCCTCTGAAACTGTTTGACAGTGAGTGACTGGCCTTCTCTTACCCCTGTGACTGTCGTGAGGATTGACTCGATTCGAGCAGGAGACAGACGTGCCTGCATCGAGGTTCAGTCCCACACCACGCCTAAATAAGTGGATCTCTGTAGTGGAGAAAGAACACTCTTCTTGGAGTTTAGTCTTAACCCCAGCTCTCTCATGTGGGCGAGACCACCGTCTGCTCTGATTGAGCTAAGATCAACCAATCGTCGATATAGTTTAGTATGCGGATGACCTGGAGTCGCAATGGAGCCAGGGCTGCATCCACACACTTGTGAAAGTGCGGGGTGAGAGTGCAAGGCCGAAGGGAAGAAATCTATATTGGTATGCTTCGCCCCCGAACGCAAACCTCAGGAACTTCCAGTGTTGAAGGAGGATGGAAACATGGAAATAAGCACTCTGAGATCTATCGTAACAAACCAGTACTCGGACTGGATCTGAGATACTATCTGCTGATAGTGGGCATCTTGAACCGAAGCCGTTTGATAGTGCGGTTTAGAAGACGGAGATCTAAGATCAGACGCAACGCCCCCATCCTTTTTCGGAACGATGAAGTAACGGATGTAGAACCCTGATTCTCTCGAGAGAGAGAGGAGGAACACGTTCTATGGCCCCCTTCCTCAAGAGAGTATCTACTTCGTGTTCCATTACCAGAGCCTGCTCGGGACACACTAGAGTGGGGGTAATCCCATTGAACCGAGGCGGAGGAGAACCAAACTGGATTATGTAGCCCCTCTCTACAGTGTGCAGGACCCACTTAGACACATTTGGCAGAAGTTTCCACGCTACCAGAAAATCTACTAAGGAAACCAGCGTTGGGTGGATCTCGAGGATGGCGTTCTGGATATTAGAGGAGCCAGTTCCCGGTGCCCTGAAGCGGATTGACGGCAGGGAACAACTGACCTGACTGTTGTAGCACCCTCACTTTAGGGGGCGAGCTCTCCCGTGCCGTACGTTGCCGGGCGGCAGCTGGGATTTTCGCTCGTTGGAGCTCATTGAGCCCTGAAGCACCGAGGTGGCAGAGGTATCAATAAACCTCCATGAGGGCACTGAGGAGGATTGGGCACCGAATACTGAGGTGTTATCCTTTCCGCGCCAGGTGGGCTGACCCTCAGGGACAGACAATGGTAGGACAGCTTCGCCGGAGGTCCTTCGAAAATAACGGTCCACGATCCGTTTCGGTCTAGGAAGACCACAACTGAGAGCATCGCCACGACCCGCTCGTTCTGTGGAGGGGGTGAGGGGTGCACGCTCTGTTTTGAGACGGCGATATAAGGAGCCTGGATATTAGGGTCAACCGGAAGGCCCCCGTCTTGAAGGCTGTGATCTGGATTCAGAAAACCTTTGTCTAATTATTTTTAGGACGAGCGTCTGTTTCTAGGCTGGCCAAACGATATTCTATTTTGGCCCGAAACACACCCCATAATCACGAATCACACCACATACGAGAGGGACTGTGGTGGCGAGTCCACAGTCTCCTCTGTCTCGCCACTCATCACATCCACCTCCTCGGAGGAAAATAGATGAAGCGTCTGGCTCTCTCTCTTGGGGGGGGGGGGGGGGGGGGGGGGGCCCGCGCGCGAGCGCGACGCGGATCTAGCCGGTGCGGCCCCCGAGGCAAAGGCCGCGCCGTCGGCTCCCTCGCTCCCCCCCCGCGCTCCCCCGACCACCGTCTGGCTGTGCCTCGGCCCCCGCGGCCCCGTGCCTCAGCCAGAACATAGCCCGTACGCATTGGCCAGACACGTGCTTCACAAACGCAGCCCGGCCCCGAGGGCGGGCGCGTTGCCCCGCGCGCGCTCGCAGTGCTGACCATCAGCTGTGAAAAGTGACCACATCTTCCCAAGTAGTGTTTGCCCGTGCATGCTCTGCTTCCTAAATTCCCAGACTCCCCTACCTGCGCTTTCCCACACCCCGTTTTTCCCCTGCCGGTCCCTTTGTCCTTCTTCCCCTCTCTTCGGCGCTGCTGCACCTTTTCCCCCCCCCCTCCGGCCCGGCGCCCGCCGGTCCCTCGCCTTGCCCCCCTCCGCCCCCCCCGCTTCTTTTGCTTCCCCCCTTCCACTGCCCCGAGTGCTTTGTTCCCTTTTTCCCGCCCTCTCTTTCCTGTTCCCCCGCCTCCCCGTGTGCGGGGCGCCTTCTGTTTCCCCGCCCTTCTTAGGGTCGGCTCTTTTCGTGATCGTTGCTTGTTTCCACACCAGAACTGCCGGGGATAGCACAGATGCCCCTTATACCCCCGCGTCCCCCCCATATCCTCCCCTTCCACGTTCGGCCACCATACCCTTCCGGCACCCGACTCGGTGCCGCATGGTAGGGCTCCCCACCCAGCCGCCAGTAATCCACTTCTACGAGACCCCCCTTCTGGCTCCCCGTTCATTTTGCCGTTGGTTAAGGTAGATCTTAGTTACTTAGAAAGAGAACACGTATTCCGACCCCTTTACCCCGCGTACACCCCTCTGTCACATGGTCCGGGCTTTTTTTTTTTTTCCTTCTCGGCCCTCTGTTCGGGTTCGTTCTCCTACTGGCCCGGCGGGCGTCTCTTCCCGTCGTAGAGAGACTCTCTCGTCGTACGCTTCGCTCAGTCTGGGTGTCACTTTTCGGTGGGTACCCCTGGACTTGGGGGTTTGGTCGTGGGGGGGGTGGGGGGGGGGGGGCCCTTTGACCCGTGTTTGTCAGTTGCCCATGGTGACCGCCGGCTGTATCTAGTATCGTCGTCCCGTCCCTTTTGGTTCCCCCGAGCGGCTCATCGCCCACCTGAGCGTGTTGTCGTCCGTCTTGTGCTCCCCCCGGCCTGGCGGGTTGTCTTGGCTTTGCTCTTGCCCCCTAGGGGCCTCTTCCCGTTACTCTGACTTGGTCCCTTTCCGCGTCGCTTGCGGCCATACGTCCCGTCCCCTAACACTGTTGAAGGGTTAAATGGCCTATTTCGTTCTCGGCCTCAAGGCCCCCCTTTCGATTTTGATCTATTCCAATCACGCACAACGGTCCCACCGATCAACGTCTTTCAGATCCCAGTAGATACCCACCCACCCTTCCACTGGAGCACTTCCAGTCCTCCTGCGCCCCCCCCCCGTTCGGTGTCCCTTACTGTCTTTTCTTGTCGCCCCCAACTTCTGTATTTTCTTTTCCCGTGTCTTTCCTTGTGACACAACGCGCTATGTTACCGTCCGGGAGAGGAGTCACTTTGTTTAACTGTAAAATATTTTATTATTGTATTAATTTTTTTGGTCCTTTCTTGAGTAATGCATTTTAAAACAATAGAAAATATACTGTTATACTTTAAAGTTTACTGTAATTGGTTTGCTTCACTTTTCAGCTACTGTAAAACTATATGCATAAATTGTAAAATTAGCAGTTCCATTAAAATAACAATGGAAAAAAAACAATGACAACTGTGTAACTTCATATTTTTTATTTTCCCAATGCCCCCTAGTGTAGAAATACATATCTACAGTGTAGATATGAATTTACAGTTTATTTCAATAAATATCAAAAATCTAAAAGGTTTGCATTATAACTGAGAACTACATGAACACTTCACAGTTGGCTGTGTTACTGTAAGTCATTTTCCTCAAATGCTATTGAAGTCAAACCAAAGATGTATACCACGTAGGGGTGTGCGTATATATCGTCTGCGATTAATCGTAATGGATTGTTTTAACTATGTGCGATTTGACATTATAGAGTATTTTGCAAAAACCATTCAAAACACGCCTACAGAGCGCATGCATACATTACGTGAAGTATAGACTAGTGCGTGTGCGCATTTAGTTTGTTTTCTTTCACTGCATGATTCAGTTTATTAAAATACATTCAGAATTATCACAAATACAGGACATGGGGGCAGTAAATGTGTATATTTATACCACTTCATAAAGTTATTCAATTTCACACGAAGAGTGCAGTTTTTCTCAAAAAATTACCATGATTACAAATATGACATTGAATTCAATAAACAATAAGACTTACGTTTTAGACACCATGTTGCCTATTTTTGCTCTATTTCGCCAACAAAAAAAAATCATTCCGAATACAGCCACAGAGCTGTTTTGTGTCTCTGAGCAACACGACGGTGTTTCGTTCCCGAATGAATCAACTGTTTAAATGATTCGGGTCAATCGCAATGACTCACTTAACAGTAAACTTGCTGCCACCTACTGGCGGTTTTAAATTCACATTTCAGGCTTTTTCTTATTTCTTTTCTCTTTTTTTAGTTTTAATAATTTCAAATATCAGTATCAACGTTTCATGTTGAATATATCAAAACATTCTTTAGGCATTTGTAACTGAGGTTAAATGCATTCGTCTTGCATTAAAACCCAAATAATGTTGTGTAAACACATCTAAATGCCACGGCAGATGCAGCTTCTGTGTTGATGTAATTTGCTTGTTAACAGCCCAATTGTCTTATTATTCTAATTCACTGATTACATGATAAGAATTTGACTCGACAGATAATGGACACTTTTAGAAAAAATGGCTCTATGAAGGTAAAAATGCCCATAAAATGCAAAAATCAGTTTAATCAGTTGGGGAGGCAGTCTGGGCCTATGGTTAGAGAGTCGGACTCGTAACCCAAAGGTTGCGGTCTCGTACCGGTAGGGATTGTAGGTGGTGGGAGTGAATGTACAGCGCTCTCTCCAACCTTCAATACCACGACTGAGGTGCCCTTGAGCAAGGCACCAACTGCTCCCTGGGCGCCGCAGCATAAATGGCTGCCACTGCTCCGGGTGTGTGTTCACGGTGAGTGTGTGTTCACTACTGTGTGTGTGTGTGTGTGCACTTTGGAGGGGATAAATGCAGAGCACTAATTCCTAATACGGGTCACCATACTTGGCCACATGACACTTCACATATTTTTTTAAACTATTGGAAAGATTAATTTCATCAGTAGAATGACCACAAAATATAGTCTAAGTATCGTTTATCGATAAAATCCCAGAAAATGAGATATAATTTTTTTTTCCAATATCGCACCCCCTAATACAAAAGTCATATGTACCTGAGTGCTGGGAAATGACACCTCTGGCCATTCCGTTGGGTCTTTTGTAAAGTCACAGATACTGTACGGACATTACAGCTCAGTTTTTTATGTATCTTGCTCTGTTGAACAGCAAAAGTGACTTTACTAGGCTATACTATATTAACACCATGCTGTCAGCGGAAAGCCGCGCCCCCAGCTATCACAAGACACGGGCAAGTCCATGGTTGACACCCTCTCATTACCATGTTGTGCAGAGGAAAAATAAATGAGTGATCAAAGGAAAACATTTAGGATGAGTTTAGCATTTCCTTAAACATTTTCCATTTGCCCACCAATTAATTTTTTTTATTTGCCTACTTTCATCACGTTTAGTTATTTATTTATGTATTTAAACAAGATTACGTGTATTTATACACACATTTATTTATTTATTTATACACACATTTATTTATTTATTTGCGTATTACTTATTTTTTATTTCTGCAGGTTTGGTCCTCCATACCTAAACAGCTGTATTATAATTCTTTAAACACCTAAATGTACATTAAGAGCTAATCTTACCTACTATAGTTAAACTATCTATGTAATATTACTCATCTCTGTCATTAGTGATAACTAACCCTTAAACATATGGCCAAATTTGAAAAAGAAAAAAAATCACTTACCCGAGATGATGAGTGAGCGCTTGGCTGCTGATCCGCCATTTTGGCGCCAGTGGTTTAAAACAGTGGCGGGGCGCATGCGCACTTCGTGGAATCGATTCATCTTCCTTCGGATAGTAACGCCTGTGACAATGATGACGTATTTTTGACAGTCGTTTCGCACGCCGCACTTCGTGTCGCAATTCGCATGTCGTGCGTGTAACAGAGCTGTTGTGAAAACAAGCGTTGTGTCTGTAAACTGTCATAGTTGTACATTTTGGAGTTGTACTCTTAACAAACACAAAATCTCGTATCTGTAAACTGTCATGGGCGTATATTTTGGAATCAAACTCTGACAAAAACAGAATTACATACAATACTTTTAAATTACGCACGAGTAAATTAAAATGACACACAAATGCTTTGAATTACGTACGATTATTTTTGACAGTGATTTTATTCCATATAAAACCAGCAATGGTAGGAGACGGTAACCACCACCGCAGCTCATCAATTTCTCTCCATCCAGTGCAGTTCCATTTTAGTATTTTCTTCTCTTCCTACTACATCTGTCCTCTCTATACCCATCTGCCTCAGCTGTGTTAGCTGCCAGGACATCTGCAGCCTTCCAAAACTTGGAGGTAGTCATTTTTTACACCTACCACAAGCTATTTTCAGACAAGTTTGCAATTAGAACATTGCAATGGAAATGAATTGGGCACAATATTGCACCCTTTATACTGCCATCAGAATTTCTCACCTGGTATGGAAACCTGCAAACCACTCAAAGCACTCATATTAATAAACCTAAATATTGTCTAGTTAGAGCACAGGATCAAATCTCATTATTGCGGTTAAGAGAGTTTGCCTAATGCCAATATAATATCTGAATCAGAATGAGCTTGAATGAAAGAGAAGGAGCAATGCAGAAAAAGTAAAGAAATATACATAAAATACAATAAACAGTCAATAAAATGAAACAATAACAAAAATGGACAATACAGTTTTATATAGGGTTACACTTTATTCCAGTAGTATAGGGTTAGTAGAATGTGTTGGCTTTGTTGCCAAAAAAAAGGTAAAAAACGTTTTTTAGGGCTTGTTGTTTGTCATTTCTCCGATCACAAATGCAGACATGGTTTTATGTTACGCGTAAAAAGACAGTATAAGTCATTATAATCCATAATTATGTCCCCACTGCAATGAATGCCTCGTTTATAATGGGTTTTAATGTTTTTGAATCATCGCTCTGGCCGGGACAGGGCATCACCGTATGGTGAGGGGCGTAACATTTCCGTCACACGCTTGAGATATTCAGCCAATCACAACGCACTGGATAGCTGGCCAATCAAAGCACACCACGCTTTTCAGAACGATGAACTTTGTAAAAATCAAGAGTTTCAGAAAGGCGGGGCATAGAGGAGAAAACAATAATGTACAGTATGTGGAAATAATGTGTTTTTTGAACATTAAACCGCATAAACACATTTAATTACACCAAATACACAAAATAATGTTCTTTTTAGCCAGCATTCATATTGGAACCTTTAACGTTCTGACAACCACAGCTGCCGGTTTGTTTTTTGTTTTGTTTTGTTTTATTTTGTGCGTTTATAGTTAGTAGAATGTCTAAGTGGACTATCAAAATAAAATGTTACCAAATATATACAATACATTACAAACAGTTATATATTTAGAAGATATATAGTTATATAATAGACAGATTTACAATGTACAGATATCTTATTTATACACGTACAGTTATGAGAGACGAAAAACACACAGCCCTAGTGGAATGTGATTTAACAGACTCTTTTAGCCACAAAAGCAAAAACTCATAATTTGAGTTCATAATTTGACCTTATGACAGCTTCACACACTCAGACCATCATATCATCAATGCAATCAAAATAGGCACTGAAATATCTGAATGAAGTAATGCATCATAATAGACATTTAGCCCCACACAGCAGCTCACCCTCAAGCATCAGCAGATTAATTCCACTCAACAGATCCTCTCCATTATCATTCACGCGACTGAAATAAGTCAAATGGCAAGTTGAGGAGCCTTGCACAAGTAGAAACCAGCCTTCAAAGTCAAGCCAATGCCATCGCACCATGTTCCCCAATGCCTCTATCTATCACACTTATTAGCTTGTAGTCCTCTGTTTGAGTTTCCTATTAGGGCAGCACATACCTGACGAGGAAATGAATTGATTTCAAAATGAATTGTGATTGGAGTTTTGGTCGAGGGGTTAGCACACATGCTCCAGTCACATTAAGCTGTGGAGTTCATGCGGGAGACCTGGTTTTGCCCTCGTCCTTTGCCGTCATCTTTCTACTTTGCAGAGAGAGACAATGGACAATCCAGCTACCATTCAGCACATTAATAAAAGTCAGCCAAATGCCCTTTAAATAAAGTAATTATTGAGGCATCTTATTTGGATCTCAGCCTACAACCCGATCATTGTCAAAGACGATCATATTTCTGGAGGCAAAAACTAAAAGCTGACTCAGTCTTTTGATTTCCTTCCAGAAAGGCACAGTTGGGATTCTGAAAGATGCAGAAATAATATCCCTGCTGTATTTCAGTCGCTCTTCATTTCTGTGTATATGTCACGAATTAGTTGAGTTAGTTTCTTCATCGTGGACTTTTAGTTTGTTCACAGTCAGTTTCCTGTTTCCTGTGTTGTAGATTTCCTGCCAGTCATCAGTTACCATGGACATTCATTAATGAGCAGACCTGTTTGTATTTAGTTTATCACCAATGTGTATTTAATTTAACTTGTTCTCCCTTATTGTCTGGTATTGTTTGTGTTTGTTATAAGCCTGGACTGAGCGGGCACGGGCCGGTTGTTTAAATAAAATCATGTTCTTTTATTAAGAAACCTGACCCTTCTTCTCATCATATTGACAAAATGTGACAAGATACCTAACCTATTTATTATACTCACATCCCATTGCTAATACGATGTGGTGTGTGATGTGTGTGTGTGTTTGTGTGTGTGTGTGTGTGTAATTGGGTTTATAATGTGTGGTTTAGCTAAGTGAAATCTAACAAATATATTTTGATCAGAACCAAATGGTCTTCAGACGATAAAAATAATCTACTGGAGTTGTTGCTAATATTATTTGTATGCTGTATAACTATATGGCATATCTAACACAAGAACGGTTCACATTAATAATAATACATGTCTGTCTTTAATCTTTCTTTTTTTAATTCAAAGCTGCCTGTTTTAACAAATAGTCTATTCTGTGCTATTCAGGCACTTCTCCCAGTCCAAACCTCATAAATTATTCACATTCAAGTTAAAATTAAGAAATACAGCAGTCTCTCCTTTTAAAACATTGTTTTCACTAACTTGCTTCATTAGCTTCAGCATGCTCTTTGATGTACGAGCCTTTTTAGGTGTAACGAGAAAAAAATAGTATATTATTATTTAAACAAGAAAATCCTTTCCAGAAATGCACTCTGCATGTTGTCCATTTTCACAAACCCAGAACATTACTCTGTATAGACGAATTAAGCACAGGTTCATTTGGCTTGAAGGGAAGTATGTGTACATGGAGCTGTCGTTAAACATGATTCATTAACTAGAAAAATATAAAACCTATAAGAATATGACAATAATAAAATGTACACCTAATGCAAAGCAATACAAGCAAAGAGAAGAGTTTGACATAAAGGGACAAGAGTTCAGACAAAAAAATAAAACATGTAACTGCAGTAAATAGGTTTACAATTTACTAGTTTATATAGAAGATTATTTTTTATGATGTCAACCGTAGAGTGTGGGAAAAAAAAAGTCTAGCTGTGCGCATTGAGTCATAAATAATTCGATTTTATTAGTGACGGTTTAATTTAAGAGGCTTAATTGAAAAATACATAAAGGCATTATGGCACTGTTTTAATATTGTGTATTTTAAGTGATTAATTTGCAGTTACATTTAATTTCTAAAAGGTGTGTGTCCAATAACAAATTTGCTTTTGTTGTGGTATTGAATTTGTAGAATCAAACTATATACAGTATTTCATAACTATTTTTGACATACTATGGTATGTCTCTACTTGTACGGTTTTTAATTTTATTTCCAGTTCCAAAAAGTAAACTCAATCTGCTACAGTTAATGATTTTGCACTGTTTAGGCACTAATACCAATCTAAACTTAATTAAACATTCATGCCAACATTTTAGCATGAAGAAATATAGAAGCTCTCTCCTCTAAAACATTTCCAGTAGCTTCAGCATGCTCTTTGATATACTGTAAGGGCTTTTTTTCTTTTTATGTTTTCCAAGAAATACCTATATGTCTGTTGTACATTATCATAAGCATTATTAGATCACCACATCAATGTAGATGTCTGCTAGCACAGACATTCAAAGTGGAATGACTCCATTAACTGGCTACAAAAGTTTCTTACAAATCTTCGTGAAAATGTTGCCAGAGATGTCAAAACGTGAGGTTCAGATTGCATGAGAATAACTGCACAATTAAAATAAATGTAGAAAATATGCACAACCTATCCGAGTTGACGGCAGATGCTAGATGCTTCACTATTAACTAGGTTTTTCAGTAGCATGACAGTAGTTGAGCTGTTTTCACATCAGTATAGTTTTATCTGTAACATGCTACTCAATGGCTAGATTTTTCCAAGGGAGTAGCAGTGTAGCCCAAACACTACATTACTCTTTTTATCTCAGAACTGAAGGAATAATCAGATGCACTCACCCAAAATGTCCTCGCTCTCCCTCTCTCTAATGTAATGTAGGAAAGTCAGATTAATTTTATTGAACTGGTTCGTCCTAAAAGCTCCTTTCCCCCATTTGTAGTGGCATAAAGTGTGATTTAATCTTAGTAATTGGTTCATACTAGTCTGTCCACTCTGTCATATACTGCATAGAGTTGGAAAATCTGATTTGAGTAAATCGTTCATCCTAAACAGCCCCTTTCTCTCATATGAATATTCATGGCACTACTGCAGCTCACTTACTCATCTGGATTACCAAGAGACAGTACCAAAGACTGTGAATATACCAAGAAATTTCAGTCATGTTACTATGAGTGGGGCAAAGCGCAATATAGAGGAATAAGTCTGGCCTTCTAAAAAAAAAAAGAGTCAACTGGCTATTGGGAGTCACTGCAGATGCAGTCAGAACTTTTCCATAACCATGGAAAGAGTCAGTGTTTTGAGATGCGTGCTTAGCCCTCTATGGGACATCATCATTTATAAATGATGCTAAGAAAATTGCATTTAAAATACAAAATTAATGATCAACCAACAAAATTTAATTTTAGTGATGTCAAATGACATCCCCTTCAACCAGTACAATTAAAATGTATTTATTATATGCTTTACATTTTTGGTAACAGTAGTAATGGAGACATTAGCACGTTAGGTCACATGCTCTCAAGGCTCCATAGTGAGCTCCATTTTAGACTAGAAAATACATATAAATTCAAATTATAAAAATACAATTGTACAGTACATCCAAAATTGTACATCATTTTTAATGCACTTTTATAAAAAACAATAACTCAGAGACCAAAAATCTTAGCGTCGTGCATATATGTCCTTTTACGGGATATATATTTTGTGTAGCTGGCTCTTATGCAGCATTGGCAGGCAGTATGATAGCCTTTATGCATGTGTTTTAGGCAAGCTGCAACCTTCCGGTCTCTCTCGTGAAACCAACACGGAAGTGACTAAAACTGTAATTCATCGACTGGCCACTTGAGGCTGGCTTAAAAAGGGCTCCCCATGTTAAAATGCCCAACTTTAAAAAAACATGTTTACAGCCTGGTTCAAAAAAATGGTTTTGGTCTATATAGCTAATTTTGCCCTTCATGACAACTGTGAGGGGGTGAATTTTATCTGTTTAAATTATATTAAGCCTTATAGTTCTGCATAATTAAGGGCGTGGCAACTTGAGTGACAGGTGGATTGCAGCTGCTGTCACCACCGTCGAGCTAGGTGGGCGTGGTTTCAGCAGCCAGCTCCCGCCTCTTTGCCCATTTTTGATTATCCGGGAGTGACGCGCTGCCAAGATGGTGACGGCCTGGCTCCGCCTACTTTAGGCTTCAAAAACGCTCTTCAGGAACTTACGGTGATGCCACGGACACTACGCACATGTTTTTATACAGTCTATGGTTTTAGGTTCATTTTTGGAAGATGAAGAGACAAATCTGTGCTTGTTCCAGAAGATAGTGATAGGAGTGCATCAGAAAATCAGGTTATAGTAATAAAACAAGTTGTTGAGGACCAAAGAGGATAGAAGCAATGAAGGTGAGGGCAGTGATGAAGAATAGGTTGTTGTGGAAGTCAGGCATTTGGGTGCATTATCTTATGTCAGTTTGAAAGATGCGATCCATGTAACAACCAGGGGTAAGGGAGGATGCCAATGTCTACTGGCATTAATATTCTGACAGGCAGAGATGCTCTAATGATGACTGCACAAGTCAAAATCTGTGTGGAATGTGTGGGGAAAAGAAGATTCTTGTTGTCTTTTACTTGTGCTATGATAATTGATTTGAAATTCAAGATGAAACAGAATAAGTTGTTTTAATGCTTTTGTAACACTAAGATATGGTTACCAGACAGTGAAATTGCATCCAACTTTGTCTATTTTTTTACGCGCAAGTTCAAAATCAAATATAGCAGCAAAAAAGAGAAATGAATGTTCATAAATTTTTTTTTTATTTTTTTATGTTTTTTTGAAACAGTAAGAACTTTTCACTTCTTTTCAGATAGTTAAAAAGCATGTAATTGTGTGTTAAGTTTCAGACAATTTGCCAAAAATAATTTAACCTAATGGGACAACGTCAGTTATAAAAAAATCTAATAAAAGAAAATCAACATTTACTATGTAAAGAAAAAAATGAAAAATTTCCTAACATAGTAAAATATAAAGTCATTTTTTTTCTTTTTTTTAAGGTTTGAATTAACAATTAATCCCACAGAGGGTTAAAAGTGCACATGTGCTTTGGCTTAGCCTGAAATATACACATTTGAATTCTATTTGAGCATAGTAAACAAAACTTACAGGACAATTCATGTCAGATTTTATTACTGATTCGAATTATGTTATTTAAATGTGCGTTGGCAAGCCCTTTTTAAAAACATTTTAGGAGTTGGTCTTGCATGAACGAAATTGATGACGTAGCAAATATGGCTGTGAACTGACTTCCCCTGAAAGGGACTTTGACACTGCCTTGGTGCTCTGGATGCTTATTAATAGATGCCTATTGGAGCCTACCATTAGCAGCTAAGTATATTTTCACATAAATGTATACTAGACACAGTGGCGTACGGAACACCACTGCAGCACCCGTGGTGCGTGGGGGCCCCCGGCATTTTGGGAGGGGGGGCGTCGCAGGACATTCTAAAAGGCAGTGCTTCGAGACACTGCAAAAGACACGAGACGTGAGCGCAAAGGTAGTGCAGTGGAGCGGACTTAATGTTCTAAAACAACAACCGGGGAAAATCAATTTTTTCTTACTATACTTCTAAGAGAACTGCCCCGTAATCAAAGTGGATATTTTTATGCTTAAAGTCCCCATGAAATCTTTTTTTTTTTGTTTTAGTTTTTTGGGTGTTAGTATCAATATGTTAGTCTTAAGGTTATCTATTAGGCAGTGTGCTCCAAAAACAGTGACAACATTCGCATTTAGAAGATATAAGCATTCAATAAAAGAATGTCATGGAAAAGTTCATTTAAGTAATTCAACTCAAATTGTGAAACTTGTTTATTAAATAAATTCAGTGCACACAGACGGAAGTAGTTTAAATCTTTTGTTCTTTTAATTGTGATGATTTTGACTCACATTTAACAAAAACCCACCAATTCTCAACAAATTTGAATATGGTCACATGCCAATCAGCTAATCAACTCACAACACCTACAGCAAAGTTTCCTGAGCCTTCAAAATGGTCTCTCAGGTTGGTTCACTAGCTACACAATCATGGGGAAGACTGCTGATCTGAAAGTAGTCCAGAAAACAATCATTGGCACCCTTCACAAGGAGGGTAAGCCACAACCATTCATTGCAAAAGAAGCTGGCTGTTCACAGAGTGCAGTATCCAAGCCACCCCCCACCACACACCAAGGCCCATGATTTTATTTTTTAGTTTTTTTTTATATATTTTTTGTTTTGGTTTTTGTTTTTTAACAGAAATTGAGGGAAGAAAAAGTGTGGAAGAAAAGAGATGCACAACCAACGAGGTTGAGAACCGCAGCCTTATGAGATTGTCAATGCAAAATCGATTCAAGAATTTGAGTGAACTTCACAAGGAATGGACTGATGCTGGGGTCAAGGCATCAAGAGCCACCACAAACAGACGTGTCAAGGAATCTGGCTACACTTGTTGTATTCCTCTTGTTAAGCCACACCTGAAACACTCCAGACAACGTCAGAGGCGTCTTACCTAGGCTAAGCAGAAGAAGAACTGGACTGTTGCCAAGTCCTCTTTTTAGATGAGAGCAAGTCTTGTATTTCATTTTGAAACCAAGGTCCTAGAGCCTGGAGGAAGGGTAGAGAAGCTCATAGCCAATGTTGCTTGAAGTCCAGTGTTAAGTTTCCACGGTCTGTGATGATTTGGGGTGCAGTGTCATTTGCTGGTGTTGGTCCATTGCGTTTTTTTGAAAACCAACGTCACTGCAAACGTTTACCAAGAAATTTTGGAGCACTTCATGCTTACTTCTGCTGACAAGCTTTTTGAAGATGCTGATTTCATTTTTTCAGCAGGATTTGGCACCTGCCCACATTGCTAAAAGCACCAAAAGTTGGTTAAGTGACCATAGTGTTGGTGTGCTTGACTGGCCAGCAAAATCACCAGACCTGAACCCCATAGAGAATCTAATGGGTATTGTCAAGAGGAAAATGAGAAACAAGGGACCAAAAAATGCAGATGAGCTGAAGGCCACCGTCAAGTAACCTGGGCTTCCATACCACCTCAGTAGTGCCACAAACTGATCACATCCATGCCACGCCGAATTGAGGAAGTAATTAAAGCAAAATGAGCCCCTAACAAGTATTGAGTACATGTAAAGTAAAAGAACATACTTTCCAGAAGGACAACAATTAAAAATGTTTTTTTATTGGTCTTAAAGTATTCTAATTTGTTGAGATAGTGAATTGGTGGGGTTTTGCTAAATGTGAGCCAAATTCATCCCAATTAAAAGAACTAAAGACTTAAACTACTTCAATCTTGAATTTATTTAATACACGAGTTTCAAAATTTGAGTTGAACCGAAATAAATGAACTTTTCCACGACATTATAATTTATTGAGATGCACCTGTAAGCATTACAAAGCGTGGCAGGTTCGTCACTCCCGGCAAAACAGCTCTAATTTCTGTCCAATTAAATGCTCTCTAGAATCCGAAGCGCCTACACTATAAAAAAAGACACTAGTAAAAGACACGTAGTGCACTATATAGGGGACAGAAAACGATTCAAACAGTGTAAATATGCTCTCCATCGAGGAAAAAAAGAAGTCTGGTTTCACGCTAACCACCGCACCGCACACACACTCTGCTCCGGAGTCCAGAGACACGATAGCACGGAGCGGAACACAGGTGCAGCGAGTCAGCGCAGACCACAAAAATGTATCGGAGCTATTTGAATTCTACAAAGAATGCTATATTTTATAGCAATATGGATGAGATTGTTGCTGGCATACCGTCAAATGCGGCTTTACGGAGCTCAACGGCTCTGAATGGCTCTAGCCCAAGCTGCGATATAAACGAACGCTATTGGCTATTCTAAAAAAGGGGCTGCTTGATATGTCCCGCCCTGACTTCCTGTTTCAGTTAAAATGAGGTCAACACATAGAGTAACGCTGCGTGTTTCTAAGCATTTCAGGGGACCTTTAAAGTGGCTTATGTACGGAGCCCCACACATGACATGCAGGAAAATAAAGTACACAGCATTTTCTTTCAGCTACTCAATAAGGAAAAAAAAAAGAAAATCTCGTAGCCTAAATTGCGCTTATTCATAGCCAGCATCATCTTTTCTAGATTTTGGCCAAATGTTTTAAATGGAAGAAAAAGAAGAAAAAAAAAAATTCAAGTTTTAAAGAATTCAAGTATTTTTTCAAGTATTAAAATTGTTGCTGCATGGTTAAAACACATGCTGGTAAATTAAGGTTTTGATGAGGAAAACAAAAAAACATCACATTTTATTATTCATTCCGAAGTAATGAAGACTAACAAATACGGTGGTTAAATACTAAATGTTTACAAAAATGAAACCCCGGCTATTTATTTCCCTTACCTACACAACAAAATCCTTCTAAAGTTACAGTATTTAGGCCTACTATAACCATCAAGCCAAAAAAAAATTAATTTAAAGAAACTGAAGCTACTCTCTCGTTCGGACGAATCCAAAGGTTCACATATTTGGATGCTAAAATAACCTATTATTAAACTATAGGCTTTGTTCTTCAATCGCATTATCGACGTAAAACATCATCTGTCACATATAGGCTATGTCAGCAGTGAGGCGCTGGTCACACTGAATGCAACCACGGACTATTTCAGTTGAGTATTGTAACTTGTATATGTTTCTTTATGTATTTTATTTCGATATTGAACAGGCTGCGATGTCAAGGTAGCAAAGATGTTGTGTGTGCGCGTGAGGCGCCAGCGCGATCACTGCATTGCTTTTCCAACTGTTAATCGTAATCATACCAACGCTGGTTGGTCATACAAGCAAGACATCATTCATCATCACTGTAAAGCCTTGGCAAAATAATAAGAAGAAGAAGCGAGAAGGAAGAAAGAAAAAGAAAAAGAAAGAAAATGAAAAAGCTTTTGCAAAAAGAAAGGAATGGCTTTACGCTCTGGGTTTTCCTTACCTGAACTTGGATCGCGTCACAATGAAAGAAAGCAGCACAATGTATTTTTTTCTTCGTTTTGGTTATCTGTTAATGATTTAAGTGAATATATGTATTGTTGTGTCCGGTTCGGTTGCTGTGCTTCTCTGACCCCCCAATGAACTGTGATCAGCAGTACGTGTTACAGGACAGAACCTCCCCTTAGCTCGATTTTAAAAACGATTACAGACAATACCTGCTGATTAAGAATCTGCCCATGTAAAACACAGATTTTCGATTTACCTTAATCCGGCTAAGTCATAATCGAATAGTAAACACTAATCAAAATTAAGACATGTGGAGATTCCTATTTTAGCAGCATTATTGAAGTGCAGTAAGTATAGACAGGTAAACACTTATGCCGGTTCAGACGGCAAGATTTTAGCCGATTTGCACGATTGATTGACATAGGGTGTCATGGGGATTCGTAAACGACAATGGGCGTTGGGACGCAAGATTCCATCGTTTCAGCACATGTAGTGTGTCATAGTGGATGACAAACCGAGTCCGCGTCTGCTGACGCTTCACGACCATCACGACAGAAAGGACTGGCATGGTTCATTTTTTTCTGTAGTCAACGACGTGTTCGGCACATGGTGATTGACCAATAGCAGAACAGAAGCTCTTTATACAAGTTCAAACATGGCCCCAAAACGAAAGTAGAGATGATGGTAGGCTAGGTGGAATTATGAGGATGGAGGAAAAGGTTAGTGGAGCTGTGGCGACCAGTACTCCTGCCTGTATGATGTGTCGTCGAGGGACTACCACGACAGAACAAAGCAAGAAAAATGCGGGCGAACTATAGCGGAAGCGGAAGCAATGTTTACACTCTTTTTTTCGGAAGTCAGTCGCTAGTTCCGCCCTCGATGACATCACGCACGTCGTTAAAGACGGAACGCGATGAATGGTCGGGAAGCACCGTGTAGTCTGACATGTTTCTTGTCCACGACACGACAAGATTTTTCGGACAGCACACAAAAGGGGAATAGACACAGTGGACTATCGTGGACCGGACAAAATATTGATGTAGTCTGATACCCGGCATTAATCAACACTATTACCGTTGTGTAGGACTTTGCGCCGCATTTTGCGACTGGATACACACACGGCAGTGGTGAACCATTTGACGGCAAATAAAAGAGCTTCAACACCGCCGTCATCTGTATGCACGTACAAATAATTAACCGCACTTGAAGCTTTCATAAAATTAAAAAAAATGAAACACCCAAAACTGTACATAGCATCATCACGAAGACGAACTATATGTTTATACGTGAAATTCCGGAAGGGACGTCAGATGGCGTCACGTGGGATGTAATGACGTGTGACATTAATCGAACTATGTACTATAACATGTAAAACAGGAACATGAAAGGAATATTCTAAAAGCAACTAATGTAAACACCATAATCATAATATTGGCTTATTTTGAATATGGTAAATAATTAGATTACTGATGTCCATGTAAAAACGTCATTGGCACACGTTTTAGTGTTCATGACGACTTGTCACCAGAATTGTCATTGCAATTAATCATTTGTTCCGAATTGAAAGCGATCAGACATTTCTCCAAAGCACCATGTTAAAAGAAAGAAGACTGCCCAGTTTAGCTAAAAGTAGTGAGACCATGGACACGCTAGAAACATCGACATTAAAGCTGCAGTCAAGACTTTGTGCCCCCATAACCGCTCAGGAATGAGCGCAAAGGATGCAGTTTGGTTGTTTGTGGTGTATAATTTAATAAAAAGAATAAATAGTTAATTGCAAAAGTTTAGTAATATGTATAGAAAGTAATTTGTCCAAAAATGTAGAAATATAGGTATTCCTGTAATGTTTTTCTTCGTAGTATTTTTTGTTTTTTACTGTTCTTTCTACTGAAAGCATGCATTTTTTTTAAACAGTTGAGCATCTTATGTAGGAAACGTTTTAACTGAAAGTGCTGTTCCTTTAGCCTGTGATCATGCAAGGATAATTCACCACATTAATTACTGATACATCAGTTATGTAAATTGACGAATGTTACTCAGTAGTATAACTGCGTTGGGGGCCTGGTGGGGTAGATGTGTGGTACGCTACTGAATAGACATTACATATAAGAACAGATGTGACATATAAAAACACACAAAACACAAAAATATAACACAATTACATATAGATGATAACACCGTACATGTAATACTGGATAACGCATATCTCACTCTCAAACAAAAATGGTTTGTTTGATTTATGGTTGAGTACTGCAAAAGCATGGATATAATAACAATAGTCCGCTCTCGTATGATCCTGCTGAAGGAAGTGAGATGGCAGCTGTCGACGCAGGTCTTGCGTAAGACTGGAGAAGGAGCTACCACTAGTTATCATATTCTATGTAGCATTTGGACCAATCAGCCACACAACTTTTTGTTATATTTAACAAACAATATCTAACGCCCCCTCACCTAACCAAAAGGCCAATTACGAGGGCCGCCCTAATGGGCACCCTACCCAAATGCCTCCGTAGAAGTCAAGAAAGGACCAGAACAAGGCTCTGGTTCACATGGAAACTCATTGCTGAATTTCCCATTGGTTTTATGGACTAAAGGAATGCGGGCAGAGAAACTCCCTATTTTTCCTCATAAGAAAGACACATAATGCACAGAGAAATGGACTGTTCTCTAATTAAATCATAGGAAAACCTTTCTTTGAATGAAAGCACATATCCTTCAGGTCATTGTGTATACCATTACTGTCTTGTATATTGTCTGTTGTAGGGTATGCTGTTTTATTCATGTTATCATAGACAACTAGTTAATATAACCTCACCTATATAATTTTTGGTCTCTATGAATTCAGCTGGATGATGAATGGAGAGTGTCACAGAAAATTGTTTTTTGTTGCCGTATTAAAACCCACCCCCCCCCATGGGCTTTTGAAGATAGGATACCTATGCCACATCGGAGTGTTCTAAGAAAGCTTTACTAATTAGGTGCATCAACACCCAAGCGAATGACATAGGAGATCCAATCCATGTCTTGTAAAAACAAAGGGAATAAAAACGCAGAACTCCCATTTGAGATTCCGGACTTCCCCATTGGGCCAGCCCATCTTGAGAGGCGTGAATCTCTGAAGGCTTTAAAGGCTGAGCAGGCATAGAAGCTCATGGACCGCCCCAGTCGGGTGGGTCGGGCCAGATGCTAAGATGAGAGATGTGAGAAACGCTTTCAGGGATCCAAGACCCAAGCTCTGTGCCGGCCTTTTGGCCGTGACTTCATTTAACCAAAGATTCCTTGACTCAAACTGTGTAGTTTCATCAACTATCCAAAGACCTGCCGTTTCTGAAGCAAGATCTTGGGCCTTAAGATTGCAGGAGGAATCTCTTTCAGACAGCCGAGACCCGCAAGTATCAAACTTAGTCTTATTAATTGTAGAATTGTAAAAGATTAGTCAGTGGGTTCACACCCTTTTAAATAGAATGGAGTGTGTTGAAGCTGACAGAATCTGACGGTGTAATTCCAGCCACTAGGCTTGATACGGGACTGAATTATGCAAATGGTGTCATAAATGGGCATTAGACGATTATGTCTCTTTTGTAACTGATTATATCGTTTCATACTTAACCTTTCCGATAGCGCAGATAAAGATGGATGGGGTGGTGTGTGTGTGTGTGGTAGTGGCGTATGTTAGACAGTTTATGGGTGGATGTAGGATGTTAGACCAGTTTCTGTGTTTATGTAGTATGTTAGACTAGTTTTTAAGTGTTTATGTAGTTAATAAAACCTTACTTGTATCACACGTGACATGTTCATTGTTTGCTCATAACAGGAGTCACTAATCATGCAGATTTACAATACAAGCTTGGTAGAATTGTACAGTAAGAAATTTATTTCCCTTAAAATAGAGCCGCATAACCGTTCTTAGGACCACTGTAAGCAGCACACAGTAACAGTGTGCACCCCAGGATATGACCAGAGGAGCTTACAAATAACTACAGCGAGAGACGTACACAAAGCTCATGAAGTAGTTAATTACTACCGGAGTTTCTATGGGTTACTCTTCCTTCATATTTCCTGTCAATAATTGAGCTGAAGTGCAGTTAACACTGATTCTAGACTAGATATTCTGATATGATATTCTAGGTGGCATATTCTATTCCATTTTCTGACAGTTTGCTAATCTTAGCTCCTAGCTTGTTCTCAAATCTGTTGTTAATAAGACTCGTTTCCCGCGTACGGCGACCTTGGCATGGGTAAATATCTAACAATGAGGGGGATAAGGGCTCTTTGACAAATTAGCTTTTTGCTCCTCTTTTGCAAGTCTTTTTGGATAATAGTATCTGCTAAATGCATAAATGTAAATGTAAGGTTATAGTTTCTAGCATATAGTAAAGATTGCCCGATGTTGCCTCCTCCAACATCACTTCAACACAGACGCAGACAACATACAATACAAAACTAAATATGAAAGGATGAATGTTGAGCTTCAAGCATGGACAGGAATTTGGTCGGCGACCTGAATGATGAATGAACTGTACTGTCCGTTGTGTATAGAGCGGCAGGTGCGTTCATATCTCTATAGCGATGAGTGTGAGGGATGAATGGTGATGTGAATTATGGTATGTGTGTGCTAGCAGTGCCATTCCAACTCCAGATCTGGGTGAAGGCAAACAAAACCAGCTGAGAGCCATGACTCAGCTACTCAATATCGGCAGGGCTATTTAAATTAAGTGAAAATAGCAGTATTTTCTTTGCAATAAATGCAAATTGTGTAATATTCTATTCACACTTAGTGCAAATAGTCGCAGACAGGCCGACTATTTGCACCTCAGTGAATTATTGTACATTATCAAACAGCATTTTCAGTGTAAATATTCAGTTCCGTGTCTATATGATTGTTTAATAAAATCATAAATGGATGCTACCTTATCCTTTAAATCTACCCCTACCCCTAAACATACTGTACCTGGTAATTAGTAAAGGTATCCTTTATGGTCCAGGAATGGAGCCACAATTTTGAGCATGGTAACAATATGAGCTGCACTCATCACAGTTGATGTGCCAGCCCACCTAATCAACATGAGGACACAACAACTATTTTCAAATATAAGCCTGTAAAATACCCTTTAGGCAGTTTATTTGTACGTTTGGAAAATTTTCTTCATTTTGATTTGAAATAAACACTATGAGCTTGGGATCGGAAACAGGTGGATTTGATCTTGGGTCAAAAGCTAATTCCATTTTTCTTACTCTCCATGCCACTGTAGCTGGTGCTGGATGGGTTTCTTCAGGCTTCTATGTGGCTCAAGCAGACAATCGCATGCCGAAAATATGTAAATCGCCTCTGCCAAGAAGGCAGGCTAATTGCACTTAGTGTAAATAGACACTTTGCTTACATGCACCATTATACCACATCTATTTAAAATGTTAAACAGTGGTGGGTTAAACAAACTGAAATTTTTCATTTTGGTATAATATATATTGGTATTAAAGAGACTTAATGGAGTGTCTCTGTAACAGAATATTTGCAATGGAAAGTATTATAACATACACCTAAATATGAATATCAATCTTATGGAAACAACATACTGGGCACGTCTGCATTTATTTTTTATAAAACCACTGATACATATTCACATTTTCTAATTAACTGCTCTCTCCTCTGGAGATCTAGAATGATCTCAGCTCCCAACCCCTGAGGCTATTAATTAAAGCACACAGACTCAATGTACGCAGCCATTCATACTATCAGCCTTATCTTCACTGAGGAAATATGACAGACCATTTGATAAATATCTTATGTTCATGAAATGAAATCTCACTGTAGGCTTTTAATTAGCACAGTCACTCTGTGCATGTTCTCTGACTATGTATTTACTTGTATCTAACGGATCCATTTTAGCAGTTTGAAAATATATTTGGTAGTCTTTACAAAACAAATAAAAAACATGACTGTGAAGAGCCTTTTGTGTGCGCATCTGTTTGCACTTTTGACATGACAGACATGACAAAATCTGTTAATGGTCCCTGAGTTGGCACATGAATCTCACTGTACAATAACACATATTCAAAGCCTTCTCTGTCCACAAAATATATAGTGACTCTGCCTGTGAAAACCCAGATAAAGTCATTTTTTGTGTGTGATTTACTGTTTTCTACATGAAATCATCCTTCATAAAGATGTAGAACATTCTGTGAAAATATAACCTTTATATCTTTAATATTGACTGAGTAAAGCCATGTCAAAGATTGAAATCATAGTTGAAATCAAACTTTGATGCTTATCTCATAACTAGATTTTGAGACTTTAGCCTGGATTTCACAGACAGGGTCACAGGACAATTTTGACATGATTATAGCCAACAGCCAGGTTCAAACAGGTGAACAAGAATAAATAAAGACTCAATATAAATGTTTATTGGCCAAATGCAGGAGGTAGACTAAACAAAAGCTGAATCAAAGTTATGCTGTTAAAATGCAATATAAGGACTGCATTATGTGAATTCCTGTGTATTGATTTACTTTTATACCTGCAACATGCAGACCTCTAACACTTAAGAGGTGATTCACACTTGATTTGTTTTGGGGGTCTTTTCAAGGGCAGTTCACTTATATTGTGCATTCACTAGCAAGGACCACGCCACACTGCAAATGTCGGGAAGTAATCTTTATTGTATAATGTAGGGATGAAAGAGGAAGGAGGGATGAATAGGGGAAGGGATGATAGGTTGATCTGGGCGTCCGTTGGTGGCCCGGAGAGACTCAGGATGGCGGTATTGTCTCTGTAATATGCGGCCGAGAGATTAGGACCCCCTAAGATTGGAGAGAGCTGAGGTTAGCTCGGGATTGGCAGATGTTTTTTTATATTGTTGCGAATGTAAAATTGGTATGCTTGTGATGACCAGCGTCAGAGTATTCTGATGGTTTCGTCCGAGATATCCCGAGGTTGCTGCGCCAATGTGAAAACAATGTATCGAATAGTGTTCTGGAGATATACCGGTGTAGGTATTTCATATACAGGACACGGATATGCCACTGAATCACCATCATGAGGTTTCGAATGAATCTAATCAAGAGATACCACAGAGATCTTTTGTATCAGGACTGAAAAGCCCTTTCACGACATGTGGATGCCTCGTGATCGTGGATGTATAGAACTAGTATATCCAGGAGGAAAAGGATGAGTAAATTAACTGATGCCCGCGAACACGGGATCTATACCGCATGACCCATTGAACATCTGCTTTCTGCCCTGACTGAAATCCCTTTTGTCACAGACAAAGAGACAGAGTGTACACAGACAATCATTGAAAATCATTGAAAGTGTCGGAGCAACTATATTCACAAATAATATGTTTTATGTCTTATATATGTGCTGATGTGTTATTGAAACCATGATATCTTAATCGTTGCCTTATAACTTTTCTTTTAAGTTATTACGATTACTGTGTATGCAAAATACCTGGTGTTTGAGTTTGAATGAGAGCTTGTTTTATTCACAGAACATTGGTGTAAGTGAATAATTGATATTCAGCATAATTTTCCGGTGATGATAGTTTTATAAGAAGTTCTCAAAAACTTGCAGAAATACTCGCCACAAACAGCATGTGATTCATGCACGATAAGGAACCGTATGGGGCGTGGCTCAACCCCGCAGCCACTATCTGATTGTACAACGACCTGTGGGAGTCGGACTTACGCCGCGGAATCAAAAACCCACTGCAACACAGATTCGCAGGTTGCTTTTAACACAATCAAGACGTATGGCTTCCTTTGTGTGAGCGCGACAATAGCGCACTCACGACACCCATACGAACCCAAACACTTCAGTGAAACACGGTCAGATCATCACAGAACTTAAAGCCTTCAAACTCAGACTTTTAGTTTAGAACTGCTCAAGCCTCTGCCTGGGGCATCAAGCACAAAACCGACTAATACAACGAGGGGAGTTCCCCAAAAGGACGTCATCAAGAGTCATCCCGGCACCAGAGCAACAGCCAATCAGCAACGGAATCCCCCAGCATGCCCGCGTCAGCGAACGGAACGCCTCAGGCGTTCAGCGCGAACACTAAGCAAAACGCAAGTACAGCCCCAAAGCTCCTATTGCTGACATCGGTGTTGAAATGGTGAATGAGTAAGCAGTAAAGTAAGGACAATCTCCGCTTGGGTTTTTCCCAGGCGGATTTAAAACCCTCGCGAAAAGAGGTAGGACTTTGAAAACTCATGCAACTCTGTGGACGCATTCTTAGAACTTGGTGTGTAAGTGTGTTAATATTGTCTGTGTATGTTTAGTTAGGTTTTTATGTAATATAGATTAGCCAATAAAATTTCATGTTTTATTGAAAGAGAGAATGTCTGCAGGCTCCTATAATTTCAAGATTTAAAACTGTGCCAAAAATCCATGCCTACTTAGCTTAGTCAAGCTTATTATTTAATAATTACCTCTGTTAAAGCTTACAAATAATCATAATTGTTTGACCGTGGCCAGGGGAAAACACATATTAATTGTTAAAAGATACTAGAATCACCGGCTCGCTGGCCGACTTGATTTGAAGTTGCCTGCCAAACTACACAATTTGGAATCGGTTTATTCAGGTGGATTGGGAAATTCAGATCCGAGTCATAGCAAAACCTGAATGTGGTAATAATCATTAATTCCCTATTATTACAAATTAATAATGAATAAATAAATGATCCTGTCCTTACACCAGAGATGCTGAGAATTTGGTTGAAGTGTTTGCTGAACCAGAACCTTGTGGCCACTTTCCCATTTTCCATGGTGAAAAGTGGATCTTGGGGAGATGATTGGGCAGTGATTCTGGAGTGTATATACTCGGAGATGGGTTCAAACGGGCTGAGAAAGGAATTGAGACGGAAGATGTAGATTGGGAATGATGCTCCTAATTGGTCAATTTTACTTCTCCAAAGCTTGAGGGCGTCCAGTGAATGTATGGTGATGTCAGACATGCAGGGATGGATGGATGGATGGATTGAAGGTGGATGAAGTTAGAGCAGTTTCAGAGCATCTTAGAAAGCTGAAGAATGCGAGCAGGAACGTGGACTCTACGGTTCGTCAATGACGGGATTTAGATAGCCTGAACGTAGCGATAAGATGCAGATGTTAAGTAGATCGGAAGTAAGCAGAAGCCGTTTGTTGATAGGAGAAGGTTCTTGTTTTCGTAGACCTTTGATGAGCATGGAAGTATGAGAATGGAAGATGGACTGACATTTGTCGCCGGGTGTTAGTTTGTAGAAGAAGTTGATTCCTGATAAGTAGGTTTGGATGGAGCATGTACAAATTTTTGGAGGGAATGAGCATGAGTGATGAAGTTGCAGATGGATGGAATGTTCGTTGATGGAAAAGGAAGATGATAGTAGATGTGGTAAGCTTTGAAGCAATTCCATCCGGGTAAGTATGCTGAAAGTGTGCTCGGTGCGAGACTGTTGAGGATGGCTTCTTGGGAAGCGTCGGAAAGACTTCAGACCAGCGGGGTTAATTGAAGATGGTTGTTGAAAATGGTGGGACTGGAGTTGGATGAATGTCCGATTCTGGAGCCATGAGCCAGAATTTCTGAAAAGAGAAAAGACAGTGAGTCGGCTATGGCTTTAAGATGTCCCGGTATGTGAGCGGCTCTGAGAAGGAACTGATGTTAAGCAGAAAATTAGTGTAAGTTTGCGCATGAATGGCATGATAGCTGTTGAATGTGATCTGCCTTTGTTGACAATTTCTACTACGGCTGTGCTGTCTGAGTGGATGAGAATTGATTTCCATTCGTGCCCCCAAAAGATGGCAGCTATGGTTATTGGGTATATTTCGAAGAGTGCTGAAGAGAAGGCACCTCACTGTGAGCTGAGAGAAGCAAACTCTGTAGGCCATTTGGAGGCGAACCAGCACCCTCAATAGTAGCCGCCAATGCCTATGGAGGGTGTGGCATCTGTATAGAGTTGAATATCGTCAGGGTTGGTGAGATAGTCATTATATAAAAAGTAGATGCCATTCCAGGATGATAGAAGTTGTTGCCAGAGGCGCAGTTCCATTTTGCATGTGTCTTCTTACATGGCTCTGCCGTGGAGAGATGGGATGGCTGTGGCTTTTGACAGGAGATTTGACAAGAACAATTTTCCTTGAGGGATAATCCGGATGGCAAAATTGAGGTGGCCTAGAAGGGCTAGTAGCTGTCGCTTTGTGCAACTGTCTGCCAGTAAGAAGTTGGAAAGGAGCAGTGTGATGCGATGGATTTTTGTGAGAGGCAGAGATGCTTGAAAGGAAACCGAATCGAGAGTGATCCCTAAAAACTCGATGGAAATGCTAGGCCCAGAGGTTTTCTCTTCTGATTGGGGGACGCCAAGTTCGGTGAAGATTTTAATAAGGGTGGAGAGCCCAGAATGTGGTGGTGCTGATGGAGGTGTAACTACTAGAACATCATTGAGAAGTGGGATGATGTAATCCAGCATAGTGCTTCTGAAAGAGAGTCAAATATATTGGGGCTACTTCTGCAGCCAAAAGTAAGGCGCACTGCGACGTAGTAGGCTCCTTTCCAGGAAACTCCGAAAAGTTGCCAGAAATCTGGATGGATGGGTAAGACCTTGAAGGCGCTGGTGATGTCTGATTTGGCTAGCCAAGCACCGTGGCCTGCCAGGCGGATGCGTTTGATAGCATGGTCAATTGTAGCATATTACATTGAAAAATCTGGATTATGCTGTTAATGCTTAGAGTGTGAGTGCCATGGGGAGAAGATAAGTTAATTATTAGTTGCTTTTTCCCAGAGTATTTGCGGGTGGTGATTCCTATGGGGCTGATGCGTGTGACTGGGAATGCTGGTTTATTAAAGGGGCCTATCATGAATCCTTTTTTAACTTCTTCTGCTAATAGTGTATTGACTATGTTGGGTTCTGACATGGCGGACTGGAGATTATGCGATGTATGGGAGGTGTCAGGAATCATGTCTATGCCTGGGTGGAAACCATTTGTGAAGCCATTGATTAAGAAGTGTACAAATTCTCTGTCAGGATGATTTTTTAACACAGTGGCTAGGTCCTTTACCTTGATTGGGGTGCTGAGGTGCTTTGTTAGTCATTCTGCTGGTGTTGTAGAATTGTGGGGGCAGGAGCACTTGCATGGGCTCCGCCACAGAAGGAGCAGGAATGTAGAAACCTGCAGTTGAAAAGGCTGCAGCCTAAATGATTGAAATTGTTGCACACCATCCTTCTTCCCTGGTACAATATTTGATGGCCTCTTTTATCGACGCCTTTGAAGGTTGGAATATTTCCTGAGGGGCCTGCTGGCTTTGGGATAATGGGAGGAGTACCGATGTCTTGCGGGAGGAAGTTGGTTGAGTTTGGAGGGGGGTGATAATAGAGCAAGCTGACTCTAGATAAGAGGGGGCTCTGCAAAGTTTGCATGAAATTGATGACTGAGCAGTGAAAACTCGGCAGTAGAGTTCGGAGTCGAGAGAGCCGCAGTATGTTCCTTGGTTGAACTGATGTAGGCGTCCTGCTGCTTAGGTAGCAAACAGAATGTGATAATTGTAAAAGCTAGTCCCGCCAAAGCGGACTGCCATGTCGAGGATGATGGAGAGGTAGTCGTCGAGTTCGGGTCTGCGATCTGGATATACAGAACATATGTGTAACACAGTTCGCAGAACGGGAAGAAGGAGGCGGGTATATGGAATAGGGAAAGCGAGAGCGAATTCAGTAGGAGTTCGATTTTTTGAACGTGAGGGAACCGGATGGCTGAGCTGCATAGAACCTAGGCTGGTTAGTACTTCTCTAGGCTGGCTAGTGGGAATAAGGGATGGCTGAAGAAGCTGAGCTAGATCGATGTAATTACTGGTTAAGATTTGTGCATGCAGAATTGCGGAGACGGGAGAAGGACGATGAGCTGCTGAAGCTGGCTGAATAGGTGTCGCAGCTGTTGCTAAAGAAAAGGAGGTATTGCTAAATGGCATGATGTGAGGATGTTGAGGATGGGAGGTGTTGGGGTGGGGGTGGGAGATGGAGATGGAGGGGGCAAAGGATAAACAATTTGGAAGAAGAGTTGGAGGTTGAGGAATTCCAAATTGGCCAGCGCGGAGTAGAGCCTATTGGTGCGCTGGCTGGGGTATCTGGACTGGAGGGATAGTGGCAGGAGCATAGGAAAAAACAGGAGCCGTATTACTGTGTACGGCTGAAGGAAGGGTAGAGGAATGGATGATTGGATGAGAAGATGAATGTTTATGGGGATTTTGATTCATTTGTGAACAGAGACAAGAAGAAAGATGACATGATTTGAGTGAAATCGGGTGAAGTAGCTGTAGGTGTAGTTACGAATTGTCCCCTGCTAGGGGGAGATGGCACTGCTGTTTGGAGCTGCGGTGGAGGGACGTGACATCACGGTGATGGAAAGTGGCCAGCTTGTAGATGCTGGAAGTGTTTACGGATGAGCTTGAGTTGATGTATAAATTTTGGTGGATTCTAAGTATAGGTGGTATAGTCTTGCTTTATAATCTAAGTGATTGAAGTGGATGCCTTTACTTTTAAGTGTGTGTTGAAGGTGAGCCACTGTCCAATTCGAAATGTCGTCATTGGTTCTCGGGGATGCACGACGAGATTGCCGGCACGCGCTATCGGGAGTTGTACGCTGGGGAAGCGGCTGCTGACGAGGAGAACAAGAAGGCCGGTTTCCATGTCTGCGATGGGTATGGCTGTCTCTGTTAGAGAATCTTGATGCTTGAGAAAAGGGAGCCTGTGATTGCGCTGGCGTTGAAGAGTTTCCTTGAGGGTGTAAGGGAAACAGGTCAATTTAGCTCAAAGGGAATCATTTAAGATTTTAAAGGGAACTCCACCAATAATATGTAAGGGAATTAGGACAGAATCACTGTTTTACGGCTGATCACTGAGAAGGCCAGCGATTCAGTGAACGAGCCGTATGACATCAATTCTGCAATGGATATTTATATCCAAAATATAGTGAAAACACTATTAATTAGCACGGTAACAAGGTCGGCAGTTTAAGACATTAACTTGTGAGCACAAAACACGAGATACTTCTCTTTTCAATATAAATAAGGCTTTATTGGATAAATCTAAGACAAACTAATCTAACACAAACACACGCTCTCACACAAGTTGCAGAAAGAGAGAAAGTGAGGAAATAATTAGTTTAAGAGAATGAAAATGTGAAATCCCAAGTTTACAACAATATGTGAAAATGCATAGACAAGAACAACCATCAATCACTTAATTAACAATCGCATTGAGTTCCTCAATGAGGTTAAAACTTATATTAAATGCACCAGTTCAGCTAGGATCTGGAGGTACTTGCTTTCCTGTTTGCGGGTTCCCTTCCTTGTCTGGTTGCCAAAAGGGGTTTCCCGTCTTTCTGATTGGCTGGAGGTTCAGTCTTGGGAAGCCAGTGGTTGGGCGTTGGCTGGCGACGCGGAGCTGTAGTCTGCAGTTGAAGTTTAGACAGCACTCTTCGGAGATGCAGCGTTAGGCTTAACTCAGAACACGAAACTCTCAACAGAAAATAAAATAAACTAAAGTAAAGAAATAGAAGTTTGATGAGACTAGGTGGCGTTTCTCCTCATGGTTTTGGAGGAGATGGCGTGTAAGCCAGAGCACGCTCAAAAACTAAAGAAGCATGATTTAAAAGAAAACAACAAGGCCTAAAAAGGCAAGAAGGACGAGCGCGAGAGAAAGACAAAAAGCCAAAGCTGCACACAAAAAAGCTTAACAGCTAGACACAAAAAGCAAAGTTTGATGGTGTTTCTGAGTATTTAAACCAGGCTGTTTAACACACCCCAAATGGGGTTTTGACCAATTAGATGTCGTCTTTGCTCGGGGTGTTGTATATTTCTCCTAGCAATTCATAAATCTAATTTTATCTTATCAGTCACATGGTCCGAGTTTTTCCCGCTCTTGCAGAGTATAATCTTGGACATGATTTCTATAACAAGAATATGATACATTTGACAAAGAATTGATTGGAAGAAACGTTTCAAGCATGAATTCTCAAACTCACACATACCAAACATGAATACGAACCATTAAGCTACTCAATAGTTATTAAAAATACATACACAATAAACGATTAAGACCTGATAAGTCACATGTAAGTTACATACATGATATGGAGTTATGCATAGCAATTATTAGTTGCTCACCAGTCCTTTTAGTGTCATTTAGATGCATAAACCTAACCCTAACCCTAACATGGAAATTAAGTTTCTTTGGCATTCTGTAGATGCAAGGATACGTTCTGTGAAGACCAGAGAGGTTAAAATATCTGTAAGGAATTTTAGTCTGTTCTCTGTCGTGAGGTGGGGGAAGTCAATTTACAGGGCTCGTGACTGTAGTTACTATCATGTGATGGTCATGCGGTCATCTCTTTGACCATTTAATCTTGATTACTTGCCCTAAAATTGACAATCTCATTGGAATCGTCAATAAGTGTTCTTTTGTTTAAATGCTGCGAGCTACTCAAAGCTGCTAGTTGGTTCAGGCTTGGGGCCAGGATCTGATTTATGAACATCCTGTTGTCTTGGGCCTCTGTGGAATTCGTCTCATGTTTCAACCATGTTTTGACCAAATCTTAGATTGTCTGATTCGGTCTGATACCCTACAAGGGGTATTAAGGTCGAGGAATGTGTACGACTGATTGCAAGTGCTGCGAAGTGCAGCACAGGTTGGATTGCTGCGAGCTAATCCCCGGTTGAGAGGGGTTGGACTCGAAGAGATCGTCATCTGCATAGGGTGAGTTAACCCTCTGGGGTCGACAAATGTGTTGCATTTTTTTAAGCCCCTAAAGGAACTTAAATTACTCCGTCAGTTTTGAGCGTACAGATAAGAGCAATACATCAATCGGATCTGTAAAGGGTCTACTTTTATTTGTACACACATAATAACAACAAAATTTTGTGCTTTTGTAAAATAAAGAAAACAAACTCAGCGAATACTCGACAAAGAGAAATGAGAGATATATCTATAGAAAACTTGACATGTCTATTTTTTAAACGAAGCAAGTCTTATCAGAAACAAATATTCTGTGCTAAAGTAATCCATATGAAACCAACGTGATGTCCAGTCTTTCCCATCTGGCTTCATTATCTCTAATGTGATCACGCCCACGAGCTACTTTCGCTATTGATATTATAACCGTCCACGAGAGACACACGACATGTAAAAGCTCACATGACAACATCACAGCAAACAAAGCAGTGAGACTTTTCCTCAACTTCATCACGGCGTTTCTGGAAGAAGACGCGCTGAGAGGAATAAGACAAAATTTACCTCAGAAAAAGATGCGCTAAGAGAAATAAGACAGAATTTACCTCAGAAAAAGATGCGCTGAGATGAATAAGCTTTGGATTACCTCAGAAAAAGAAGAACGTGGCGGCTTAATCCAGCGGAGATCATTTACATGAGTAAGTATTTTTTTATTAGCCTACTTGCATTAGTTGCACATAGCTTGTACACATTTTTCTAGTTAGACTTTTTCCAAACTATACTATGATAAAGTATCAAGGTGAAACATTGTGAAGTTTCAGTCTCTGCATCTAAATGTCGCATGATGCCAGAATGCTTTTTTTTATGTTCTATAAAATAGACAGCGATACGATATAAAAGTATATGAGTTATAATGTTAATAGCCTAATGTTAGCGTAAGAGTGATTAGACAAAACTTTACTGTAATAGGCTACACCCTGTTCGCGGATATATGTAGTATGATGTTTATACTTATAGTTTTTGTATTGTATAATAGACCTACATACAAAGCATGCTTGTGTTTATGACTATAACTAAGCTTCGGTTTCGCGAATATCTGCTTGTGTAGTGTAAATGTTTTGAAATTGGTTATCACAGGTCATTGGTGTTGAGATCATCTGAGCTGTAAGTACTCTTGCTGGTATACAAAATCTAAAAAACAAGCAGTGGTGGTTTGCTATACAGTTATATGCTTATCTACCGTGAATTTGAACTCACTTCATGTTCCTATTAAATTACAGCAAAGGGTTCATTTCTCGCAGAAGACTTAAACAAAATACACACTCATGAATCTTGGGCCTGTTTACACCTGGTCATTTCATGCATTTTTGCTGATAGGATATCTATCTGATTTGTTAAAACGTTTCCATTTACACTTGGCCACATAAATGTGTCGTCGCAAAACGGATATAAATCGGAGCTTGGAATCGTCCCGCCGCGATATTTTAATGAGTTCACGTCAATGAAATCAAAAGATAAGCGCTGCATTTTATTAATTATCAACTCATTTCAAGATCAATGACCGCAATAGGAGAGCGCGCGGCATCAGCACTGGAAAGATAAGTTTGTCTTATTACTTTTAATGAAGATGATTGTGTGTTGACTGTCTGCGTATTACTTTGTTTCATCCGCGGCAGTTTGCGCGTCGGCTTGATGAAGAGATACTCAGCTACTTGTCCACTGCGATGCGTGTTGTATTAGCGCAGTCATATCTGACTATAATGTCATATAGCCTATAACACGCTCTCACACGTTTATTATTTTAACATTTTGGGAGGAGAAAAATTTACATATGTGGTTTCAACAACCAGATGCATTTACACTTGTCCAGTTTCGTCTGGAATGCGGCCCAAACCACCTCCTGAAGTGGTTTGAGCGATCGGATTGATATCTGTCTTGAATGCGTTTCATAGGGCATTTACACCTGGCCTTTTCACGATCGGATAGCTATTATGTTCACAGATTCAATTGAATTATTATTAGCTAATTGTAGCCAGGAATGCCATTTCTTTTGTTTCCAAAGGTTACATAACAAGCTGAAAATGGGAGCTGACAGCACTCTCATCTCTGAAGCAGATCAGATTTAGGTTTATTATTCCACAACTCTTTAGCATAAAATGACGTTATTAATGCTGCAGATGTAATGAAACCGAATCCTTATATAAGCTCTTTTGTAGTGTCATTGCTGCACTGAAAGCACATGGATAACATTGCTTCCATAATGTGAAGTGGCACACATCTCACATGATCCACTAGCTGAAGGACTTTTGATGTTTCAGACAAGCGGGTGGAATGTGATTTTAGTTTCACATATGAGTAGGTTTGATAGAGTCTACTGGAATGAAAACCACAAATCTTTCATCACTGTTGGACAAGTCTTGTTCCCGTCTTCCACAGTGTATAATGAGTGTGTTCAAAAGACTATGTATTTCACTGTTCAAAGCACCATGCATGTACTTGTGCTTTTGTAGCTGTTTTTATGCTGTGTTGTCGAGCTGAATTGCTTGTCATGTAAATGTAATGTCAGATTAGAAATATCTCCAAACATGTATTTGCAAACTTTTTAAATCTCTATTTAATTTACTTCATCAAACAATAGTGTGAGTGACTCAAAGTGAACATATTGTAGAACATGTTCTATTATTCCTTATAGACAAGTAGAGACATATCTAGAGACCTGATTTTGCACAGTTTTGCACTCCGCTGTATATATCTGTTCTTATAGTTTCTTTCTGCATTTTGTATCTGAACATATGACTCTCTCTTAGTATTTTTTTTCTTTTTCTTTTTTTGTTGCCTTTTGCCTTCTGTTTCCTTGTCCTTCCTCATTTTAATTTATTTTCATTAATATTTTGATATTAACATTCCTTTTACTTGAAAATACAGTGCATGTTGTGATTAAAAGTGTAGCAAAGGGCTGTACATCAATTCCCACATGATATAGAAGTCTTAAGGCATGGCAGCAAATAACGGCTCAATTAATGAAAAGAAAACAAGTCTTGCCAAATAATACTTGCTGAGAGCCTTTGGTACAGGACACAAAAACAGCTGGGCAAAGCACAACATGGAACAGAACACAGGGTCTCCTTAAACGAACAGATAAAATATGTGTTTTATCTTGAAATGCATCTTAAAACCACAGCACTCATGGTGTGAGATGCTAAAAAACATCAAGATGCGACAGATCAGCGACATAGACCATAAATTAAAAAACATTGTATATAGCATTCAATACTGTAATCCTATTGTAGCTATACTCTAACAGATTGACAAATGCAATAGATTCTGGGAAAAAGATAGACAAATAGTAGCTGAAAGTGATAGTGGTAGGCTTCCAAAGCAACTTTTTTGTCATTACTGAGTTTTATTGGTATCCCAAAATAAGTTCATATTTGCTTTCTCCACAAATGTTGATATTTATTTAATTAATGATTAATTTGATCATTTGAATAACCGAATAATTCATAATGTATTTACAGCCCTACCATTGACAGCTCCAGTGATTCTCAGAGAGGCTAACAACGATTGCCTGCCTCAAGTTCATTTTACATGCAGAGGAAGTTGATTTGTATGTAACCTGAGTGGAATATAACCTCATAATCCAAATGCTGATGAGTTTTTACAGCGCCTTGAGCTTCTTCTCTTACAGCCTGAGGGAGGAAAATGGGTGGAAATATTAAAAGTTTGGAGAAATACAAGGTGAGCGAAACTGATGAAGATATGTTAAATGGAAAGCATTTGGTTTTTGGCAATCTGGAAATGTTGGATGTGAACGGAAAGCCAACCTGCCTAACTCCCACTTCAACCTACTTCCTGATGCAGGAGGCAGCATGCTTAGTTTTTATTTGAGCTGTTGGGCTATCAGATACCCTTTCTTTTGCTTGAATGCTGTAACCCACAAACAAAATGGAGAATATAATTGCGTAATGAATCTTAAAGTACTCTGCCAAGCGTTAACTAGCTCTTAGTACAAGCAAGCTACAACATGATTACAGCGCATTTCATTTCAGCCATAATAACGTTTCATTACCACACAATCCCAAATCAAGACCTCTGTTTATATGAGAGATGATGCCGTCACCCCAATGAAATAACAGACATAAAGAAAACTGTGCTCATCGTTCTAGATAGCATTTGAGAGTTTGCAATAATATGTCCCCTGATGTGAGGGCACAAAATTCCTTTTGACAGCTATGAAATACAGTAAACCCCTGCCTGCTGCGAGCAAGTATTTATCTTTAAAGCCTCACATTTTGATTCCACGAATGTTTAAAAGTGATGACAAGCTTTCTTTTTTTATACCTTGAACAAAATATAATTTCATGCTGGATTAACTGTATTGACCAGCTGGAGGGCAAAACAATTTATGTGCATGCGTCTCAGGGTTGCAAGATCTTCATTAGGTCATCTCTATTTTGTGGTGAATGTGTGTATGATTGTTTGTTTGTGTTTATGCAAGGACAATGGAAACATTCCCAGGTTACATTTCACCCCAAAACCGAAAGAAAAAGAGTTAGCATCAAGAAAAGTTATTTACCCATACATGCATGGGACGTGATAACGATTTAGCATTAATCACATGCTAGTGGTTGCCACGAAATTCTGCTTTCAAATATTTTCAATATTTACATATTTCCACATTACAATGACACTGTCGAGAAGAGGGTTTTAAACAAATCATACTCACATATTTGTTAAATAACATTTCATTTATTTACATCAAAATACTAAATTCAGTTTGTGTGTTTGTTTTTGAGAAAATGTAAGTGGCACTTGTTTTATTGTTAACTGTAATTCTGAACATTTAACAATAGCACAACCTTCCTCAACAAAGCTGCATGATTTAAGGAATCATGCATGTCTTTAGCACAAATTCTGTGGGATGTATTACACATTGAAGTTTAATACGTATATGGGTTTCTTCAACAAGTATGTGCAACATTTGTCTTGCCTTAGAAAGCATTAACAATAAAGAATAGAATGTAAAAAAAAGAAAAATAACTTAAAAGTGAGAATGACCACTGTTGCCTGTCAGAGTTGTGAAAAGTCCAGGATGGATGAGGAATTGTGTAAGTATGAAGAGACATCATTGGTCTATCGCCAACTCAGTCATCCGCCAGCTCGCTCTCTCCCGCTACTCGCGATCTGTTCAGCTGGCTCTTCTGCCAGACATCAACACAAATATACACACACTGCCTGTAAATACTGTACAGTGAGAAATGGCATACTGCACTCATCCAGTCATCATGAATCATATCCCCTAAGAAAATGTATAGAAGCAACAATAGTCCCTTTTCAATAGTAATTTTAAAACTAAGTAATTGTTATATATGTGAAACATTGTTTCCCTTTCAGGCGGTCTTCCTGACGTCATGTCGGATGACCGACGATTGGATCTTTGCGAGAGAGACCATCTACTTCGGGTAAACTAAACAAGCCCATGCACCTTGGCATGCGATATTTCATCCAGCGCGCTGTCACAGCGTGAGTTAAGTAGAGAATGGGAAAAAAACAAAAAAAAAAAAAAACCAGTGCATCACATCTTCAGCTTTCCTTCTGAGCCTGACGATCAGGCTCCCCTGTGCGCCTCAGCACGCTAAAAGAGCTTTTTTACGGGTGCATCTTTTTAAATACGACGTTGCGTGGCAAACTTGACATTCCGTCTTTGTAAAGACGATGTGGGTCTTGCTATATACAACGTATCACCCGGGTGTTTCTGGATGCGGTCGTTACCTGGCTGGGTGATGGTCACGATCGCTGCCTCCCGTGCCTGGGCATGAAGCACGCTGAGATGGCTTTCGTGTATGGCTCATGCTCCCATTGCGGGGGTATGTCCATCTCGGATTCGCAGGCCAAGCTCCGTTTCCTCAAGGGGCGGAGTTCCATTGCCTCTGCCTTGATCTAGTTCTCGTCATGGCGGCAGTCAGGTGGGGGCTACTTCAGGCAGTAGCTTGGGCGGTCTGAGGGTTACAGTGGTGGTAAACCCCTCAGGGAACCAACCCTCGGGGACCATCGCTCCTCTTGCACTCCGCAACCAGTTGAGCAGTCAATGGAACGTGCTGGGCCCTCTACAAAGAGCGTACCAGTCGTATCCTTTGGAGCTCCTCCCAACGACCAGATGTCGATCACTGCATCGGAGGGTGAGCCAGAGCTTTCTTTTCGGCGAGCGAGCTTGGAGACTGCTCGCTGCCCACGGTAAGCAACTGAGGCCATCAGTACAATCCTGCTGCGAGCTGCTGCATCGCCGAGGCGGCTCCCCTGCCACCGCTCCCTGCTTCCCGTTGGCCTCCAGCAAAGCTGTGCCATTGAGCCGGTTGCAGGGCAGCCGCCCCGCCTGTCCAGGCCCCGCCAGACCTGGTGGTAAGCGAAAAAGCAAGAGGCCCTGAGACGGGCAACCCAAAGGTGGAGGGACCTGCTCTTCGGGAGATGGTGAACGCCCCACTGACTCCTCCCCCCGAAAAAAAAAAAAAAAAAGAAAAAATCCTTTATTTTTTTTTCCCGCCACTGACCCAGTCGTCGGTGTACACAAATACTCGACAAAAGAGCATTGTCCTCTATCTCTGGGTCTCCAGAGAGATGGGGGGGGGGTTGTGGGACGTCCATTGTCATATCAACGTTATCCTCCTTCTCCTCGCCCTGAGCATCATTGCGGCATCAGCGGATGAACCACGCCTACCCCACGCCCCCCTGCTTGATTCAGGTCATGTTACACAGCACTCAGCCACGCCTCGGACCGCCATGAACGCCCCGGCCGGGTCCCCGCCTTCTTCCCGCTGCCCCACTGCAGGTATGCTGTATTTCATTGGTGCCCACTTTCTTGCATCTGGGAGCCTGGTTTGAGCTACCCAGCCCGTCTCGATGGCTTCTTCTAACCGTCAGGCTCGGCTATGCGGTTCGTTCGCCCAGTCCCTCCCCAGTTCAGGGGCGTCCACTTTACTTCCGTGAAAGCAACAGATGCCCCTGTCTTGCGTGCAGAGATCGCAGTCCTGCTTGCGAAGGATGCGATAGAGTTGGTCCCTCCAGCCGATATGAAGATGGTGTTTTACAGCCCCTACTTCATTGTACCCAAAAAAGGCAGTGGGTTACGACCAATCCTTGGCCTAGCCGTCTGACGCGTAGTCCTTTACCTTTCCCATTGTAGGCTTTCTCTCCGCTAACATACACTGATATGCCAGAATCAAACCATCATGAGATCTAACTAATCATCCCACACATGACTCAATCTTCTGGGATGATTCCTCCTGGCACCTTGTCTCTCCTTCTCACTCAGGGAGTGATACGAACTAATCCATTCAGGAGATCACAGATCTTTATGTATCATGACTGAAAAAGTCTTTCACAACATATACAGTGTGGAAAAAAAGGATTTAGTCAGCACCAATTGTGTAAAGTTCTGCCCACTTAAATAATTAGAGAGGCCTGTAATTTGCATCATAGTTATACCTCAACTAGGAGAGACAAAATTAGAAAAAAAAATCAAGAAAATCACATTGAAGGATTTTTAAATAATTTATTTGCAAATTATAGTGGAAAATAAGAATTTGGTCAATAACAAAATTTAATCTCAATACTTTGTTATATACCCTTTTTTGGCAATGACAGAGGTCAAATGTTTTTTCTGTAAGTCTTCACAAGGTTTTTCACACACTGTTGCTGGTATTTTCCTCCATGCAGATCTCCTCTAGAGAAGTAATGTTTTGGGGCTGTCGCTGGGCAACATGGATTTTCAGCTCCCTCCAAAGATTTTCTATGGGTTGAGATCTGGAGACTGGCTAGGCCACTCCAGGACCTTGAAATCTTCTTACGAAGCCACTCCTTCGTTGCCCGGGCGGTGTTTGTTTGGGATCATTGTCATGCTGAAAGGCCCAGCCACGTTTCATCTTCAATGCGCTTGCTGATGGAAGGAGGTTTTCATTCAAAATTTCACGATACATGGCCCCATTCATTCTTTCGTTTACACGGTTCAGTCGTCCTGGTCCCTTTGCAGAAATCAGCCCCAAAGCATGATGTTTCCTCCCCCATGCTTCACAGTAGGTATGGTTTTTCTTTGGATGCAACTCAGCATTCTTTCGCCTCCAAACACGACAAGTTGAGTTTTTACCAAAAAGTTCTATTTTGGTTTCAGCTGACCATATGACATTCTCCCAATCCTCTTCTGGAATCATCCAAATGCTCTCTAGCAAACTTCAGACGGGCCTGGACATGTTCTGGCTTAAGCAGGGGGACACGTCTGTCACTGCAGGATTTGAGTACCTGGCGGCGCAGTGTTTTACTGATGGTAGCCTTTGTTACTTTTTGGTCCCAGCTCTCTGCAGGTCATTCATTAGGTCCCCCCGTGTGGTTCTGGGATCATTTTGACCCCACGGGGTGAGATCTTGCGTGGAGCCCCAGATCGAGGGAGATTATCAGTGGTCTTGTATGTCTTCCATTTTCTAATAATTGCTCCCACAGTTGATTTCTTCACACCAAACTGCTTACCTATTGCAGATTCAGTCTTCCCAGCCTGGTGCAGGTCTACAATTTTGTTTCTGGTGTCCTTTGACAGCTCTTTTGTCTTGGCCATGGTGGAGTTTGGAGTTTGACTGTTTGAGGTTGTGGACAGGTGTTTTTTATACTGATAATGAGTTCAAACATATGCCATTAATACAGGTAACGAGTGGGGGACAGAGGAGCCTCTTAAAGAAGTTTTTACAGGTCTGTGAGAGCCAGAAATCTTCTTGTTTGTAGGTGACCAAATACTTATTTTACCGAGGAATTTACCAATTAATTCTTTTAAAAATCCTACAATGTGATTTTCTGGATTTTTTTTTCTCATTTTGTCTCTCATAGTTGAGGTATACCTATGATGAAAATTACAGGCCTCTCTCATCTTTTTAAGTGGGAGAACTTGCACAATTGGTGGCTGACTAAATACTTTTTTGCCCCACTGTAGATACCTTGTGATGTCTTGTGATCGCACAATGTATGGAACTCTTATATCCAACAGGAAAAGGACGAGTAATTGAATCACACCCTCAGGCCTGAAACACTGGATCGATGCATGACTATCACATGACGTTTGATCAACTGCTTCCTGCCACTGTCTGAAACCCTTACAAACTTCTCTTACAACAAAAGAAACAGGACCTTGCATGATGATTTTAAAAGACAAGCGTTTAAAACTCATAAGTAGTGAAAATGTATCCAACATACTGTTTTTCCTTATATATATATATATATATCTCTATATATATCTTGCTGTGTTTATGAAACCATTATATCTTAATCCCACCTTATCCTTTTTCTTTCAGTTATTACAATTACTGTGTATGCAAAATACCTGTTGCTTGAGCTTGAATGAAAGCTTGTTTTATTCACAGAACATTGGTGTGAGTGAAAAATTGATATTCGGCATCATTTTCCGGTGATGATATTTTTATAAGAAGTTATTAAAACTTGCAGGGCTACACCCACAGGAGCATGTGACTTGTGCATGAAAAAAAATAACCACACAGGGCGTGGCTAAGCCCAGCAGCCACTATCTGATTGGAACAGCGACCCGTGGGACGGACTTACTCTGCGGATCAAAACCCCACTGCAACACAGATTCAAAAGCTCTGGCTTGCTCTTCGCTTTTCGCCATGTTACGAGCACTCCAACTGCTCACACGCTTACCATCAAAGCGACCGATCATCTAACACTCAAACACTTCAGTTGAAACTTCGTGATCTTCAAAGAACTTAAAGTCTTGCAACTCAGACTTTTTAGCAGAACAACCCAAACCTCTGCGTCATCAAGCAACCAACCAATCCAACGAGGGCTCTCCCAAAAGGACATCATCCAAACGTCATTCAGGCGCCAGATCAACAGCCAATCAGCAACTGAATCCCCTCCATTAGCCACGAGGAACAAAGAACACAAGTAACGAACAAAATCTTCTATCTGCTGAACTGGTGCCGAGATAATTTTAAGCAGTAAACCTAAACCAAATCTCTGCTTTGTGATTTTCTCAGGTTGCAAGTAAAGAACTGTAGCGAATATCTTGCTATAACTTTGGGCTTTCCTCAGAACTCCGTCAACTCTCATTCTTCAAGAACTGTATATTTGTGTGTGTGTGTGTGTGTGTGTGTATTGTGTGTGTTTGAGCTTAGTTTTTAAATGTAATCTAGAATAGCCAGTACAATTCTTTTTTTCATTTATAAAAGGAGCTTACATTATCATAATTGTATGACCTGTGGCCAGGAAATACAAATATTCAAATTGTTAAAATATACTGAGGTCCACGCTCGCTGGAACACGCGTTGATTTAAAGTTTAGACTATCCAATGGCATTCAGTTTTAATCAGGGCTTGACCTCGAATTTCGATTCGATCCTTTCAACCCTGTTCCTTAATAAATAATTACTTCCCTAAAATAGTATCCGAGACATTACACCATTCAAGATGTTACACGGACGCATCTTCGGTGCATCCGTCCCCGAGATTGGTTTGCAGCGATCGACCTGAAGGACGTGTACTTTCATGTTTTGATCCTTCCGCACCACAGACCATTGCTGCAGTTCGCGTCCGAAGGACAAGCATGTCAGTACGAGGTCCTGCCCTCCGGGCTGTCCCTGTCGCCCCGGGTCTTCACGTAAGTTGCGGAGACATCCCTTGTTCCCCTGAGAGAACAGGGCATTCGCATTCTCCACTCCTCGACGACTAGCTTCCTATTAACTCAGTCTCATGATCAGTTGTGCGAACACAGGGACTTGGTGCTCTCGCACCTCAGCCAGTTGGGTCTTTGGGTCAACCGGGAAAAGAGCAAACTCTCCCCGACGCAGAGGATCTCTTTTCTCGTTATGGAGTTGGACTCGGTCGAACAGACCACTGCTTGAATACCTTCAAGAGCAGGATGGCGGTCCCACTGAAACAATTTCAGAGGCTCCTGGGAGACCGCTTCAGCACTGGCTCCATGGCAGAGTCCTGAGATGGGCGTGGCAACGTGGCACTCACCGGGTGCAAGTTAACCGGGGCAGCCGACCGAGCTGGTCTCTAGCTGCTCTTCCGGGAAGACTGGCGACTCATTCCCGAGGTCCAGGCTTATTTGGACTTTTCGGAGCCACCTCGTTAGACCGTTTGCCCTCTCCAGAACCTCTCACTGCCATTTGTTCTAACTCCCTGATGATGATCCGGTCCTGCTTTTGTGGCGCCATATTGGCCCACTCGTACTTGGTTCCCCGAACTAATGCTCCTCGTGACAGCCCCTCCTTGGCCGATTCCTCAGAGGAAGTATCTACTGACTCAGAGACAGGGCACCCTGTGGCACCCACATCCAGACCTCTGGAAACTTCATGTCCGGTCCCTGGATGGGACGTGGAGTTTCTGAGTGGCCTACCCCAAGAGGTATTTGACACCATCACTTCAGCGAGAGCGCCTACGCTTTGAAGTGGAACCTGTTCGCTGAGTGGTGTTCTTCTCACCGAGACCCCCGAAGATGCCCGATCAGAGTCGTGCTGTTCTTTTTGCAGCAAGGGTTGGAGTGAAGGCTGTCTCCCTCTACCCTTAAAGTTTTTGTCGCTGCAATCGCTGCTAACCATGAGCCCGTAGAAGGGAAGTCGCTGGGGAAGTATGACCTGATCATCAGGTTCCTTAGGGGGGCGAGAAGGCTAAATCCTCCACGGCCCTCCTCTATACCCTCTTGGGACTTGTCTCTAGTGCTCAAAGCACTACAGTAGGGCCCATTTGAGCCTTTGCGAACAGTCGAGCTGAAGTTTCTGTCAATGAAATCTCTGCTCCTGCTTGCACTTGCCTCCATCAAGAGGGTAGGGGACCTAAACACATTTTCGGTCGACGATTCGTGCCTAGAGTTCGGGCCGGCCGATTCCCAGGTACCCTGAGTCCCCGGCCCGGCTATGTGCCCAAGGTTTCCGCTACTCCCTTCAGGGATTAGGTGGTGAGCCTGCAAGCGCTGCCCTCGGAGGAGGCAGACGCAGCCCTAGTTTTTCTCTGTCCCGTCCGAGCCTTAAGGTGGTACGTAGACCGGATGCAAAGCTTCAGTACCTCGGACCAGCTCTTTGTCTGTCACAGAGGCCAGCAGAAGGGGAATGCCATCTCAAAGCAAAGGATTGCCCACTGGATTGTGGATACCATCAACCTGGCTTATCAGGCACAGGGTGTGCCCTGCCCTTTCAGGTTGCTTGCGTTACACTCTACTAGATGTGTTGCATCCTCCTGGGCGCTGGCTTGTGGTGCCTCACTGACAGATATTTGTAGAGTTGTGGGCTGGGCGACCCCTAACACGTTCGCTAGATTCTATAGCCGTCGTGTGGAGCCGGTATCCTCCTGTGTTCTCACCTCAAAGGGTAGAAGCACTGAGAGGCCCTGGCTTCGGGTTGGCTTGCTAAAACCACTCCAGAGAGTCCATTTAGTAGACCCTGTTGAGCTCCTCCGTCCCCTCAGCAGCCAGACGTGGCAGAGCATCCGGCACCAGGCCCTCTCTCGATGCATCCGTGAGAACTGGTAGAGGGCTGGGTTCCATATGTAGAGACCTAAGTGGATCCCATATGTGTAAATTCCACGGTATGGCCTCAGAGCCCGTGTTTTTCCGGCAGACCTCTGCCATTTCCAAGAGGGTTACAATCACCGACCTCCAATCTCCTAGCACTAAGGATGTTCATACTCCTGTTTTGCTTCCGAACCTCCTTCGGAAGGTTTTTTTTTGTTTTTTTTTGGAGCTTTCCGCAACGTCCCTGTCCCAGTGGAACGGGTATGTTTTCCCAGTGTTATCCAGTCTTAATGATTGGGTAGTGCCATAGCAGCAATAGCTGGTCCTCTTATGGTAAGCCCTGGCCTACGCCAAAAAGTAGGGGTGCAGGTGGCTTCCACGGGACACTGGAAGGGGCAGTACCTGTGGCCCTTTGTTAGGGATCCCAATTTGTCAGTCATCCAACGTTACGTTGGATGCCTGAAGGAGGGAACGGAGATGTCACATCCTGTCGCCACAGCTCCTGTACCACCTCTGAGCAGCCGGGTCACCGGCTCGGCTCCTCAGCGAAAACCACTGACATCTGCTCGCATCTTGCTGCCTAGTTATACTCGCACTGTGATCAGCGGCAGCTGGATGCACTAATCGCATGCCAATGTGCATTGGCTTTTTTTCTCGTTTAGTTTACACTCGAATTAGATTGGTCCCTCTAAGCGAGATCCCAATTTGTCGGTCATGACGTGACGTCTCCGTTCCCTCCTTCAGGGAACGAGGGTTACCATATGTAACCGAGACGATCTCTGTGGTGTTATCAAATCACTTATCTGTTTGTTTGACTCCAACATAACAACAATGGTTCAGCCAATGGCATGAGTAACATAAAAAAAAACATTTATGGTCATTAATTGCATTTAAATTATCATCATTGATTTATTTGCACTCAGACTTGTTCATTTAGCCAATAGAGCTAACAGCAATATCAAAACAGACAAAAAATAATGAATAGACATTTTTAGGAAAAAGCAACTTAGCATGTTTCCTCAGATTTAAGGCAAACCTTTGAAGCCATACATTTCCCTGATGAAAGCTATAACTGAAGATGAAACGTGTGTGCTTCTAACATGATGCATGAAAACAAACCTTATTGGTTCTTGCACATCAAGCACACATGTTTAAGCTTCCGTTTACCAGATTTAATGTTCTTAAGATGGAAGAAAATAGAATGCAAAAATGTAATGAGTACTTTTCAAGTTGAAATAAAATCGTAAAGAATAAAAGTACTGTTTTTCAATCGGAAATACAATCAAGTAAATGTACAAGTAGTCAGTTTAAATTTCACTTAAGTACAAATCCTTTCAAAATAATACTTACAGTAATCAAGTATAAAAGACAAAGGGAGTGTTCAATAACCTGTATGAAAACAATCATTATGTTGATTATGTTGACGCTAGGGCCACAGAAATAATTTTTTCTCAACTTGAGATACATTTTAATAACAAAATTTAAATCTCAAACTTTAAAGTTCTTGAAATACTTAATAACTGTCAACATACCAGACCCGATCATGTTACTTTTACCATCCCCACTTTTATGTCTAGCATAAATCTACAGTATATATTTTTCAATTAGCGCTCAGGCATGATGCTGGCGTGGAGGGTGGTGTTGTCTATCAGCGGTATGACTGGCACTCTTTGGCCTCTTGCCTAGACGTGTTCACCCACCCCAGTGCTGTTCAGGTGGGCAATGAGGGATGATTTATCGATGCCGTCCTTATGTATGCTGACCCACGCAGTGCAGGAACAGAAGCTAAAGCAGCAGGGTTGGAGCCCGCTGTGAAGCCATTTTCCAGCAATTAAACTGCACTGGTACTTCATGGGCATTGGCCACTGAAAGAGAAAAGTTGCAGGGTATATGCAAAGGTGACATTAAGATGCTATTGAAGAAATCTACTGACGTAAATCAAGAGAAAAAGTTTGATATGCCCATTCATATGATTCAAATCATGCACCCTATGTATGAGCAATAGTAGAGATACTTGCCTTAGCAAACACCACTAATAACACATTTGACAGTGGCCTAAACTGCTGGAATTCTGTGCAGACGATATACATTATATATATATATCTATATATATATATTTATATATATTTATATATATATATAATTGAATACACACCCACAAACCACACAGCAGGTACAATTAATTATGGAACACATCACCAGTTTTCTCAGTAAATATATTTCTAAAGGTTGTTGACATTAAATTTTCACCAGATATCGGTAACAACCCAAGTAATCCATACATAGAAAGAAAGCAAAACAAATAAGTTCAGAAATTAAGTTCTGTGTAATAAAGTGGAATGACCCAGGAAAAAGTATTGAACACATAAAGAAAGGGAGGTGCAAAAAGGCATGGAAAGCTAAGACACCAGCTAAAATCTATCAGTAATTATAAAGCAATCCTGCCCATTGTCAGTGGAAATTAATATTAGCTGGTTTATTCCCAACTGATGGCCTATGAAAAGGTGTCTCATTACCAACGTGTCACACAAGAAACATTTCATGATGGGTAAAAGCAAAGAGCTTTCTCAAGACCTTCGCAACATTATTGTTGCAAAATATACTGATGGCATTTGTTACAGAAGCGTTTCTATACTTCTGAATGTTCCAGTGAGCACTGTTGGGGCCATAATCCGGAAGTGGAAAGAACATCATTTCACCATAAACCAGCCACGGCCAGGTGCTCCTCACAATATTTCTGACAGAGGAGTGAAAAAAATCATCAGAAGAGTTTTCTAAGAGCCAAGGACCATTTGTGGAGATCTTCAGAAAGACCTGGAATTAGCATGTACAGTTGTTTCAAAGAAAATAATAAGTATAATAAGTAATGCACTCAACCGCCATTGCCTGTATGCATGCTCGGTCGCCAGGATTTTGCCAAGTAAGACATGTTCCTGGATCAACATCTTTTGTTGATCCTGGATCAACATAACTGTCCAAAAATATAGACTTAACCCAATCCCTACCCCTACCCCTAAACCTAACCTTACCCGTAATTTATTCCTAAAATCAGTTTGACATGATAGCTGATTAACAAGGGTGTAGAAGCACCTAACCCTGATTGTAAGCCTAAAACAGATCTTTCCTGAAAAGTTATCCCTCAATTCTGATTGGTTGATAGGAATGTTGTTCCAGGATCAACAAGGATGTTGATCCAGTAACATGTTGTACTTGGTGAAATCACAGTCACCACGCACGCTCACCATGCAAGACTCCATTGCTGAAGAAAAAGCATGTTGAAGCTCGTTTAAAGTTTGCTGCACCACATTTAGACAAGCCTGTGAAATACTGGGAGAATATAGTCTGGTCAGATGAGACAAAAATTGTTCTCTTTGGATGCCATAATACACACCATTTTTGGAGGTCAAATGGCACTGCACATCAGCCCAAAAACATCATGGTGTAGTACTTGCAAAATTCATATAATTGAAGGAAGGTTAAATGGAACAATGTACCCAGACATTCTTGATACAAATCTGCTGCCATCTACCAGGATGATGAAGATGAAACAAGGCTGGGCAATGATCCCAAACACAGCCAAGGAATCTCTCAGTTGGTTTCAGAAAAAGAAAATAAAGCTGCTAGAATGGCACAGCCAATCACCTTACTTGAATCCAATAGAAAATCTATAGAAAGAACTAAAGATCAGAGTTCATAGAAAAGGCCCGCAGAACCTTCCAGATTTGAAGACTGTGTGAAAGAATGGGCCAAAATCACACCTGAGCAACGCATACGACTTGTTTCTCCATACAGGAGGCGTCTTGAAACTGTCATTACCAACAAAGCCTTTTGTACAAAGTATTAAATACATTTCAGTAAGCGTGTTCAACACTTTTTCCCTGGGTCATTCCATTTTATTACACATAACTTAATTTCTGAACTTATTTGTTTTCTTTGTATGTATGGATTACTTGGGTTGTTACCGACATTTGTTGAAAATTTCATGTCAACAGCACCTTTATAAATATATTTACTGAGAAAAATGGTGAAGTGTTCAATACTTATTTTAACCCTAATATATGCAGAGGCGTCATGCCCATTCAAAGTGAGGGGCATGTGCCCCCTCAGATTTGTGAGCTAAGTGGATTTTGAATGCAGCTTCCAATAGACAAAAAATAGCCGATTCATATTTTCAGTGGTGTGATTATAACGTTCAGTGCGTCATATCATCAGCTGCTAAATTAAAATATGCGTTCACTGGCTGGCGCTGAGCCAGATACAGACACATTTTTACAGCACTGCGCATTAACCAATCACACAAGATGCTGTTGAGCTTATGAATGCTTGGAAGGCTTCATGCAGAGAAGTTCAGATGAGTCTTCTTGCTAAATGCTTTCTGAGTGGTTTTTCAATTCACTCGTCAACTACTGTCGCTGACTGTTACTCTCTTTCTGGCGAATCTCCTCGTGCAGAAACTAACAAAGGGTCAAATTGTGTACAAATCTGTAAGCTATTAGTTTCATAGTGTAAAACATTCTTCATGAGTTTAATGGGAGTTTTGAGAGTGCATGAACAGACTGTCAGTGAAAATGTTCTTTAATGTAAATGTTCTTTGCTCTCTTTGAAAGTGTTATGATTAGTAGCCTAACTCGCAATGTTTTTATTCACATTAACTTTAAATGTTAAATTCACATTAAATATAAAAACATAAAAAATATGTTATGGCATGACACCCACATCTGTTAATTAAGCAAACAGACAGGTTTTTATGCATGTTAAATATAGAGCATAGAATTATTGGCTTACCTTTGACCCTAGTCACTATAGATCAACATCTTTCAAAGGTGACATGAGATATTTATATATCAGCGTAGTCAATGCGTTTGGTATGTGTAGAATAAACAAGGAAGAAAACTAAATAAAATGAGTGGCTGTGTGGCTGCTGTGGTGCAACATACGACCCGCTACCACACTCGTGCCCCACTCCATCAAAAATTCTGAGCTGCAATGACGCCCCCTGGCTACTATGCTAGCGCGGCATATATACTATAGCTTGCTTAGCCTTAAAAGACGAGCACTGATCTCAACTTACTAAAGTCCAAAGGCCTGCCACGTATTACATTCATCAGACCATTGAGCAGCATTTCTTCCTTGCAGCTCCGCCTCTTAGTGAGTTCTATTAGCATTTTTTCAGGATCAATAATGAGGACTACCAGCCGCGCATTAATACAGGCAGCGCAAGGTTCTGCTCTACATGTAGCTTGAAGGCACAAGCGTGGAGGGCTTTTATATTCTAAAAAAAACTATAATCTCTGCTTAATTTCGCATTCAGCTGATGTAGGGAAAAGTTCCAGTCAAGGATGCATTAATTTGGAAAACATTGTTTATTCGATGCATTCTAAGGGATGCAAAATACATATGACAGAAAGCATGAATCTTGCTTCACAACATTTTATGCTTTTTCAGGGAATCCAATTATTCAAATATGAAATCTATTTTTTATGAGCTGTTCAGAGTGAGAGACTGTCATGCAACTAGAAGAAGTTATTAATAAAAGAGTTATTAAGTTCTGAAGCCTGGAAATTCAAATGGCAATAACAATTATTTCACATATGAAATGCTTTGTCAACAACAAGATGCTGTAGTAACAAAAAATAGCATTTTATCCTGTTCATACAGACAACATTACAACAAAACACAGACATTTGGTTCATCATACTGTAATCGCACCATACATGTGATATATTTGCTAAAAACTGAAGTGCTAAATGTATGGTTTTATGGTTCTATAATCACAATGTGCAGTAAGAGAAGAATGTCAATAATGACTATCTGTGTGGGAACTGAGTGTGAGTAATATATGGCACGAGATGCTTCCTCACTAATCGACAGTGTTCGCTTCAATGACGCATGTCCCTGTGCGCGGAAATCATTTGCACCTGCTATAGTCAAAGTCGAATCTAACTAAGCTATGGTAGTGCGTTGTGCTCATCTCGACTTATTTATTATCTCGCGCTACAGACTGTCGATAGGCCTTTTGGATGTGGGTGGCAGACAGGCGGAATACTACGACAACAGATGGTCTCCACCGTATAACATAAGGTGACTTAGTTTAAGACGCTCACTACTTACAGCAAATCAAGCGGCTAGGATGAAATTGAATAGATTACCAGGGGCATTGGAGCTTCTTTGTTCCAGGTGTCAGTTTGCAATAGACAGTATCATTTTTTATTACACTGCGATATGCGACTAAAGAGTCTGCTCGCGTCCAAAGACAGAACATTCGTGTAGAATTCAATCACAAAAGTAACTTCCTGGCCATGTGATAAAAAAAGATAGATCTGCTTGGCTGTGGTTTCTCAACCTTTCTGCAGATGCGCGACGCGGCTACGTGCAACATAGTGGGCTTCATTAGCATAGAGAGCTGGCAAGTACTGAATGGGTGTGACCAAGAGGGAGACTAATCCAAAATGTGCAGGGTGGTGGTCTGCATGCAGGACAGTTGAGAGGTAACTGCTGCTATGAGCTGGCTGGCAGCTGTTATTGACAGTTGGGGGTGGGGTGGGGGGCTGGGGACTGATGTTGATTATTACTGCTACAGAAGACGTACAGAGATTTGCTACTGCAAATACATACACAGAAAAGCTGCTGTGACGATGTAAGGCATTCTGTTGATGCACAAATCGCCATACATTAAATTATCCATAGCAGAATTAAACAGTAGGGCTGTGACAATAAATTAATGCATCACGAATCGAGAAATGATTCTGCATAGATTCTGAGATTTTACTAAAGGACTTCGGCGTACTCATCTATAAACGATTCTGAGATATTTTATGTAGGTTAATATTAATCTTGGCGTCATAAATCATTAAAAGTCCGAGGTGCCAGTAGTCATTTATCCACTTACATTTTACACTGCCGGCTATCGAAGCTTCAAGCGCATCCTCTCTTCTATGGGGACTATTATGGTTCTGTTAAAAGTTTAGGCCTGCAGTGCGATCTGCTGTTAAAAACTAAGCTCAGACTCGATTCAAGAGAGAATCGTGATGCATTCGCAAAAATCTCAGAATCGATCCACAAATCGCAATGCATCGTTTTATCGTCCCAGTCCTACTAAACAGGTGGAGGCTTGGGGAGTGGAGGGTCTCCTCCCACGCAAGACATTGGCTTATTCAGCGAAATCACAATTAACATAAGTCCTGGTGTCATTGATTGACAGATGTTCCAGAGACCTAGTCATCTTGGCCATGTAATGAGATGCATATTTTGCAGATTGCAATCAGTCGCCTGTGCCATATAGAGTTCAATGGCAGATACTATGGCAATCTGTTAAGAGTCTATGGCCAGCATTTCGAAGACTGCACCTGAAGATCACATGTGTCCAGCGCAGGGTATTGTTGTCGTTAAGTATGGTCCATGTCAAAATATTATTTTTTTTTTTTTTTTCTTCTAATATGTAATAAAATAATCTTTCCTTATTTAACTAAGAGTTTCGATTTTTGAGTTTTGTAACACGCTGGCCGTGTTTTTTTTTTGTTTGTTTTTTGTTATTCTGTCACCGACGGTCGCAGGCTCAGCCACCACAGGCAGATTCACATGGCGATACCATCATCCATGAGTACGGAACAATTGCATCCCTTTTGGAATTTGCACTCTCATCAAGACTAATGCAAAATACTAATACTAATACACACACCTCATTCATCCTCGCAGTTCCAGGTCTTGTTCATGGGCAACAAAAAGTGAGACTCTCTAATGGCTATCATGCGATACATTGACGACGATACCTACCTTGGCTTTGACTATAGCTCTCCTGTGTCTCCTCCAGTGTGTTCTCCTGTGTTCCATTCCTTCGTCTGTTCCAGTGATCATCTCCATGGATCTTCTCAATACTAGTCATCTGAGGTGTGTGCTGTCTTCTGTCCCCCTTCCACGATCTCCTGCAAAACCAGAAACTGTGTTATATTCACCATCTAGACAAAGAACTGCTACAGTGCCTTTATTATTCACCTGCCGTTACCATCTGCGTCACTTGCTGTTAATAAACAACCAGTTTGTACTCTCATCCTCTTTGTGAGTCTCCTCCCGTAACATATATATCAAGAACTTATTTTTCCTGTTATGACCCCTTTAATAAAATACCATTTTAATGTAAATCTATGTTGGTAATGTTTATTGGGTATTGTGCCTAACATTGGCTGTCAGCTATTACAATAATCACAAAATAACTGTATTTCTTAATTTTAAAACTACTGACATGTCTTGTAAAAATAATAGGTCATGAAGTGTTTCTGAGACCACCACCTTGGCGTTCTGGTCCATTATGAAGAGGTCTGTTCTAATCTTTTATTAATAAATGCTGAAAAGCATGTATTTCGATGGTCTTCTTTCTACATAACTGGCACATACACAGCTTTCCTTTTATCTATTAATAACAGCTAGCATGGGATGCCACTCAACAAAGGCTACTTCACTGCATTGTTCCGTGCTCTTTTTTGAGTCATTCCAAATGCACATATTATAGTGAGTCCATACACTGTACTTAACTGACCCGTGTACAGGGTTTTTCTAAAATGATGAATATTTCAGATTTCTTTTTATTCATCAAATTGTGGCCACAGGACATTACTGACGTTTCATGCATTTGACACTTTGATAAGGACATTTCATGTCCCTTCATGTTTCACTGTGTTGACTTAAAAGATAATAAAGCCTCTCCGGAATACTGAAGTCTGTTGCTGCATTGCTCTTTCTGGTATGATTGTTGTCTCAGGGTGAGGTACAAGTAGCGGTGAGCGATCTGCACAGTGCTGATAACAAACACATGCAGCGCACGTTCAAAACATGCTCAATCTTATTTTCTCACAACAGTCAATTTGTCCCAGTTCCATCATGCACCTCTCCGTGTTTAACTGCTGCACTGTAGATATAGTGACGCACTTAAGCCACACTTAAAATGTATGAATGTCAATGCATTAGATAACAAAATATCGCTTTAGTGGAACATGCTCATAGTTATTACGATGATCTACTCTGCTAGGACACCTGTGTGAACATTGTTGGAAGGAGGGGGGGGGGGCGGGGTGGTTTTTGAGGCTCGCTGCAGCTTCCAAACCGTCATGGAACCTTAAAAGTGACTTATTTGGAGCACGTTACATAGTCGTGCAACTTAATGTGTCACAGAAATAGCACTCCAGAGACAAACCGCACAAGAGACTTGACTCATAACAGATTTCAATACATGCAACCTGATAGAAATAATACTGTAAAAACACCAATAAACATTGCACACAAAATCTGTTTTAAACTATTTTAAACACTTGCTATTACTTTACAGAACTGACTGTACTAGTTCAATGAATATCTCTTGTGCAGTTCTCTTTTTATTTATTTATTTACTTGCTTACCTACATACAGTACATTGCACTTGCCAAAGTGTATTCTGGGATGCATGAGTTAAAATGCATGCTGCCTGATTTATTAAAAATTGTACTGACAACAACATTTTTATTTATTTATTTTTTTCAGTAAAACTAGCCATTATTAAACACTTTTCTGTTAACAAACGTCCCAATCTTTAAATTATAAAGCATCTGAGATTTGTTTATGGAATGCATGAGGAGAATCAAATATTCTTACATATTTATTTCAGGATCTTCATAAGTGTTCTACATTTGGTGTTATACTTTATAAACGATTTAGTTATAAAATGAATTTATTTACTTGATTATTTTAAATAAATCTTCTTCACTGAATTTAAAATGTCAAGTTGTCATGAGCTGAAACTTGTGACATTCATGTGCATCAATAAAATATCCCACCTCAAAACATATTACATGAAATAAAACAAGGGTAGCAATCAACTAACTGATTATTTTAAATAGAGTACCAAAATCATCCTGACATCATAAGACAACAAGTAAATACATGTGACAATAAAACAATGTAAATGAAACTAGCAAACTGTTAAACAATGTGGCCATATGAATCAATTATGCTCCTGTGCACACTGAGAAAAGGATGAATGCTACTGGACCATTTATTTATTATTTTTCCCCCAGAGTAGGTCTATTTGAACTAAAACAAATGCATCAATCAAACTCACCCGCTGTGCTTGCTGGTTCAAGGGGGAAAAAAGCTCAAAGTATAAAATAATATAAAAAGCTGCAATTCTCAGAGCTTCATAAGACTGGGTTAAAAAAAACATTCAGTCTTTGGATATTTGTATCAGTATTTGTTTGATTTTAGAATTATTTTTTACTGTGTCAAGAGCCTGATAACCTTGATTGATTCTTGAGTTTGAAACAAATTATTCATGGATTTTATGTTTATTAAAATATGATCATATCACTTTTGTCAACTGTTAATTAAATTTAAACCAAGATACATAAGACACAGATGTCTTAACAGGCTTAAAAAGGTACACTTTATTCTTTATTTCACTTCTTTTCTTGTTATATTTGCAGCTTTACCTCAGACTTGCTTTTTCTCAAAGGACCAACTTGTCTATAATAGTTCAGTGAAGGGCAGTGGAGCGTGCCATCTCTCCCGGAGGTGCATTGTCTATTAATAGGTTTATGGGACATCAAGCACCCTTCCCCCTATTTCCACCAACTCCAGTCCACATGCCTCAGTGCAGCAGTGCTCTGCCTCCAATGCTGGAAACACTTACAAAGCGTCTCCTGCTATACATCCAGCCTCAGTGTGCCACTTTCACATCTGCACGTCGCCCGGGGGGGGTCTTTCCCCAAAGAAACAGGAATAAAAGCTTTTGTGTCTATGACAGTTAAAGGAAGCTGCCTTTTAAATGATTATCTAAGGTTATGATTGACAGACTGAGATGTTTCAGTGCTTTCAGGAATTGTTAGATCAACTCGCTGCACAGAAAATAGAGAAATCTAATTATTTTACTATGTGTTAACAGAGGGTTAGAAATACATATCTCACAAATATAAAACAACCCTAAATACTAATGGGGAAATTCACTAAACACTTGACATTTCAGTACAAATTAGTTAATTCACTAATCAACCTTTTTTTTTTTTAGTTTAGTTTACAATATACTTTAGAGTATACCTACGCTGCTGCATCCTTCACTCAGAAATGATCCTCAGGATTTGCGGCATGCAAATTGTGATAAACAGATTTTGTGGCCGTGTTTAATGAATCAGACGGTAAAGCAACAGAGACAGTCCATTAAAAAACAAAAACAAAAAAACAACTCTATTAGCAGGTGCAATTCATTCTTAGAGATTTACCACAAGCACTATTTTACTAAAACCTCAAATAAAGGTATAAATTTGCTTGTGAAATCTGAAAAATTGCAAGTGTGGGCTAGATGACTTATTACAATTGAATGCACGAATAACCACACATTGAAACAAGTTGGACATCCTCCAGAAGAAGGAAAATATAATATTTTTTAGCTGTGCCACCTATATTTGTATTATATACTATATGTTTAAAAAAAAAGAATAAATTGATACTTTTATTAAGCTAGTATCCAGTTTAATCAAAAGTGACAAAAAAGTAGAGATTTAAAATCATATAGAAGATTCCAGATTTTTTGTTTTTATATTGCACAAGCAATATACTTTTTCTGAATATCAACACATTTTATACAACAGCGTAGACCAATATGGTGTTTAATTCCTTGAATGAATCTGTTTTTGAACTAATCAAGTGAGTCAGTGATTCAATGGTCCATTCACTTGTTTTGTTTCTAATTGATCAGCCCTTTTGAATGAATATTTTGATATTAAAGGGGTCATATGATGCGATTTCAATTTTTCCTTTCTCTTTGGAGTGTTACAAGCTCTTGGTGCATAAAGAAGATCTGTAAAGTTGCAAAGACTGAAGTCTCAAATCCAAAGAGATATTCTTTATAAAAGTTAAGAGTCAGCCACACCTACCTAAAACGCCTCGTTCTAACACGCCCCCACATATCTACATCACTGTGTGGGAAGATTTGCATAATGCCGCACAAATGTTCACGCAAAGAAAGAAGGCGTAACTTTTATTCTCGCTGTAGTATTGTTGTGTTTTTGTAGTATTTCCGCCATGTCCTGAAGACGCTGTGTGCTTCGTTGTGAAAGCGAAACTACTTTGTTTGGTCTTCCAAAAGAGGATGATATCCGCTTCGTCATGCCTAGAGCTGATCTGTGCTGGTCGCTGAGGGAATACATCAACTTAGTGCTGTGGATCAACGGATCGGCTTTCACCGTGGACGAAGCCAGGGGTCGTCACATGTGCTTGCCGCTCCTTCGTCGGATCCGCCGGCTGCGCCGTTCTCAACCCCGCCGCCTCTCCTCACTCTAGCCCGGCCTCCGCTCAACCTATTTTGTTTGGTCTTCCAAAAGAGGACATGACTACAAATCAGTGATTAAGTTGTATTTACAACACTGTTCCAGAACAGTTCAACCCAAATATTCAGATGTGTGCAGCACATTTTATGGAGGACTGTTTACTGATCCTGGGAGAGTAGACTAAAATGCCGGCAGTTCTGACTCAAGTAAGTAAGTTTTGTTTTTTAAAGAATTTGCCACTTATTGATTCAAACGCGAGTTTTGGGCAGTGTGGAGAAGCACTTGTTGTTTGTCATTTCTACTATCACAAATGCAGACATGGTTTTACGATTACGCGGCGCGATGCAACGCAACGCAACGCGTAAAAAGACAGTATAAGTCATTATAATCAGTAATTATGTCCCCACTGGATGCAACAAATGCCTCGTTTGTAATGGGTTTTAATGTTTTTGTCTCGTCGCTCCGGCCTGACAGGGCATCAACGTATGGTGAGGGGCGTAACATTTCTGTCTCACGCTTGAGATATTCGGCCAATCACAACGCACTGGATAGCTGGCCAATCACAGCACACCTCGCTTTTTCAGACCGATGAGCTTTGTAAAAATCGACGTGTTTCAGCAAGGCGGGGCATAGAGGAGAAACAATAATAATGGTACAGTATGTGGAAAATAGTGTTTTTTTTACTTAAACCGCATAAACACATTTCATTACAAAAAAGAACAAAAATATGTTCGTTTTAGCAGCATTCATAGGAACACTTAAGGAGTAAATAACTTTTATTACAAATCGGGACGTGCTCACCTACTGGTGGTTTTATTGTCATCTGTATTTATCCAGTCCTAAACCAGCCAAGGTGCCAGCACAAAAACACATTCAACAAAATATTGTTTAATTAGCAGAATTGACCAAAATTCCTCCATTTCAGGCCCCAGGAGGAAAAAAAGTTTATAAATAATAGTTAATTTAATAAGGCTTATTTTTCATTAAATAAAAACCTTTTTAGACAAATTTTGTAATAATTGTGTAAAATTAGCTACAGGACAGCCCCCCATATATGTGTGTGTGTATGTGTGGGGTGGGTGGATATATGTATATATAGATATATATATATATATATATATATATATATATATATAATAATATTAGTATTCGAGTATTAAAATAGAAAACAGTTTTGTAATAAAACTGTTTTTGACTTTTTATATTTTGTGCAGCCTTGGTGAACATAAGAATGGTCTTTCAAAAACATAAAAAATATATATATTTCATGGTACAGTAGTGTTTATTCGTTAAAGAAAAGTTGCACAAACTGATACGGTGTGTTATGCATGAAAATATATGTTTCCTCATAGACTATGATTGTAGATCAGCTCTAGCATTTTTGGACATTATATCATACATGTAGTTAATCAAGGCCATAATGTTTTATTAGTGTTTAATAGCCTTATTCAAGTCTTTGTATGTTTATACATTTTCCGGTGAATATGTCAATGTCCTTTGTAAAATTTGTTAACTGCTGGCATTAGTTTATGAATAGCAGATAGCTCAAATTTACCCACCATTTGACTTTTACAGTGTTGTTTATAACCTGTTTGCTCTGTGTCATAAATATGCCACTAGAACCTTTTCACGTTATGGCAGCTCATAACAACCTAAGATATACAACCAGCAGCCATTTTACTTTCATGCCTGACTGTGAACTGCAAACAGTAGCTCTAAAATCCTTGGCCGATTCAGTCTTTCTACAGTACACAGACGGATTTTACACTAAAATACACTTACAAACACTAAATAAATACTATTAAAAAAACATGTCATTTTTCTTACAATATATAAATATTAAAGGGTCATATGATGTTGCTAAAAAATAACATTATTTTGTGTATTTGGTGTAATGAAATTAGTTTATGCAGTTTAAGGTTCAAAAAACACATTATTTTCCACATACTGTACATTATTGTTTCTCCTCTATGCCCCGCCTTTCTGAAACGCGTTGATTTTTACAAAGCTCATCGGTCTGAAAAGTGATGTGTGCTCTGATTTGCCAGCTATCCAGTGCGTTGTGATTGGCCGAATACCTCAAGCGTGTGACAGAAATGTTACGCCCCTCACCATACTGTGATGCCGTGTCCGGCCGGAGCGAGAGGACAAAACAACTAAAACATAAAAATGAGTGACAGTAAGTGTGTGACAAAAAGCCCTTATATGGAGATGTTTGGATGTGTTTTATGCAAATGACTAACCTTGGTATGCGGCCACCCCATTTATAATACTCCTAACATTAGAACAAGATTAAGAACAATTTCAAAAATACAAATGATTAGTAAATGAGACCCCATTATTTATCCCCGCATTTTTCTTGTTCTGTTCAAACCAGTGCAAAATATAATGGAAAGTTTGTCTTGCTGTGTGAAATGCATGAATGTGTGAACTAAATTTGGGGCTGTAACTTCAGTAGAGTCTGGCAGGAGAAGGATCTTGTAATTGACATGCCTCATTATTCACTGATCATTTTCACCTCCACTGCAGCTCTCAAATAAAATATGCTGCCTATGGCTAAGGCTGGGAGTCAATGACATCAAACATAATTAATTCTCACAACCGAACGTCATGATGTCAAACCTGCAACACAAGTGCGGGTTTCTCACACAGAAGACTTGTGTATCTTTTGCTTATTATTATTATTTTATTTGAAGCTTAACAGTCCACGGTCACCATGAACTTGAATGGGTATAGATTCATAAGAGCTGGATGGATTTTGGTCTGTTCCTCAACTGTGTGATGTTTTTAGTCTGTACAGTATGATGTTTTGTAATGTGTGCTTAGTAACCAAATACTGCAGTGTTGTTTGTTTTTGTGCAGGTTATGTAGTAATATAGTCTGTTCAGCTTTCGGGAAGGTGTATTGGTGTAAAGAACAACTTCAAGACTCATTGACACTACAAGCTGAGAGTTTGAACAGCTCAGTGTGTCTATCACAGGTCTGAGGTCAGCTGAGAGCCCTGGAACAAACAAACAGAGTATTCATCATTTTCCCAAGAAATGGTCTACACACTTGGAGTCTTCTTGGCCGTCAGCCAGTTCTGCATCCACATTTGCATTTTTTCCCTCACAAGAACTCAGTTTACATGATCTCCAAAGCACATCAAGGTCAGGCTATGCAAATGACCATTAGTGAGTCTTCTAGTTTACTTGTATTTATTTATTTCTTTTTTAAAGAAGAAGAAGCAGCAAAATATCCACCAATGCCATCTTATGTAATGATTGGGTGAGTTTCTTCTCAATCTTGCCTTGGAGCCCGAGTGTCTTTGAGTGCTATGAGGAGCAGACATCATGATTTGTCATTCCAAATTGGAAAAATACATTGATCAAGGCATCAGCTCACGGGATTCCTGTTGTGTTTTGTAGTTGAATGCTTTCATTAGAAGGATTGATTACTGTATACCGCACACGTACCTTCCCAAGACACGGCGTTTGTGTTGGATGGAGGGCCAGTGCAGTTCATTTCCTATGTGTTGTGGATCTTCATCTATTTGTACAGGCTTAACAAGGATAACTGTTGTTAATGTATGATCTAATATGCATATTGTATACATACTGTGAATGCTTGTGACAGAGTAATAACGGTGGCTTAAAGAATTCCTTACTTTCTTGCATGCATGTTCTATATAATTCATACACTTAAGAATAAGTAACCTTCCAGTGATATATGATAATGAATGTTTTCTAAGAAATACATTTTAATTTTGTCAGAAATTATAGGAAATCCTGAATTCTTCTTCTTATTATTATTGACTCAAGTCATATGTTATTCCGCACTTTGTATTCTGGGTTTTAATTTAATTTAATTTTTTTTATGAAAATCATGAGAATGATTGCTCATAAATAGTAACAGAACATCTCTCATAAACAAGTTGCATGATTTCAAGTAACATTCATTTTTATGCAAACAAGAGTCAAACAAATATGCTGAATGATGCATGCAGTCACGAGTCACGAGCATTACAATTTAATGTGTTTAAAGGTTAAGGTTAGACGTTCATGCTTGATTTTTTAACATTTCTGTATGATCCACATTATATGAATTCATAAAAAATAACCACTTAATGAAATAGTTACATTTTCCTATGATATTAGGTTAATATAAGTGTGCTATCTAGCACCTCCCCTTGAAAACAAAAATCTAAATATAAAAAAAAGATTTCCTGCCCTAAACTGATGTTAATGGCTAAACCAGAAGCTGGCACGTCAGGCAGCTCAATTAAAAAAATCAAAGTTTGATAGCATCGCCGAACCTCGTTGTTTATACTCTTCAGGAAGTCAACCAACATATGAATTTGTTTTATGAGAGTGGATGTTACAGTCACTCAAAAGACCTTCACTTGTAACTGCAACATGATAAACATCATCAGCTCTGTTTGCAAACCTCTGCAGGCTCTATAAAGCAACAATAATTGCTTCTCATCACTTTAGCATGAAGAGCATTAAAGCCCTCAATGACATATATTAGTATCATTGGCTAAGGTTAACAAGATTCGTCAAGAGTCATAACTCATTTGATTAAGACTCCAAGCCCGTCCTCTAATAACAATCACACTCAAATAGACCTGATTAAAAAACTAATCAGACATATTTTGATTGCCTACAACTGCACTTCTCAACTCTGTTGTCATGCTCTATCTATTACACTATTTGCATTCAGTCCCAATTAAATATTTAAGGAGGATCAATGTGTTTCTGAGTTATTGAAGCAGAGTAGCGCTGCCCGACTCCACCGCCGTCTGGTTCAGATAATGAACAGGATTTTTCACACTGGCCCCCGCGCAGATTCGTAACCCCCTACTGAACAATTGGCCATCAGATGGGGTCATCGCCAATATTAGTCACATCAGAGCCCTTCCCAGCATCCTCTGTCATTCTTCCATCCCGATTACAGTAACATATATTGTTCCCTGAGCTTCCCTGTGAAGCCTTTGTGAAGACACAATCAAGCCGAATTGATTGAATCCATCAAGACAGAACTAATATTGCAAGCGATCAGTTACGCTGTTACGCTATAACGATTTTGCTATTTTCAAGCAAGTCACATACAAGCTGGCGGTATCATATTTATTATTTTGATTGATATTTTTCAAGTGTACTTGAGAGGACAGGGGTCCTGCTGCTATCACTATTGCTTTTAACTTAGGGTTAGGGATTTAAGCGAGTGCATTATGTGCTACAGGCATGAATAATACTTCTAATCATGTTTCTTACTGAGGAGAGATGTGTCATTTCTTTTATAAGAGTTCAGATTTATGATTTTCACCTGACAGACAATAAAGCTGGCGAAAAATCTCAGATTTGCCATACATGTCCACTTGACATGGACTAAGCAGAGCTGAGTGACAGTTTCCAATACATTGTGTGATTGACAGAAGAGCAGAGTAAGCGCTCAAAACACTGAGAAATCACACTTGCTTTTTAATTCTATTTTGAGCAGGTTTGTTCAGCACCAGTGAACACACATGAAGGAGGGACCCAAGCCAGAATGTTATAGCAACTTGGGGTTCAGTTTGAACTTGGACCAAATAACAACCATCCAGGGTACTAAAACACCTTAGCAACCACATAGCATTGCCCAAGCAACCATACAAAACACTTTAGCAACCCCCTAACCATGTGCTAAAAATAACAAAACATTGAAACTCCCTAGTAACCTTAAAGAAATGTATTTTCAACTACTCTCAATGCTCTAGCAGCACTCAAGCACCAAACGCATTCTGCAGAAAAAAATGACTATGCTAGCATACAGACAGGAAAACTAGTTTTCAGCTGAGTCACAGAAGCTCTTGAGTGTGTGCTGGAGCTCCGGAGATGCAGTAAAATACACGTTCCCCTGCGTTTTTCTTAAATCACAAAACTATTGACCCTTCTTCTTTTTTTCTTTACACTTCCCTTTGGAATTTGGTTTGAATTGGGATTAAAAATCTCCTTTTTGTTCTTACAAGGAGATGAATAAAGGTCACCTTTTCAAGGCTTGATCAGACTGTCAGTATTGTGCATTTAAAAGGGCATAGCATCTCGGCAGAGCATCATTACTATCTCATTCCCAATCTGTGCACTCCATTTCATTCACAGTGGGCTCATGTCCTGCTCATGTAATCTCGTCTGCACGGATAAGCCCACCCTGTGACATCTGGGCCTCCTCCAAAACATCGAATCATGACCTGAAGCTCGAAATGAAAGGACTTGCCGCAGCCCTCGCTTCAATTTGACCTTTCAGTCTGCTGTCAGTCACCCTACTTACGGTAGCTGTTTTGAATATGCACGGGTCTTTTTTTTTTTTTTCCTGTGCATGCACACATGCATTTATTGTGCGTTGCTAAGAATGTATTTGTATCTTTTTATTTGGTACTTTTTGAGCTCGCTGTAAAGCTCCTTGCTGACAAATCTCAATATGAAAACCGTTCCAGCACGGATTTGGTCCCGAGTCCCAGCGGACACCATGAAATGTGGTTTTATTTAGAGAGCATTCCTGAGCCGCACTGAGAATAGCCATGAGATTATACATGCATCCAAGAATTGTCATTCAAGTGTGCCCATTGTTGGCATCAAGGACATGAACATCGTCATAGAAAGAATTGTCTGCCGGCCTCCAGACATCACTGAGGCACGTTCAGACATTACCACGGCTTTCTGCTTAATTTGTCTTTTGATGTGTGCCAAATTTAATTGCTAAATTTGTTTGTTAGTTGTCATTCAAGAGCTTGATTTCATCCAAAGTGACTTATGGTACACAAATCCCCCTGCGGAAGCCAGAAGTCAAGTGCCTCATTGGAGGGAACGGTGAGGAGAAAGCAGGTGTGTGATCTCAGTAATTCTAATTTCAGGCTTTGGGCTGAACCTGCAGCTCTTGTGTTAACAGCTAAGATTTACCGCCATTTAGTGCAGGGATGTCCAAACTCGATCCTGGAGGGCCGGTGTCCTGCAGAGTTTAGCTCCAACCCTAATTAAACACGCGCTTAACCAGCTAATTAATCAAGCTCTTACTAGGCATACTAGAAACTTCCAGGCATGTGTGTTGAGCCAAGTTGGAGCTAAACTCTGCAGGACACCGGCCCTCCAGGACCGAGTTTGGACAGCCCTAATTTAGAGCATCAAAACATCACTTAATTAGCTATTTAGTGTTGAAAATGCATGTTCGTTTGATAAAAAAAATAATAATAATAATAATGTGATGTAGCATATAGTTACTTTTTCCAAAATGTTTTGCTTATTCTTGTATTTCCTCATTAATGCAAAGTGGGCCACAGATGTGACCTTAAACAGCAAGGCTGTGCATTTGGTTTATCTTTTAAAAATAGGTCTTATTTAATTATGAATGTTATAACATGCCAAGTCTGTTTGATAATTCTATGCTTACATTTTGAGAGAACAACCCAGATATCAGATTTAAGTAAAAACAGTGCCATCCAGGGGAAACATTAAAAATCATCTGGAGTAAGTGTAAAGTCACAAAAAATAATTTTATATGTTCCCAATTATCAATTAGAGTGTGTTCGCTCTTAGAGTGGTTGTTTTTTTCCCTCCTTCCTCTTCTTCTTCTTCTTCATTTAAAAATGGAATTCCATTTAATAAGATTTATTTAAAATGGACAATTAATATATTATACATTGTATTTATTAACGTGGCACTATTACTGATAATTATTTTTTTTATTGGTCTTTTTACTTTCTTTCTTAGTACACAATTAAATGAGATTAGAGCTCTGTGTGAAGCACTGTCTGTTGTCAGACTCCTTGTGCAAACAAAAATCTCACTGGATTATAACAATTAATGGCAAAATTAATGTTTGAAAATGTAAACTGATATTTCATACTGACATACTACAGTAAAAGATAGAAATAACTGACTTTAAACCAATTTTAGCTGGTGAAAATACTAGTGGCCCTAAGATTTCGTTTGCCCACACAATACGGTGCATCTGCTATTAAATTACTGCCCCGATTATTATTAAAATCTCAAGAATTCACACGTGAGACATTCTGCAAACTCCATCACAATTTTAATACAAGTTCATGGCTCAACATGTTATTTACTTCAGATAATTTAAATAAAGCATAATACAACATCAAAGTGATTGTAATGATCCCAGAGCTGTGGCATGCGGGGAAAAAAAGCAAAAACTGATTCCAGCTCTAATATTCACAGAGTATTAATTTGTTTACATCAGTCACAGCTCTTTGCCCACCTTTAATGACTTATGATAATTAGTTTTCAGCTTAATGGGTCACTACAATCTAAGCTGTGCTAATTACTGTTACCTGTTGTTCTTTCTGAGAGCCGCCTTTATCTCAATAATTAAATAATAAGTGTCTGATAAAGTGTGGTATGTGCATTACACAGTATAGGTCACCTGGGATCTTTGGATCTTTTTTAACAATGATAAAATATTAAAGCTGAAATGTGTAGCTGCAGAACACAGTCAAAGAAGTGTGATGCAATAAGACATTTAGTTCACTTCAAGCATACTTGTATTCGCATTTCACAATATATAACGTTCATAAGCAGCTTCACAAAAAAAGCCAAAGACACCAAAGGCAAAGAAGTTAAGGCAAAATGAAGACAAACACACATGCACAGATGTTCATTGACAAAATATAAGACACACACAGACCATTTTTAACAGTTACTAATTCATTTGACAGTCAATGAATGTAATGTACTGTAGATTAATGTGTGTATAATTGTGAGAGAACAGTTTAGCACTGAATAATTACTTTTCAGTTTGTATGCCCTTAATATACTCCGCCATCCTGGAAATCTGTGACATTTCGTCTGGTCTGGACAAGATATAAAGACATCTTGAAAGTGAATATGATATGATCATCTTTTGAACAGTAAGGCGTTCAATGTGGCTGAGCAGTGGCGCAGTACTGCGCTCATTTAACTCACATTGGGAATACAGTGTTATGTTGTCTAGGTAACGTTAACAATGCTGTTTAATGCCTATTAAGCATTTAATGGCAAATAAGAACATCATATAACATGATGCAGTTGCTTTCTTTGATCAAACATTGTTTGTCTGCAGTGCAGACATATGTTTGTTTTTGGCTCAAAGCATTTAAATTCCCTCATGCACAAAGAGAGAATAAAGAACACTTTTTTCCCCAGTATTCAGGGGTGTTGTCTTGTCAAATGTTTATAGGCTGGCAAATACATACTATACAACATATTTTTGCACTAAAACAGGGGGTGACTTGACTTAACATAACACTGACACATCTCGACCCATTCCGAACAATCCCAGTTAGTGTGACAACATCAAACTCGAAAAGATTATTTTCATTATACAAATATTAAATAAAATAATAATAATTTAAAAAAAAAAATAAAAATAATTCACCCAAAGATGGAAGGATGTTGAGGTTTTTCTATTTTAGACTTTCCAACACTACATGTACACTCTTAAAAATAAAGGTGCTTCACGATGCCATAGAAGAACCTTTTTGTCTAAATGGTTCCATAAAGAACCTTTAATATCTGAAGAACCTTTCTGTTTCACAAAGGGTTCTTTGGGGCGAAAGAAGGTTCTTCAGATTATAAAAAGGTAAGAAAGAGATGGTTCTTTAAAGAAACTTTGACTGAATGGTTCTTTGTGGAACCAACAAATGGTTCTTCTATGGCATCGCTTGAAGAACCTTTTGAAGCACCTTTATTTTTAAGAGTGTAGGATACAATTGAATAGTTTTTTAATGGCAATGCTTCAGGATCGTGAATGACTTATGAGCACGGGTCTACAACTTTTTTTCCGCATTAGCATGGTTTTTTTTTTTGAGTTTTGTTCTGGCTAAGAGATCCAAACAAAAACTCAACTAATCAGCTGCATGTGAGCAAACTCAGCAATCCGTGAAGCAATATAAGCTGACTCTCTCCATGCGCCGTGTGCACAGCTGTTTAATTTCTTTGGATTTGTCAACTTGAAACCTACTCGGAGGCTCAGCGTTTGTTCAGCTCATGTACTGTAACAGGCCTCCTCTTACTGTATAAGATGCCTCATGAAATGACCTGTGCTTTGCTCACATATAGTACATTAATACTGATATCATTTATGCAGTCTTCACAACACTACATGTTGAATTACCATAAGTCTTCTAATAAAAGCAGATGTTTTATTCATTTGAAGTTTTGTATAAAGAGTATTGAATTCATCTTTCTGCATTAGCTTCCATTAAGGGCCGTCAGTATAAGCATCTAAAGTTGTATACATGATTAAACAAACAGGAGGACAGAACATTATAAATGTCTTAAATGATTTGGTGTTTGGTAAGTGGAGTAAACAGCTTTGATGAATGTTTTGTACAGCGTCCTTTTCTCAATCATTTTCCTGCCTAAATGGAGCAATTTGTTTGTCTGTGTGCAATCTGCTGATGCTGGCCTCTGATAAAAATAGAAAGTACATCGAGAAACTCAAATCATCCTCCAACCCTCCCCTCTTTCTCTTCCAATTTTTCTCTCAATGTTTAGAAATGACAAACAAAGTGTGACTTGGGCAAGCCATTATGAGACATTAGAGTTGCAATTAGCATAATGAATCTTGTTAGAGACACTTGGTGACTGGCATTTATCGGTTTTCTAATGGTTTCCACCTTTCCAATATTTATCACACTGTGCACAGTGCAACAGTGGAAGCAAGACGGTCTGTCTCTGTCTGGGCAATAGTTTGCCCAAAACTGAAAATTCATTATCAGTATCAGTATCATTCACTCACACATGCTCGTTTACTCTGTATATTATCGCTCCAAACCAAAATGGCTTATTTACTTTCTACAGTGCAGCACAAAAGACTTATAGTCTTAGGAGCACTGTGACAAGTTCTTAGCAATGCATATTACGAATCAAAAATTAAGTTTTGATATATTTACGGTAGGAAATTTACAAAATATCTTCATGGAACATGATCTTTACTTAATATCCTAATGATTTTTGGCATAAAAGAAAAATTGATAATTTTGACCCATACAATGTTTTTTTGGCCATTGCTACAAATATACCCCAGCGACTTAAGACTGCTTTTGTGCTCCAGGGTCACATTTATATTAGCTGGCCGTGGTGTGTATTTCTTGTTTGTGGCTACAGTCTTGCCCCCACCCCAGCGGCAGGCCTACTATACAACTCCGGTGAATGTGAATGAATGAAAATCCGTCACCTCAGATCCATAACCACAGCACAGTAGAAAATACAGAGAACCACAGTTATTCAAGGAATATGAGACTTTATTTTTGTCTTCCCTATGGACAGCATTGAGGCCCTATATCTGGTCATTGTGACCAATCTGATAAAGGATGTATCTTTTATTTTTGCTTCCAAAGACACACCAAACCCTCCAACCCTATAGTGTCACTGTGTATTCAGAAAAGAGAACATTAATCCGAGCAACCGCCATTATTTGCACTCCACAGTTAGAATATACATACAACTGCACTGCTATGGACTTTATTGGTAATGGTACTTTAAAAGTTAAAGCATCAGAAAACAGGAGATGCAATCTTTTACAAACATGGCAGATTGAATGAGCAGAGGTTTGTGGGCTGCTGCAGATTTCTGGCCAGTGGATGCCGAGTATGAGGTGAAAGGAAAGAAAAAAAAACAGACAGTTCCAAGATAACCGTGAGGAAGACCATTAGAGTGAACTACCTTGATGCTGAATATCAACGATTTTGAAGAATAACAACATTAGAACAAAAGTTTGTTTTTTTCTTTTATTTTTCTTTTTTATTTATGCCAACAAGATCCCTTATCATTTTAACAGACTGCACAACAGCCTGCAGCACTGAATGAGTTGTGAGCATGTCATTTAGGTTTGCAAAGTGGCTAATATTAAAGGATGTGGTTGCGCAGACTATACTAGACCAAGTCAAAAATCTGTGTGTGAGCACTGTAAAGCATGTCTCATTTCACATGCAAAGTTGGTTTACAGATTTTTTAAAGGCATAGCAGCAAAAAAAACAGTCTCTTAAAAATGTGGCACAAAAACCATTACATAAGTAGTAACTTTAGAGGAGAAACTAAGTCATAAAAATGTATAGGACACCTTAGACTGTCTAAGACGGGGTGTCAAATCAGTATTCAAAATTTGTTTAAAAAAAAAAAAATTATATTAAATTAACTTACCTGTTACTTACTTATACATATCCAATGAAAATTATGTCCAAACATTGTTGGTTGATTTGCAACTAAAAATACGACTTAGGAGAGCACGGATGGGAAAGTGAAAGAGAGGGAGCGGAGGGGGGCACGGGCAGTGGTAATGAGAAAAGAGGGGGGCAGTGTGGGGCACAGCGGAAAAGAGGGCAGGACGACGATGGGGAGAGAAGGGGCGAGGAAGGAAACCAGAAATACGGTATAGGAGAAGACTAAACGTAAAACAATTTTTTTCCAGGACAGAGGCGAGAGCGAGCGCACGCACAGGGCTCGACGGAAAAGGAACAAGAACGGAAAAAACACTGTGAGGAGGACAAGCGAGACAGGAATAGGATTTAGGGCAGAGAAGGAGGCGGCAGAGCAGGGGGAAACACAAAGGGTGGCCGGAAGGAAGGCTAAGAAGGCGGAAAAGGAACCAAGCAAAGTAAGGAAACAGAGCGGAAAGAAACCATGAAGGCGGAAAGGCAACAAGGGGGGGGACAGAATCGCCCCCCTAACGAGAATGCTGAGATGGAAAACGGTGGTGAGCAGTCGGTGGCTGAGATGGCTGGGGGGGCGGCACAGGACTGGCAATCGGGCGGGGAGGCCCACGAAAACCGCCAGAGGGGGAGCCGTCTGGGAAACAGGGCGCGAGCAATTGTTGGCCGAAACAGGTTTGAGGAACAGAGCGGTGGAACAGGGATCCGCGGGGGTTCGACTCTGTTACAGTTGATCCTATTGGGCCGCGGCTGGGCCAGCAGGAGGGAGCTGAGAGGAGACGTGGGAAGGCCAGGGCGGAAGCAGCGAGAACGGTAGGGGGGTGGGACAGGGCGGAGCAGGGAGACGCCGGGGGGCCACGGCGGAGCAGGGAACACACAGCGGGGGGCACATCGGGGGAGCCGGGGACGCGGGATCGGGCCCCGGAGGGAAGCAGGAATCCGCGGGAAGGCCACGGAGGTGAGTCAGGAAATCGGTGGCAGGCCATGGTGGAGCAGGAACCTCGGGAGGCCATGGTGGAGGCAGGGGACTCCTTCGCCCGGACGGCGGGAGGCAAGGGGGGGCAATGAGAATGCCTTTGAGAATAAGGGAGGCCACGGCGGAAGCAGGGGACTCGAGCGGCCACGGCGGAAGAGGGGAAGCAGGGGAGCGGAGGGCCACGGCGGAGCAGGGGAATCGGGGATCATGGCCACGGCGGAGCAGGGGACTCGGGAGGCCACGGCGGAGCAGGGGACTCGGGAGGCCGTGGTAGATCCTCCGTGGCATTGGCTGGCTCGGCCATGGGTGTATGCCCCCCCCCAAAAAAAATCTTCTTGGGGAAATTCCGGAATCCTGGGGGTCGCACTGGAGGAGCGGGCTCTGGTCGGCGCTCTGGAGGAGCGGGCACTTGGGGGCGCTCTGGGGCTGGAGCCGTCACGGGAGCGGGCTCTGGGGCTGGAGCCGTCACGGGAGCGAGCTCTTGGGCTGGAGCCGTCACGGGAGCGAGCTCTTGGGCTGGAGCCGTCACGGGAGCGAGCTCTTGGGCTGGTGGAGACTCTTCCTGGGTTAACTGGGGGATCCAGAGCCCTTCATGGCTCGAACTGGGTGATCGGAGCCACTTCCGGCTGAACTGGGATCCGGAGGCCCTACTGGGCTGAACTGGGGATCCGGCGCCATTCATGGGCATGAAACTGGGGATCCGGAGCCCTTACTGGGCCTGAACTGGGGATTCAGGGGTCCCTTCCTGGGCTCGCTGGGGATCAGGCGGTGGGCCCTTACTGGGCTCGCATGGGGATCAGGGGCCCTCGGGGGCCCGACTGGGAACGGAGACCGTCCTGGGCACGACTTTTGGGGATCAGGGGGCCCTCCCATGCCGGGCTCGCCTGGGGTTGGGGAATAGGGGCCCTTAATGGGCTGAAATGGGGATCAGGGGACCGACTCGGGGAACACGGAGCAATTCTGAGTCCCGACTGGGGATCAGGTGGCCCTTCCTTGGGACCAGACTGGGGCATCAGGGGACCTCCGTGGGGATTACCAAACCCCTAACATGCGGGATCAGGGGCCATACGTGCGGACTTACCTGGGGATCAGGGGGACCTCCGTGGGTTTAGCGTACCCTGGGGATCAGGCAGGCCCTCCGTGGGCTTAACTCAGAGGAACAGACGACTTCCTGGGATGAGGACAGAGACGGTGTGGGACGAGCCATAAATGGGTAACCGGAACCTTTGGATGGGTATGTGGAGGGTCCGGGCGAGGGGTGAGCTGGTGCAGCGGGGTGGTTTTCGGAAGGGACTGGATTCGTGACAGAGGCTAGCGGGCTTGAGGGCGCTGGTTTCAGGATGCCAGCTGCCCGTGCCGACACCAGCGGTGGGTCCTCCACACTGGAAGCCAGTCTGGGATACGGAAGAAAAGCGGTTACCCCCCCCCCCCCTCAACGCCGCCCCGGCCCACCTGGTCTTATGACCAATATCAGTGTGGACTGGAATACGACTCATGACGGTCAACTGTGACTTTACTCGACCCAGGAAGACCAATTTCCTCTACTTCCATATCAACGCCATTCAGATACAGGACCTGATTAACCAGCTCGATCAGGGGAAAGCTATACGTGGGAACCGCACCGCTGATGACGTCATCATCCAGCCCCAACCGAAAACAGACCCCGAGGACCGAATCCACCCAGCTCACCTGGTGAGAGAGCTCTAGGAACTCCTCCACATACCTCTCCAAATCCAGACCACCCTGCCGCAGACACCAAAGCCTGTCCTCAGCCGTTGATATCTCGTTTCTTTTGGGTCAGTTATTCTGTCCCGTTCAGGTGTGCCAGGGAACAGGCAGGACGACGAGGATGAAGGAAACCAGAACACTTTAATGAATACACGACAGGGTAGGAGCACACGCATAGGGTAACATTAACAATAACTGACAAACACGAGGGATACAAGAGAGCAACAACCCAAGTTAAAGGATACAATAGACAGGAACTGATATAGGGCAGATAACGAGGTGCAGACAGGTGAGCACAATGAGGATATTAACTAATAATGAGAACAGGAACAATTAAATAAGGACACAGAGGGAGAAACCATAATAGCAGTCCACAGGGGTGTGTGACAGTGTGGTGTGTGTGTGTGTGTGTGTTTTTTCCTTTGAAAAGTAAAAAAACACTGAAAACATTGAATCATTTGATTTCTTCAAAAGGACTAAATCATTTCTCAACGAAACAAACGACTGACTTTTTATGAATCGGCTACCGAATCAAATAGTGACCCAGTAAGTTGAGTCACATCATAAGAACACCTTGAGGGAGGGGTCCGCCAGTTAGTTACCATTTATGGAACCATTATAAATCAAATAATAAGCAAGATATGATAAATCAAGAGACATGTATCATTTAAGAAAAAATAGATAAATAGTTATTAACATAGCACATAAGGTAGAGGTTCAAGAGTACATCAGTCCAATAAGGTACACAAATTAAATACGACGTCTGCTCCAGCTAAGACTCACATGTCAATAAGTCGGAGGCAGATTGTTAATACAAGCAAATGCTTAGTGCTATGAGCTTATAAACAACTCCTCAAAAAATGAACAAATCATTATCAGTTCAATTGATTTTTTTTTCTTTTGTCATGGTGATTCTCTATGTTGACTTGGGTACTAATCAGTCCTGGGGCTCTGTTGTTGTTTATGGTCTAAAAATCTTCCTAGATCCACGAGAGGTTAAGATGGGTTTAGCCTGCGGCCCACCTGGTCAACCTTCAAAGCTCAGCCCAGCCTTATTGAAATTCCACCTTCCAGCTTCAGTCAGCAATGCCAAGAAAAGCTGTGAACACTGTAAAAATAATGAAAATGGGTGTCTTGTTTAAAAGTACAGCATAAAATAGCGTGTCTACTGTAGCATTAATAGCATTAGTATCTTCTTTATTTACAGTTACAACACACTGACATGGTATCTATCTATCTATCTATCTATCTATCTATCTATCTATCTATCTATCTTCTACTCTACGAATGACACAAAAGGAAAACAGAAAAAAAACATTGTGAATAGAACTATTAGTTTCTGCAAACATGAACTCAACTGAAGAATGAGTTAAATTGCATAAAGATGTAGGATATCAGACCGAATCAGACAATCTAAGATTTGGTCAAAACATGGTTGAAGCACGAGGAGTCGCAAAAATTCCACAGAGGCCCAAGACAACAGGATGTCATAAATCAGACCCTAGCCCCTCTGAAGCAAGCCTAAAACCACTCTGTCACAGAACAGCTTTCAACATTAACACAAAAGGAACACACTGATCATAACAACTCAGGAAGGAGATTGTCAATTTTAGGGAAAGTAATCAAGATTAAATGGTCAAAGAGATGACCGCATGACCATCACATGATAGTAACTACAGTCACGAGCGCTTGAGAATTGACATCCCCCACCTAAGAGACAGAACAGACTGAAATTCCTTATGAGAGACCTCTTAACCTCTGGTCTTCACAGAACGTATCCTTACATCCACAGAATGCCAAAGAAACTTCATTTCCATGTAAATATGCATCTAAATGACACTAAAAGGACTGGTGACCAGCAACTAACCATTGCTATATATCTAACCCCATATCATGTATCTAACCCACATGTTTAACCATCATGTCTTAATCATTTATTGTGAATGTATTTTGAATAACTATTGAATAGTTTAAGAATTGCTATTCATGTTTAGTATGTGTGTGTTTGAGAATTCATGCTTGAAACGTTTCTTCCAATCAATACTTGGTCAAATGTATCATATTCTTATTATAAGAAATCATGTCCAAAATGTATACTCTACCAGAGCGGGAAAAACGCAGATCATGTGAATGATGAGATAACAGTTGATTTATGAATGGGAAGGAGAAACATTGCAACACCCCGAGCTACAATTGGTCGAGACACCATTTGGGGTGTGTTAAACAGCCTGGTTTAAATACTAGAAACACCATCAAATCACTCTCTTGGTTCTCTTGGCTCTCTTCTTCAACCCCCTTCTTACTCTCCTCTTTTTAGGCATAGCTTTGAGCTATGCTTTTAATCATGCTTCTTTAGTTTTGAGCGTGCTCTGGCTTACACGCCAGCTCCTCCAAAACCATGAGGAGAAACGCCACCTGGTCTCGTCAAACTTTACTTCTATTTCTTTAGTTTGTTTTATTTTCCGTTGAGAGTTTCGTGTTTTGAGTTAAGTTTGCCTAACGCCGCATCTCCCAGAAGAGTGCTGTCTAAACTTCAACTGCAGACCACAGCTCCGCGTCGCCAGCCAACGCCCAACCACTGGCTTCCCAAGACTGAACCTCCAGCCAATCAGAAAAGCGGGAAACCCCTTTCAGCAGACAAGGAAGGGAACCCCCGACACAGGAAAGCAAGTACCTCCAGAGAGCTGAACTGGTGCATTTAATCTCAATTTTAACCTCATTGAGGAACTCAGTGCAAGGGTTAATTAAGTGATTGATGGTTGTTAAGATCTATGCAATTGCACATATTGCTATAAACTTAGGATTTCACATTTTCACTCTCTCAAACTCACTCTTTCCTCACTTACTCTCTTTCTGCAACTTGTGTGTGAATGCGGGTGTTAGATTAGTTTATATGTCTTAGAATTATCCAAAAAAGCCTTATTTATATTGAAAACAGAAGTATCTCATGTTTTGTGGTCACAAGTTAATGTCTTAAACTGCCGAACTTGTTACTATGCTAATTAATAGTGTTTTAACTATATTTTGGATATAAATATCCATACAGAATTGTTGTACGGCTCGTTCAATGAATCACTGGCCGACTCAGTGATCAGCAGTAAAACAGTGATTCTGTCCAAATTCCCTTGCATATTAATGGTGGAGTCCCCTTTAAAATCTTAAATTATTCCCTTTGAGCTAAATTGACCTGTTTCCCTTACAAAGATATAAGGCTTCATTCATTATCTTTCGTATTTACTGGAAAGTGATGTGCGCTTGACAGCTGTACTGCATCTTTAATCATCACATAGTTTCCCTGCAGTCTGAACTCATGTTGGCTTTGATTCATGCATGAGGATTGCTCAAGTACACATTCATGTGTCATGCACCGCTTTTTGTCTGTTGTGGACAAACATCAATATTCTTATGCATTCTGTAATCATTGTTGTATTTAGTCGCCAATGCTGTTCAAGACATACTTGTATAATTTTACTGTGACTAAGTAATCCTGTTTAGAACCAGTGGAGTAATAAAAAAAAAAAAAAAAAAAAAAACCGGTTATGTAATTATTTATACTGATTCACTACTTGATTCTATCACAGTCAATTTACAGGTTCATGTATGGCTCTGATAAATAAATATTAAAAAAGTAATAAAACTAGATATTATTTAGTAGTAGTAGTAGTAGTGTAGGTATTAGTATTATTAGAAGTATTGTGTTGTTGTTGTTATTGTAAATAATTCATTAATTAAGTAATACATATAAGGAAAACCTATGAGGTATATGTACTTGAATTTTAATGTAACTGGTGAGGAAAGGAAAGACAAAATCTGTCTTTGAATTTTTTCATCATAGCAGAAAAAAAAAAAATGATCATGATTTCCAGCAGCACAACCTGTTTTCAACATTGATTAATAAAAAAAAATCTAAATGTAGTGGCTCCTGATAAACCTGCTTAGCCATGACAGGAATAAATTATATTTAAAAGTAAATTCATATAGAAAACAGTCATTTTAAATGGATTATACTATTTCACAAATCCCTATGTCACAGCACCGGCTTCTTAGCAATCTCCAATACATTCCCATCATACACCTGGCTACCACCTTGGCACACTAAACAATCACCACCACATGCATACCATCAGCCTCATTAATACTTTCCATTAAGCAGCACCAAAAACACATGCACTGCAATTTCATTTGGAAGGGCTCATCCCTATGCCTTAATCCCTTCAAAGGGTTTACCCTCCTGAGTGAGAGTTTCGAAGGGTTGAAGGGTGTAGGGGACCAAACAACTGTTTCTTGAAGTGCCCTTTTGTGTTTATCACGTGCCCACACGGAGGCGCCGTCATCATGCAAAGTATCTGCGCAAAGGACCATGGGAGCCCGAAGTGTCAATCAGTTGTACCCTTCGAAATCCTTCATTTCGAAGGGCCCTTTGAAGTGGACAGTTTTGAGCACTTCGCTTTGGAATGACCCTTCAATATGGCGGACATGATTGCTTTCACTCCGAAGTGCCCTTCGGAGGGCGATATATCCCGTTGGAACGCACGAGGGTTGTCGGGCCCCCGTTTTCAATAAGGAGGGGTTCAACCAACCTCTGAGTAAAACGGAACTCTAGTTGAATTACCCTTGTCCAAATACCCACACTTGCGGTCTTGGCCACTTGAGAGAACGTGCGCGCGACAGGAAGTAAGTGCGCAAAACTGTCCCAGGTCTTAAAAACGCCAGAGCACAGTGCCCTTAAAGCACACTAAACCCACACCATCTCGAATACCGCTCCGGAGAGGTACTCGAGGCTTAGTGTATCTAATCGTGCATCATGTTCTGGAAATAAATCGTAAATAAATCGAGACTTTTTGCCGAGATCTCGCGAGAAGTCACAGAAACCTTTCCAATGCAAGTTAAATAATAATTATAATAAGATATTACATATAATTTGGTAGAAAAACAGTGTTTTTACATTTTATTGGTGCAAAGATGAGTAGTGTTGATATTTATTTTGTACAACATTTGCAACTGCTTTTTATCACTTAATTAGAAGCACCACAAATTAAAATTATATCATGTTATAGGGACTACTAAACAGACATTTAGAAGTTTATTTTAAAATACAAAGTATTGAAAATAAAAATAAAGCTATGTAAACACTTGCATTTTTACAACACTGCAAGTGTGTCCCATCAGGTAATGAAAGTTCGACACACACTTGTGGTCTTCATGCTAACTTGAACACTTGGGCCAAATACAGGACATACGTCATATAAGTAGTCAAGTGGTCAAGTGCAAAGACCGCAAGTGTGGGTATTTGGACAAGGCTTTACTCTGAGTTGGGAAACTCAGTTTTCGGGGACAGGACAGCTGAATTGAATTGGTTCAATCGACTCCGAGTAGGTTGACTCTGAGTTTAGCGCATGCGCCAAGACTATGAAAAGCCGTGATCAATGGAGCTCCGATATTATGATTCACCATGCCAACGGCTCCCACCAAAAAAAACGTCTGCATGCTTCAGAGTCATGTTATAGTATCACAGGTGAAAACTGACAGAACAGTAGGTTATTGAACTAATAGGCTATTCATTTTCATGGTATAGCATGGGCATAAAATAATAATAATAATAAGAATAATAATATTTAAGTGCATTGGTCTTATTTTACAAATGATCTGCCAGTAGGGTAAGAAAATACGGTGGAATTAGCATACTATCTTATCTATAGATCCTATTTACAGTAGGCTAAGTGCAAATAGCTCGAGAAAATATATATATATTCTATTTACCATGTAAAAGTAGCAGTTATTTGCAATAAGTGTAAATAATAATTAGATTTACACTTTATACTGGCAGATACATACTATTTTCACCTCAGTATTGTTGTACATTAACAGGATGCAATAATAACATAGAGTGTAAATGATTACATTTATTACAATTATAAATACTTTTATCATTATTAAACACTCGTTAGGTATACTTTACTTCCACTTTTAGAACATTTTCTTAATTTTTATTGAAAATAAATTCTAATGTTATATGTGATGGGAAAAGTGAGAAGAGCGAGCTTGGCAAAAGCCGGACTCGAAGCCGAGCAATAAAGTTCACAAGCTAGTGTTTTGCTCAAAGCCTTACTGCCTACACCACTGAAGTAGTAATCATGCGCGTCAAGTAACCTTGTCACATGGGAGGGCGGAGTAGTTACTGTAAATTTGCACTTAGGAATAGACACTCGAATAATAATTAAGATTATTGTATTGACCCCACTGCAGATAATTTTATTAAGTAAAATGCACTTAATGTAGATTCCCCCCCCCCACAGGAAACAAGATTATTAAATTTATATAATTAAATATTTATATAATTTTCTTATAGCGAAAGTCCATGCTTGATTTAAGGAAATGTTCAGATTTGTCCTTGAAAAAGAAACAAAATTATTGTAAGGAAACGCATTTTTGCAGCGTGAAGAATGAATGAGGTATAAGTAAAGGACCTCTCTTTCAGAAACGGGTTTGACTTACCCTGCTTTCTCGGGTTTAACAAACATTCCATTCTGAAATGGAAAGCCCAGATTTTCCCTCATTTCAGGGTTAACATACTCCGAGTTTTCACTTAACCTCCTTTCTGAAACGGGCCCCGGGTCTCAAGGTTGCACGCTAATCCGTAGCTCTTCTCACTTACCGTTTGGATCCCGTTCCTCCTGGACTGTTACTTACCTGTTGGATTTCCTTGTATGGACTTTTGAGTTTTGTGTGGACAAACCTGCAAGAGACAAGACTTATATTCAGTTAAGTGAGCTTCCAGAGACACAGATTCACAGTTTGTGTTTATACTTGCCCATTTGCGTTGGCAAGTTGATTGTGGAAATAAAGAAGCTCGTTTCACCCACACAAACCTTTTTCATCTACTTCCTGTTGTGACATCCTATTTGTCTCTTCACTTTTGATTAAATAAATGTAGTCTTGGCAAACATAAAAGACTAAATCTTAAGAAAAAATATTACCGACCCTGGTAAATGGTAGCATATTATATGCTTTTAATTTGTATTGGTACATGTGGGCTATTAAAAATTTTTAATTACCATAATCTAGAAATGAATACAGTTTACACAGTGTTTTAAAGGGTTAGTTCATCCAAAAATGAAAATGTAGTCATTAATCACTTACCCCCATGTCATTCAAAACCCGTAAAAGCTTTGTTCGTCTTGGAACACAATTTAAGATATTTTAGATGAAAACGGGAAGCGGGTTTCTTTGTGTACAAAAAGTATTCTTGTCGCTTCATAACGTTACATTTGAACCACTGATGGCAGATGGACTATTCTGACGATGTCTTTCATACTTTTCTGGACCTTGACAGTGTAATTTACTTGGCAGTCAATGGGACAGTCACAAGCCCTCCCGGTTTTCATCCAAAATATCTAAAATTGTTTTCCGAAGACGAACGAAGCTTTTACATGTTTGGAACGACATGGGGGTAAGTGATTAATGACAAATTTTCATTTTGGTGTGGAGTAACCCTTTAAAGTACTGCCCGACCTTTCATGTTGATGCAAGCATTAAGCGTGTGTTGAATGTAACCTATAGATCCTGGCAAGTAAATAGTAACAACCTAAAAGGTCACTCTTTGTTTGATAGTTTACAACCTTATGTGTATTTGCAGAAAGCCAGTGGTATGCTATACATATGTCTATTGACAAGTGAGCTATTGATCTGTTGACTGGAATTAAAAGGCAACTTGAGAATCAGGGCCACACCGATCGTTTTCCAATCACAGCCTTCTAGTAGCATTAACCGTTAGACATTCAGCTCACACATGAAATAACCGTAACAATTTGTGTCATCCATTTCAAATTACAGATGATGGTTTAATCAGAGGCAAAATTGGGCCCAGTGCTAACGCTCGGTTTCTATAGTGTGATCTTCACGGCACAGTAATTCTCCATTTTTACTCAATAAGCTTGACAGAGGCACAATCAAACATTACTGTTTATTCTGCCCTTGGAATGGCGTGTTAATGCTGAAAGAATTGCTGTAATTGAGGGCCAGCGATAGACTGGATTATTTTGGAGATCTGACCTAATATGTTGTGCGAACACGATAGCTAATCTTTTTTTTAGCTAAATCAGTATTTACATGCTCTTACTAGAAGCTCAAGGTCAGGTGGTAGCTGAGAAACCTATATGGAAAGTCTGACCAAGGAAAAAAATGGCACTAAAATACACATAATAAAGTGCACATACACAACAGAGCTCAAATAACTAAAAATAAATAGATAAATACTAATAATTCCAATGGGAAATCCACAATATTTTTTTTAAATGTTTGAAGAGTATGCGGTAGTGGGATGAAATTGTGCAACCTATTTGATTCTGGGATAAATGTATTTTTAAGATCTTTTCCAAGTGGCCATATGTAGAGTAAGACTCTGACAGAACAGAAAAAACTTGCATTGTTAGCCCAATACAAAAAACCCCCCAATAAAACAGCTTGTTTACTATAAGATGACTTATAACATTTTGACTTTATTACAAATATTAAGAGGATGGAGATGTTGCTCACTCTGGTAATTATCCTGCAGTAATATCAGAACTCATCATATAAACCACATCTCCATAGGGACAAAAGATAAGAGGCAAGAGCCAAAAGCTTCTAATTAAACTGTTTTGCTGCAAGTCTCACACAATTTAATGTAGCTACTATAAAAAGCACTTCATTACTATCCATTAAAACAGCCTGTGAGTTACAGCAAGATTAGCATCAATAGCAAACAAATGAATTATTCAAAATAGTGCATATAGTAAACAATTCCATTTCTTATAGCAACAGTGCTAGTGGGTCTTTGTCACAGAGATCAATTCTACGGATTGAGCAGAACTAAAGTATAGAGGCTCTCATTTATTTATTAATTTATTTATTTTTGGTTATTAATTATTATCAAATGTTAATACAACATATTGAACTTATTACGGCCCGGAAACAATACCAATGATAAACAAACTGTTATTGACTATAGGGGCCAGCTAGTGAACAAACCTTCAGTTATAGAATATTTTGAGGAGTGGACAAAATCAAACAAATCCAGCCTGGTTTGGATCAGGTTCAGTGGGCTCACAACGCTTGATACAAACTCAGGGTTTGATCCAGAATTTGTGATTAACTCTGGAGCACTTGGAAGTCTGACAATAACACACTCCGAATAGGAGGCCATCGGTTAGTATTCACTTTTTGCAAAGTGTCTGTGCAATTCACTTCTCGCAATTCAGATTAAGAGATGTGATGAATTTAAATGTATTTACAAGGCAGGAATAAACACTGCTGCTGCAGCAACTTTTTGAGAAGGCAGCAGAAAGAAAATATATCATTATGCAAAAGAATCAACTGAATTTCAGAATTTATTTACACATACGTTTAGTCATAAATACGCTTTAAAACATAAAGCTTTTAAATATGTATATTTTAAATTTATTTAAATGCAAAGTGAAATGTTAATCGCTTACTATATATATATAATAATAAAATTCTATTATAAAATGTAGTGAAATATATGTGAATTAAAATAATCATCATTCATATAATATGCATAGAATAAATAAATATAGCTGCAAGCAGCGGCCCCACCTCAGTGGAATCAGGACATCTGTGCACAGCTGGCAATATTCATGTAAGCCTCTGACTGTAGAGCTACAGCAATGAAATTGTTACTCTAGAATAGATACACAGACACACAGAGAGGGTAGGATATATAAATCTTTTTGGTGTTTGGACAATGCACTTTAAAGATATAAGACATTTACTGCCTTACTGAAAATTTAGCATCTTCAATATTTTCAAAAATAATCAGCAGGATAAAACAAACTGCCTTCAAACCACAACAGGCAACTTTCTGTTGGTTGTAGCTAATGACTGTAAATTTGAAAGTTGTCTGGCTTGATGAGAACAATACATGTAACCCCCACCCCCCACCCCACAAAGAATATATGAACAATGTACACCACAGCAGCAGCAGCAGCATAGCAGATCTATTCCACCAAGACCAAATACATCAAATACCATGTATTACCATGCAAATCACTCCGAGAGTTGTCATGACAGAATTTTGTCACAAATGTTCCTGCATGTCTGGAGTAAATCCTGACATCACAAAAGGGTTTGCGCTGGCACTAGTTATTAATAAATCTGGTCCCTAGTGAGTTAAGACAAGTAATCAGTTAACCATAACCTATTGGAGACACCACAGTTAAGTAAAAAATATGATTCGGTAAGTCATAATAATTACATTTTGTCATAATTATGACGTAGCATCTGATTGTATTAAGAAACTTTTTTCCTAACTTGGCATGTTATAATATTGAAAAACTAAGCCATTATTATGAGAAGGCTTCTCATTAATACAAAAATGTTTCTAATTTTTATGAGAAACAAAATTATCAGGACATGAAAGTTTCTTATTATTATAAACAGTGTTGGGACATTACAACTAATGTGAGCTACATAATCAGATTACTTTTTTCAAGTAAGTAAAGCATTACTTTTTAATTTAGAAGGAACTATCTGAGTTACTTTTTCTAAATAACTTTTTCTAAATATTTATTCTGTTTCCCATGTATTGACTGACAGCTGTCGTGTTGCCATGTTGAGAGAAATCTGAGTAAAGTCAAGAGATGGCGTTTGTGCAACATGATGTTACTGTAGTTTAGATAAATATGAACATGCATTTACTATCTCACTTCCAAAAAACAGAGCTCAGTCTTCCTCAAAAAACCAATTCCAATCATCTATGTATTAATCCGTTTATTAAACCAATGTCTTTGCGGACCTTCAGTGATGCACTTCACATAATAAGCAAAAAAAACTTTGGTTTCATTTTGGTATTGCGAATAGTGTGAAACTTTCTTCGCCAGCGTCACTCTTCATGCAATGTTGTTGAGCGGCACCTCTACGGTACGACATGAATTTGACATTTCCTTCAGCTGAGGTGTATTCATTTCAACTTTGTTGGTGAAAAGGGGTTTTACATTTTAAACTTGTGAAGTACTTCTTTATATTAAAAACAAACAAGCAAGCACTGCCCAGATTTAAAAAGTAACTCAAAAGTAACGTTACTTTTTTTAGCGAGTAACGCACTATTGTAATGCATTTCTTTTAAAAGTAAATTTCCCCAACACTGATTATACCAAATGTGTATCATTTAAATGGGAAAAAAAATATATATATATTCGGAAAAAAAAATCTTAAAAATGTCTGGAGACATTTTTAAAAATAGCAATTAGGAATATTATTATAAAACATTTTTAAGAACGTTCTTTCTTAAGGACAATTCTGTGGGCAAATCCGAGCATAAAAACATTATTGTGCACTTTAGTTTGTGGTGTGATGCTACGCTTTGAAAAATCTTGCCATGACGAGTTGAAGAGAAACTTGAAGAAATGCATGAGTCATTATAGAGCATACATAACATGAGGAGTATAAAACGAAACTCTGGGCTGTAGCAGATGTTTGATGATTTTCCTGCTTATGTCTCTAAAGACTCTCCGCTCACATCTGCATTCAGAACAAAGCTCGGATTGGCAGGCACATCAAAAGCGATGCTGTAAATCTTCAGAGTAGAGATTGGCGCTCCAGGGATTTCTTCAGCAGGTAATTTTGTTGCCTTCAAAGCAAGAGAACTCAGTGCTAACTTTTCTTGGATCTCATTCCAAACCAGCATTTGCAGTTTGGGGTCAGTCTGTTTTAAGGCGCGGGGTTTTCCCCCTTTCCACAGCATATTTCCCTTTTTGTGTTGGAGGACTGTAGAGCAGCTTGATGAGAATTAATTCATATGACAAATCTCCAAGCTTTCCCTAATGAAGGCAGCCCATCTTCCTGGAAGCGTTTCAATGTTTACGACAAGTTATATAATTCATCACATTCTCATTAGTTTATAATGGCATACATGTGACCACTGTAGCGCAGTTGAATGATTTATGTGATCATAAGGGAAATTTAGCATTTGTCTGCAAATTTAGCTCAACAAAATAGACTTGTTTTCTTCCTGGAACAACAAAAGGCCCGTCTCAGCTGACACATCAGCGACTTCAGAACAACATGCATAATTACTCACGTAATAAACTCAGAGTGCACTCTACACTGGGTCAGGGCTTCTCAAAAGGCAACCTAAACCTCAACAGTTGCTGCGTTTGAGAAGGAAAACAATTCAGAGACTCAATTGTCAATACAGTTCTGTTATTTTCTCTCTGAGCACTTTTGGTCACGGTTTGGGGGTGGGGAGGGGGGCTTTCATTAGGACGGTTTATGTTATTATGGGGCTCTTATACTTAAGAACAGATAAGAATCACTGCACTGGATGACCTTTTCACATCGTAAATAATATTATTGGAGTAAAAGTCGACATAGCTTCAAAGTTGACCCAATTTTCTTTATACACATTCCTAATCATATAGTGCACAATTCAGTTGAGCAATAAAAAGAAAGTGGGATTGGCTATTATAATTGTATTAAAAAGTAATAACTAAAACACGATTCAGTACTGTAGCCTACACTATAAAAAAAAATAAAGGTTCCAACGGGTTTCATAAAACCATTATTGGTCCCCAGGTTAACTTTTCAGTCAACAGTTCTTAAAATAATTTGAATCATCTATAGAAACGGTTTCCACTATAAAGAACCTTTTGTGATATGAAATTCTTCCATGAATGTTAAAGATTCTTAATGGTTCCATAGATGCCAATAATTAATTTGTTAAGACTGTATGTCAGCTAAGGATTGTGGTGTATTGTTTAATTGCATGTCAAAATCAAGTTCTGTCCTACATTGTTTTATTTTTTCTCCTTCGATCATCTGTTTTAATCTGAAATGCATCACATTACAGAGATAACTGGGTTGAGAATATAGTTTCATGTTGACTCTACCTACAGTGTCTGGTTTCTAATAAGTTCCCATCACCGTGTCCCAGTGCTAACATCTCGATTAGATAGAAACTACTGAAATCAAACTAAAGCATCTAAGAAAATGATTGGATTTCATCAGTCAAATGATACATTTATATTGCTCGTCTCAGTTTTCCTCAGCTTGAATGTCAATGAGCTCCTGTTTTGGTGAAAAGGTCACTTGTATGGCATGTATGAAGTGTCGGTTTCATCAGGGCTTGATGTTATTGTAAGCATTTGTCACATATAACTACTCCAGAATAGGCTGATAAGAGAATTTATGCATTGTCAAGTTTTTCCCCATCCTCATTATACAGCGAAGGGATTAATGTTTTTCTATATCTCCTCTATAATCTCTCTCTCTCTCTCTCCCAGAAGGACTATCTCAATAGAATCCATTATAACTTTAAAGAGTTTTCTTATTGCTTTAATGAAATTTCTCTCTGACTGACTGTTAATGCACTTTCTGTTTGCTCCTATGGGGAGAGGCAGTAGTTAACCTGTCCATTTTCTACAGCAGAAGATATCCCTCTGGCCCTGGTGTCCATGTATATTTTAAAGGTTAGAATTAATAAAGCTTCAATTAATAGGTTATCTTACTAAAACAACCCACTTTCAATTCTGCAGTGGGTTTTACACTAATCTTTGTTGAATTTCAATTGAGCAGCAGTTGGAACTTTTAAGCACCAGCTATAAAACAGCTAAATGTGCATCTGGTCAAGCGTCCGATGAGTTCAGATGTTTAATTTAACAAACCATTTGAATTTTGCGACTTCTGTACAGCAATAACCTGGAGGTTGAACGAAGAAATAAAATGTTTGCCAACCTCCATTTTGTTCGGTACATGCCTGAAACTGAGTACTGCTTATGTGAAAGCCGTTGGGTGTTTAATCATGCTGTCACATTTATGTGATCAAGGTTTGGAAGTGACATTAACAAATAGGATCAGAAACTCATTATGATTATTTCCGTGGCAACAGAGCTGGACATAATAGCTCGATAAATTATGTTGTCCGTGAGCTAATTAATCAGATAAGTAGTAGAGCCCTCAGATAACTTACAGAGAATAAGAACGTATTAGTGTAGACACATAAGCATCTTGAGCATATGCTGTTTTACAGCTTAGTAAAATCACTGGGCTATCAGTGAAAAGAGAATTTCACTAATGTACACTGATTTTGGTAGCACCTCTATGTGCTTGAAACGTACAAAATACACATTTGTATGTTCTTATTTTTTGGTGTTTTCTAAGGCAAGCTTTACCATTAGTTGACTGCTGATCATAATATAAGGTTAGACATTTCATCAAACTCTTAACACAGAGTAATAAACCGGTTACTTTTATTTTTGAATGCATTATTTGCATGCATACATATATGCATTGTATGCAGGCTTCATATTGTGAAGAAACTCACCAGCAATGGTAGTTTCATCAGCATTCATGGTTAAATATTTTGATATTTCTCTACTGAGAGTGATGGCAAAGATTTGAATTTTTCCAATTACAAAAGATCCACAGGAAAGATTCACATTCTCACCCTGGCTAAGGTATGAATAGCTGTAGTTTAAGAAGTATACAGCAAGAAATCCTGATCCTGGCAATTTGATGAAGTTAATCCGTGTAATGCAGATAAGTCGAATTAGGGATTTTTAAACCCGAAATCTCTGTAATTGGCTCCTTTGGGTAAATTACTGAAGAAAAGAGCAAAATAAAAGCTGTAAGAGAGTGCGCGTGCACGCGACAGGCTTCAGTGCTTTTGGAGCGATGAGTGTAATTAGGACAATTTCATTAAATACAATTATTTGAACTGTTAAACAAAAGCAGGGTCGTTGTCTAGAACGGGTCTCTTTTGTGTTTTTGTACATTTCAAAGCATTCAGTTGAGAATATCATGTATTTAATTGTTAAAAAAGTACTTGTGCGATCTTAAGCTATTTCATCCCTTTAAGATAAACATGTAATATATATGAATATATAATCATAATAAACTAGATCTATGTTAATGCAATGACTTCAGAAATGTAACAAGGTTGACAGTAATGGTTAATTTTTACAGTTTCATTTGAAATCCCAAGGCCTGTACAAGCAAGGTATCTCTTGGATGTCATGCTCATATTCTTTACAAATATCCACATTTTCAGTTGTTTACTGTAAAAAAATCATGGTAACAGGGTTGAGATTTTTTGATCATCCTTTACAAATGACAAAAAAAGAACATAGCGAGTTCTTCTTCTTCCTCTTTATTGAAAACAAATCACTTTAAAGTGTGGAAATATATGATGGTAACAGGGTTGACACATAACCTGGGGACACAACTTAAAGTCATTTTAATAATACATGGTCAACAAAAGTCTAAATATATACAGTGAAAACTTTATTTTGCCATCTCTGTCCTTGTAAACATATTTTGCAGTCTGGTTTATATGATGTTCTGGACCCTCACAATCCACAGGCAGATCCATGGAAGGTGTCTGCCAGGCTAATGGCTTTGTGAGTTGATGGTGAGTGTCAAAGTTGTCCCCAGCCCAGCTTCATTTCATCACACGTTCTTCATATCCTCCTCCATTTACCTGATGGAGCACGCTAGTCAACAGCAGGGCCGTACAGCTGTTTTCCTCCTTTTGTAGCCATATTGGCTCAGGAGCTCTGCCAGTGGGCTCTGGACAGCCATGTGAAGCAGTTGGATCCCATTAACCAAACCTGTTTCTCCTACATGTTGATGAGGATCCGTGGCCTTCTGAACCTTCGATTCTATGCTCATGCTTACTCAACGTCTTCAAGAGTGCATTAAAACTGACAAATTGCTATTTCATTACACAATGACTGCACATTTTCCAGGTGAGTGCATCGTCAAGACAGTTAATTAAAGGTTATTGAAGGTGTTTTAGTTTAATTTTCACCACATCAACCCAGCTGTACTGCTCTATCATGGAGGGCATAAGGTATAAATGTATCAAAGAATGATTGTCAGTGACAGAGGATAGGTTGTGAAAGAAATCAACTAAAAGAACTGATCAACTGTGTACAGAAATCAAATATAATACATCAATAACATCAAGGTTACTAAAAAAATATATACGTGAAACTGAACTTTAACTGAAATAAAGTGAAATGGAAAATATAAAAATAAAAGCTAATTAAAAATATGAATACAAAATATATGAAATACAGCATCCCAATAATACTAAAATAATGATCAGATCTCATTGGTTGTGGTGCCAAGATGTAATGACGATAAAAACATTACAATTCTGCATCATTATTAACATTTCCTCACAAGTCTTTTTAACATACATCACACTTTTCACAGTGTCACAACTGTACGCAGAAACACAATAGTTTACTGTAGGTTATATTTATACTACTGCCGGTCTTTCCATTTCTCCTATTATTCAAGACTATTGTATTTGATATAGACTTTCTTATCTTATTTGAACACCAGCCTCAGCTCGTGCCATATCACTTTACTGGAATTGAGGTCAAGACTCTTGAGTTTTTGATCATTGTCATGCTGGATGATTTAGCTTCGTTTGAGTTTTCTACTAACATAACCTGAAAACTTTTTATTTTTTTAAGTTGTTTCAGTATGGGTGTAGAATATTTACTTGCTCCAAACAATTAGTGGTGGAAAGAGTACTAAGAAATTGTACTTAAGTAGAAGTATTGCTACTTAAGGAATAATTTACTTGAGTACAAGTAAAAGTACTGAAAAATAATATGACTCAAGTAAGACTAAAAAAAGTAGTTTGCTGAAAAAGTTACTGCATTACAAAGTACTTTAGTATTATTTTTCTATTTTTACCCAAACTGATACGATGTGAGCATTATTGAGCAGGGTTAACCCTAATCCTCATGCACTTTAATGTCTGTTTCACAAGTGACACCCAGGAAATCACTTATATGGACAAATGCATCAGATATCGCTACAGCTGAATAACATGCAGATAGAGACGCTTTGACTGATGAAACATGGGAGACAATAAACCTACAATTGCAATGCTAATTGACATAGCTTGTTTATACAGTATAGATGTTTATAAAAAATATTTTCTGTCTCACTGTGATAAGAAGCAACATGAAACCACAGAAGCTAACTGTTTCAAACACGACTGATGTTATATAGTGATTTTGGAGCAAAACATGATATTAGTCTCATAAATTGTCATGTTTAACGCTATGTTAAGCAAAACATACTACCTATCCCTGTTGCCAGGAGCAACTGTTTTATAACTAATTTTGAAATACATCGTTGAATAAATAGTAGTTGTTTTTAAGAAGGGCAAAAGCAAAGAAGGGTAAGTGAGGGTTTAAAAGAAAATAAAGGGTTTAACACTGGGGAATGAAATGTGCCAGTTAAAAAAAATGTGGGGTAGGGTAAGGTGGGCATGTTGAATTGTATGATTTCGATTCTTGTCGAATTCTCAGTTCGTATTCCACTAGGTAAAAAAAACTATGATAATAACTAATAAATAAAATAAATACATAAATAACTAAAACATAGATAAATAACGAATAAAATCATCTTAGATTACATTCGTACATTATTCTAATCTTATTGAAAGTATTTCCTTGTTAGTGAATACTATGAATGAAAGTGCAACAGCTAAAGAACATATACACAGGATGTGGGCCAGCAGAGAAAACAGCCTGAGTCTTCTGACTGAATGGTTAAAAATCACATGAAAGGGTGTTGAATAAATAACACAGGTGAGATTCAGGGCAGATTTTCGGTAGGTAGGACAAAAAAGGAGCATTTTATTTAACAATTTTAAACATCCAAAATATATTCAAATTCTGGAATAGGATGCTTTTAAGGTTAGGAATCGTCTAGTTGTTATCGATCATTGCATCTTATCGATTCCTTTGTGCGGATTTTAAAGGGGTCATATGATGTTGCTAAAAAGAACATTATTTGGTGTATTTGGAGTAATGAAATGTGTTCATGCGGTTTAAAGTAAAAAACACATGTATTTTCCACTATACTGTGACATTACGGTTCCTTTCAGTCGGTCACTCCGAGTCACGTCGTTGACCGATGAATTTGGATATCGCTTCGATAGACCAATCTACTTCGAGTGTAAACTAAACGTGCCAATGCACATTGGCATGTGATTATTTCATCCAGCTGCTGCTGATCACAGCGTTGAGTATAAGTAGGCAGCAGATGCAGGGCATATTCAGTTTTTCGCTTCGGAGCCGAGCGACAACATCCTCTGCTCTATATTTATTTCGAGAACTACGAGATCAGCACGCTCTCGGAAGCTTTCTGTATTGGCGAGACGGTGCTTCAGCGGGCCATCTCACTGTGGACTCAGCACTAAAAGAGCCTTCAGAAAGAGTAAAGTTATTAATTAAAGGAGGCCGTTTTCACCCGTGGTTCTGCGTGCGGGCGTTACTGGCAGGGGTGATGGTACACGATCGCGTGCCTCAAGGAATCAGGCAGCAGCAAGCTGGAGTGGCTCGGGATGAGTCATGTCATGCTAGGGGATAGATGACCATCTCGGAGCTGCGGACCAGGCTCCGCTACCTGAGAGGGGACGGAGTCCCGTTGCCGCGATCTGGGGCTCGTTCTGGCGGAAGGCAGATGGGAACCACTTCCGGCAGTAGCGCGGGCGGTTTGAGGGTTACAGTGATGGCAAACCCCTCAGGGAACCAACGCTCTGGGGACCATCACTCCTCTTGCACATCTGATCCAGTGGAGCGACCCACGGAACGCGCTCGGCCCTCTTCAAAGTGTGTATTAGCGGTATCCAGTGGACCTTTCCCTGACCAGATGTCGATCTCAGCATCGGAAGGAGAGCTCTCCGATGAAGATTCAGCCACGCTGCCGCCCTCCGGGACGGTGGAAAAGCCTGAATCGGATCCGGAGATGAAAGCTATGCTTTCCCGGGCCGCCGAAAAGGTCGGGCTCGAGTGGAAACCTCCACAGCGTCCCGAGCCCTCAAGGCTGGATGATTGGTTTCTCTGGGTGGCTCGCGCTGGTTCCTAGCACCCCGCCTCAGTGCCTTTCTTCCCGGAAGTGCATGATGAGCTCACCAGGTCGTGGACGGCACCTTTTTACTGCCCGAAACCGATCTGCTGGTTCCTCCTCCCTCACCACCCTCAACAGTGGTGCAGCGAAGGGATTTTCGGCAATCCCCCCAGTGGAGCGGGCGGTAGCGATGCAATTGTGTCCTAAGTCCGCCTCGTCCTGGCGGGGAGACCTGGTACTTCCTTCCCGGGCCTGTAGGCATTAGTCTGGTCTAACCGGCGGTGCCTATATGGCTTGTGGGGAAGCTGCTTCCGCCTTACACGCCATGGCATTACTGCAGGCGCACCAGGCTAAGACACTGAAGGACCTGCACGAGTGTGGTCACGATCCGGTTCTGAAAGAGCTCCGTACCGCCACAGACCCTGTTGAGATCCTCCGTCACCCTCGGCAGCGGACGAGGCGGAACGTCCGGCGCCAGGCCTTCACGATGAATCCACGGGAACTGTGGAAGGCTGGGTTCCATATTGAGACCTAAGCGGTTCTCGTATGTGTAAAGTCCACGGTGTAGCCTTGAGCCTGTGTTTCCCCGGCATACTTCTGCCATTTCCAAGAGGGTTACATTCACCTCCAGTTCTCCATATACACCTAAGTGGATGCTATATGTGTATTTGCCTCAGAAAACACCTTTGGGAAGGATGGGCCTTCCGCAGCGTCCCTGTTCCAAGCGGAGCGGTTACGTTTTCCCATTGTTATCCAATCTCACTCAGTAAGGTAATGCTTTGAAAAATGGTGAGTGGAACTACTTGTCCCGAGCCCCGGCCTACACCAGATAGGGGCGCAGGCGGCTCGCACAGGGCACTGGAAGGGGCAGCACCATGGTGCTTTGGTAGGGATTCCAATTCGTCGGTCACCAACGTGACTCGGAGTGACCGACTGAAAGGAAACATCTCAGTTACATATGTAACCCTCGTTCCCTGAAGGAGAGAACGGAGACATCACGTCCCGTCGCCACAGTTCCTGTACCACCGCTGAGCGGCCAGGTCACCGGCTCGGCTCCTCAGCGAAAACCTGGTATGCATTGCACCTACTGCCTTATTATACTCACGCTGTGATCAGCGGCAGTTGGATGCAATAATTGCATGCCAATGTGCACTGGCTCGTTTAGTTTACACTCGAAGTAGATTGGTCTATCGAAGCGATATCCCAATTCGTCAGTCACCGACGTGACGTCTCAGTTCCCTCCTTCAGGGAACGAGGGTTACGTTAAATAACCGAAACGTCTCCTCTATGCCCAGCTTTTTTGAAATGCGTCGATTTTTACAATGCTCATCGTTCTGAAAAGCAAGGTGTACTCTGATTGGCAAGCTATCCAGTGCGTTATGATTGGCACGAATACCTCAAGCGTGTGACGGAAAAATGTTACGCCCCTACCATACTGTGATGATGCCTTGTCAGGCCGGAGTGATGAGACAAAAACATTAAAACCCATTATATACGAGGCATTTGTTGCATCCAGTGGGATATAATTAATGATTATAGTGACTTATACTGTCTTTTACGCGTTGCATCGCGCCGCGTAAACCATAAAACCAGTCTGCATTTGTGATCGGAGAAATGACAAAAAACAAACGCTACTCTACACTACTCAAAACTCGCGTTTGAATCATCAGAGGCAAATATTAAATATAAAAAACTTACTTACAGTCTTTGAGTCAGAACAGCCGTCATGGTAGTCTACTCTCCCAGGATCAGGAAAAACGTCCTTCATAAATGTGCTGCACTGCGGAATAGTGGGTTTGAACGTCTGGAACAGTGTGGGTAAATACTTAACCACTGATTTCTAGTCATGTTCTCTTTTGGAAGTTCAAACAAAGTAGTTTCGCTTTCACACGGAAACACACAGCATCACACACGGCGGGCTTGAGTGAGCGAAGGCCGGAGGCCTAGAGTGAGTGGAGTGGCGGCGGGCGGGCTGCGGCACCACATGTGACAATCCCGGGATGGACTCCGCTTCGCCACGGTGAAAGCAGATCCGCGATCACAGTTCGAAGTTGGTGTATTCCCAGCGGACCATGGGATCAGCTCTAGGCATGACGACAGCGGATATTGATACTCTTTTGGAAGACCAAACAAAGGAGTTTCTTAACAAAAAAGTAGTAAAAAAGTTACCACAATTTAATTATACTCAAGAAAGTAGAAAAAATGTAAAAATGCACTCAAGTACTGTAACAAAAGTATTTGTAATTAGTTACTTTCCACCTCTACAAACAATTCCATGCAATAATAACCAGCAAAGTCATGTAATGCTGTCAGATACCTGAAAACCTCAAGCATTTCGTTTGTATGTCTACTAAGTTGTCTTTGTTTTATTGTCCACAGTTTATTTATTTGGTGAGTGACATATTATTTTAATGTAGCCTTGCTATGTTACATATTTTTACTATAATATGTTTTAGTAATATTTTTACTATAGCCTTCCAGAGATATAAAAAAAATATGTCAGCCAAACCCCTTTGACCTAAACCACCCTTATTTGAATAATTTGACTCATTTGAATGTTGGCAGTTCTCTGCCGGTTAATGGTCACATGACATGCATTTTCATGAAAAACCTAATAGATTTGCATCCTCAACTGTTAAAATATTATAAGCATAAAAACGTATTTGAGAAACATTTGAAGGCCACATGCTATTGCTTTATTTTATTTGTTAATATTTTTATTGCTATACAATATCAATGATTATCAATGATATACATTTCTGAAATTTTAGTACTGTCATAAAACTAATAGTTCACTTCCTATCTGAATGTGGACTGATGGAGACTCAGTCCTTTAGAAATCCTTTAGTCTTCTCTTGCTGTGATGAATGCCGTAGTCAAGTCACAACAGTGGAACACACGACTCCAATTACCCTCTTTTCAAGTAGCAATTAGTTTTCAAGATCCTTGGGGCTTGTAGGTTTTCATGTGTTCATTAAAGAAACAGCAAAGTAAAACTTGTACGTGTTGTTTTTACTATTAGTGGCAGGGATGGAAAAAAACAAAATACTCCAAAAGACATTTAGGCTACACTTTATTTTAGTGTCCTTATTAAGTACTGAGTCATATTAAATAACTACATGTACTCACTATATGGTTAGGGTTTGGTTTAGGGTTAGCTGCATGTAGTAGCAACAAATTTATCGTTATAAACACATTAGTTAAAATACACTGTAACCCATAAAAAAGTGAATATTTTAGTGCATTTATTTGTTATTATTTATTTATTTACGCATGCATGCATTTTCAGCTGGAAAAAAAATGCATCATCAACTGGTTTTAAGTCAAAATATTAGTTAATACTGCTGAATCTACCAAATACGTTGATTTATACTAACACAACTATTTGTGGGTTAAATCAAGTCGAAATGAAGGCAACAGTTGCTGATGACCTGTTTTTGAATAAAGTAATTATGAATTAATTGTCCGACATGGTTTGACAGATTCTAGTTTACTACGAAGAGATAGCAGTGTTAAACTGTCAAATTCAGTGAAACTAAACAAACTGAGCTCCAGGCGTCTCTCTTGTCTCTGATATTGATGAATGTGAAGTGGCTGCAGGTGTGTGCTGTCTCTGTCTGCCACATGCAGTTGTTTGGACGCTGTCCAGGGTGCTGAGTCCATGCAGCTGAATGTCAGATAGAGGTCTCAGCAGCACAGTCTCTGTGTCACTGGTGCAGAAACAGAGACAGGGATGGAGGATGATTGTCCTTGAGCACTATAAAGACATCCTGATGACATTTCAGGTTCTGATTCTCTGCTTGTCTATACTTTCTACTTCTTGTGCTTCAGTGCTTTGCCCAGGTCATAGCCACTGTTACACAACACAAATCAGTGACATTAACATATACACTTGAGTCCAACATCTGAGACTGGGCTGAACTGAAAGAGCTAATAAGTATGCTAACAGCGGGACTGTGGTGCAAGGAGATATTGAGAATGTCAGGCGGGTCATTCCTATTATCCAGGACCTTTTGAACTCTGTAACTTTTTTTTTTTTTTTTTTAATAGTATGTTGTTGTATTTAAGGAGTAGTTCTATAAAAGGGGATATGAACTTTCAGAATAGCTCAGGATATGGAGCTCTGAATACCAAGTGGATATAATGCAATTATCACTTTAGAGTATTAAGTTTCTGTACGGTATATACAATAAATTGTTAAATATTAGATATGGTTCACATGACCTCCTGAACTTCACCATGTTTTAACTTGAGCATTTTATTATCAGTGAATTAACATAAATTATTATAGAAAGAAGAAGAAGGAAAGAAAGAAAGAAAGTTACACTGCGCAAATATACTTGTCATATTACAAAAAATTAGGCAGCATGTATTCAAATCAAGAGTGAGAAAAGCATTTCACGACTACCCTGCGGTACCAGGACACTGTGATTTTAAGAGTGAAACGCTAAGTTTTTCTACGTTATTCTCTTGCCTTCAAAATCAGATCACAGCTATTGAACACTTTGTAATTTTCCTTAATGGAAGTTAAGGAAATTATATTTAGATTTCATGCTCAGATCAAATTAAATCTAGAAATATCTCATTACACAAATGTACCAAATTAAAGATCATTGCTTTCAAAATATTAAAATGCACATTTAACGCATGTAAAGCATAATGCAATAACTGCATATAAAGTACTAAGTATTACTCTATAAATGTAATAAAATGCTCATTATTTCATTACAACTTAATCAAATCTTGAGTTCATCATGTAAGAAAAGTTTAAATGTATCTCTATGTATAAATCATTTAACTACTTGATTTGTTCATTTGTAAATGGTATTTCTGACATCACTAATAACATGATTCTGGACACTAATAACACACTGCAGGTTTTCAGTGAAGTTCTCAGAGTGAAAGCAGTGACTCGTGGCTTCAAAAGTTGGTTGTTGTCTGACCTCTAGTGTCTGTAAGATGAGTTACAGTATGAAAATAAGAACCAATAAAAAGACAGGAAAGTAAAGGCATTTAGTCCTGTTCCAGTCCATATCACAAGTTTGTTTTATGTTTGTTCTGAGAATCAACATGTCTTTCCTTTCCAGAATTACTCCACAACTCGTAACATTAGAATCATCATTTCAACAAAATTATATTTCAAGTTAAATCAAAGTGTGTACATTAGAGTGCCACCTGCATCAGGCTGAAGTGCGTCTACAGTTCAAATGTAAAACTTACAAGAGGTTACTTATAAGCTACAACCCAGAGATGTTTCAGCACCACCAAATAAGTCTAGTTTATTTTTAAATGTATATATATTTTTATAACAAAGCAATAAAAAGAGAGGAAAATGTGGGTAGTGCTTAAATCACTGAGTGCACCTCAAACAGTCGGTAATAAAGAACAAATGAGTAGTTTTATGTGGTTATGTTTGTTGCTATCTACTGTTTGATTTAATATCGGCCTACACAGCTCTGCGCCCTGCTGATTTTACACAGATAATCCATTTTTTGGGGGGGGTTTTTAGAAATGACAACAAAATGAAGCAGTTTTTACATAAAATTAGGTAAATATATTGGATATTAAATGATTGCGTTAAACATGCTTCACAGCTGTTACTTGGTTTACTTGGATTAAATTTACAATTTTGAATTGATTAAATATTATTACCATTTTGTGGTTTTCTCGTTAGTCTAAGAGGTATTTTCGTGCATGGATTGAGTGGTGTTCACTCATTATTGTATTTTGTGTGTGTGAGCAAACCTGCAGATCTCAGAATCTTACATAGACTGCACAGCAAAGAAGTCAGATTAGGGAAAGCCCTCAGATCAGCAAGGTTAAGGCCAGCTGAGCCTGTTCTTACAGAGCTGGAGAGACATTGGCCCCAGACATAAAAACACCAGACCTCCTAGAGATTGTATGGATCGGGTTAGAGCACACATACAAACCTCGGTGGGCAGACCTTAAGTGCAGTGCTTTTCAACAAGAAATCAGATAATTTCATCCCCAAAGGTTCAAATCAGTTTCACTGGGGGATGCACCTACGTATTTCTTTTCTCAAAATAACATGTCTAAGGCTTTTCTGCTTGGGTCTCTTTTCCAGATTGTGTTCAGTATATACAAAGTCATACCAACGCTAGTGGAAAAGCGCCATAAAAAACATGGATGTAGTGTCTGTGACGTCACCCGTAGGTTTTTTGAAGAGCGTTTTTGAAGCTCAAAGGGAGCGTAGCCGGCTGTCGCCATCTTGGCAGTGCGTCACCGTGCTTCACTCCCGGATAATCGAAAATGGCCAGAGAGGTGGGAGCAGGTTGCTGAAGCCACGCCCTTCTAGCTCGACGGTGGTGACAGCAGCGCCAATCCACCTGTCACTCAAGTGGCCACGCCCTGAATTATGCAGAACTTTAAGGCTTAATCTAATTTTAAAAAGGATGAGTATGTCAAAACAATTCACCCCCTCACAGTGTCATGTTCATTTTTTTCTGTGTAAAGTGGATTTAGCATGGGGAGTCTATCGGGCCTGACTCCTTTTGGAACCACATTAGTGGGGGCGGGTGGCCCAGTCAGAATGCAGTTTTAGTCACTTCCGTGGGTTGCATCGAGGAGACCGGAAGTTGCGCTTGCCCAGCGGCACCAATCCAGAGCCAGAAACATTTGTGACAAGGCCTAATCTAGTAATCAATTGATTTCAAACAACCTGTTGCTGGTCTGAGCACAAATCAAGGCTTTTACGCCCAGACCGATAGTGTCCGTATTTTCATATTACTCCACAATTTCTCGTGTCACGGGTTGTTACATGGACGGACCCTTCAAAATACAGTGAATAATTATAGATAACTTCATAACATACTTACTTTAATTTCTGTGAACTCTCAGTAGCTTCATTTCCATCAATAGTCGAGATTCAGAATGCAACTCTTGTTTATGGCCTGTTTAACTTGCCCACTGTGCCTTTGGTGACTGTATGTAAGAGTGTACACAAAACTTACAGTGAGAGATCTGGTGAGGACTGCTTACGACTTGAGGTGTGAAAAAGTCATCTCTGAAAATGTGCATTAGAGAACTTAATAATTGATTAGAATTACTGTAATAATCAATGTGTTACAGAGGCCAACTTAGATTATATGTGTGTAACCACACTGCTGAATATGCAAGGGAAAATGCACGTATGCTAAATTAAGACCATGCTGCCCAGTTCAAATGTATGCATTGTTCATAAAGGTGTCAATTTACACTAAGCTGAATTTTGTTTTCATCCCATTGCAATTGCAATATTTATGCATATAGTGTACAAATATTTGGAAAATATATACTGTGCTGTAACACGTTTTTGTTTATTATGTGTTATGCAAGACATAATGCGGAGTCAGCTTGGTACTATTTGCAAAACAAACCCTGACAGTGCACTTCAGGTACTTAAAAAAAAAAGAGGAGAATAATCCCTAAAGGGTGTGTATTAGTACTTTAGAGTAATATGTACTCTTATGGTACTATTATGAACACTTTAAAGGATTTGTAACACTTTCTATGAAGCCCGTATTTATAATACATTATAAGGGTATTCTTAAGGCATTATATTGAATGCATAATGCATTATAAAAAAATCTTATAATATGTTGTATCATCTCATGAATATTTATAACAGTTTTGATATATTATAATATTTACTTATTTGTGTTATAGCTTTTAAGAGTATGATGATTTATAAAACACAGTGAACATGTTGCATCCACTTAAATTACAATGGATTATATTTCTCATAGTTATAATTACGTAATAGTCTCATAGCTTGCCATTTTTGCCTTATTTATTAATAATAATAATAATAATAAATTTTTTTCCTCTCAAACAGCCATAAGATCAGATATCAGATCAGATGAATGTGTAATATGACACATTTGCTTTGAACTATTTTTATTGTAATATCAGTTTGATTATTTTGATGGTACCCTTTAAACAGCTGTTGATAAGTGACTCTGCAACAACATATCAACTAGCGGTCATTAGAGTATTAGTATGTCTGCTACTGTAAATATATGCTAACACTTTATTTTGATGGTCAACCAACAGATAAACTGACTATAAAAGTGTCTTTGCAAGTACGTCAACTTATTCTACCATACTAGATTCTACCATTCTTGAGCATACTAATACTCTAATGAGAGTTAGTTGGCATGTAGTTGCAAAGTTGCTTATAGTCAATTGAATAAGGGGACCATCAAAATAAAATGTAACCATATAAAACATTGCATTTTTTTCAGTTGGAGTATAAAGCTCACATCAATTAATTAACATTAGCTCCACAGGAAACACTCAACATCTAACCACTCACAAGCTGTAGGTCATTCAAGATTTTGTACGTCCTATCTTTCTTCAATCGAAAAGAACTGAAGGTTTTTGATGAAAACGGACAGGATTAGTCTCTTATAGTGGACTTCAACAGCTAATACGCCAGTTTGAAGTCAAATTAGTTTCAGTGCAGCTTCAAAAGGCTCTACACAATCCCAGACGAGGAATAAGGGTCTTATCTCCCTCATCTTTTTTTGTTTCAGTGCAATGCAAGATGGCGTCAGATGTGTAAATGGACCATGTACAGTATTGAACAATATTTAGTTGTTCATTTTGCAGCTTTCAAAGGAGCACTGTCTCAGTTACTCACACAAAAAAAGATAATTGTGAATATAAAGAATGCAGAGAATATAAAGAATCTATGTTTCTAAGTAATTCTTTTCTAAGAAGTAGGTATTGAACATCACTGTGCCTGTATGATAGATGCCAGTGGAAAACTATCCTGGGAAGAGACAGGGGGGGGGTTCAGTGCTGAGAAGCGAAAGAAAAAAAAAACACTTTTTGGTATGTTCACAGAACGGGGAAAAAAAAATAAAAAATTATAGGAGAATGAAGTAATGGTTGTAAAAACATGTTTAACGTGATCAGTCATTTAATCTCTAATATATTTACCTAATCTTATGTAAAAACTGCTTCATTTTTGTTGTCATTTAAAAAAACCAAAAACCTGAGTATCTGTGTGAAATCAGCAGGGAGCAGAGCTGTGCAGGCTCATATTAAATCAAACAGTAGATAGCAACAAACATAGCAACACATAACTACTTCTTTGCTTTTTATTACTGACTGTTTGCTTAAAGGTGCACTCAGTATTTTAAGCAGGACTCACATTCTTCCCTCTTTTTAATGTTTTGCTTTTAAAATGCTGATAATATCATATGGCAGATGTCTTGGCCTTATACTGACACCCAGTGTCACAGATGCAGCATCATGTCAACTTCTAAGAATAAAAAAAAGGAAAAAAAGATCAGTGTTCAATATGTTCTGTAAAAATGCATATGTGACTACTGTATATAAATACAGTTTTACCACTGAATCCCTAACAGTTATTAATCATTGGGTGCACATTGATAGCTCACATGTCAAATTTAAACTTTGATAATTAGAATGTGTGACTAAATTAGCTATGCATTAATCATGATTTAATCATAATTTGATAATCAATTCATTCATTTATATCACAAAGTAATTCTTTCATGAAAGAAAAGCTTATCAGCCATACATGCAATGTGTCAGCCTATATTAACTCATTTAATTTCAGGTTGTGATTATGTATGCTTATTACTAGTATTATAAGTACTACTACTACTACTACTACTGCTGCTGCTGCTGCTGCTACTACTACTACTAATAATAATAAAAAATAATAATACGGCTTTCTACTACTGCTACTACTACTTCTACTACTACTACTACTGCTACTATTGCTTCTACTGCTTCTACTACTACTACTACTGCTGCTGCTGCTGCTTCTACTGCTTCTACTACTACTACTACTGCTGCTGCTGCTTCTACTGCTTCTACTACTACTACTACTACTACTACTGCTTCTACTGCTTCTACTACTACTACTACTACTGCTGCTGCTGCTTCTACTGCTTCTACTACTACTACTACTACTACTTCTACTACTACTACTACTACTACTACAACTACTGCTGCTGTTGCTTCTACTGCTTCTATTACTACTACTACTACTACTGCTGCTGCTGCTTCTACTGCTTCTACTACTACTACTACTGCTGCTGCTGCTGCTACTACTACTGCTGCTGCTGCTGCTGCTTCTACTGCTTCTTCTACTACTAATACTACTACTGCTGCTGGCGGCCTGCTTCTACTGCCTTCTATACTACTACTGCTGCTGGCTGCTTCTACTGCTCTCGCTACTACACTGGCTCTGCTGCCTTCTACTGCTTCTACTACTACTTACTGCTGGGCTGCTTCTACTGCTCTACTACACTACTACTACCTACCTGACTGCTGCTGGCTTCCTACTCTCACGCTTCTACTACTAACAGCTACTGCTGCGGTATCCGCTTCTACTGCTTTCCTACTACTACTACTGCTGCTGCTGCTTCTACTGCTTCTACTACTACTGCTGCTGCTGCTGCTTCTACTGCTTCTACTACTACTACAGCTACTCCTACTACTACTACTTTTAAATGAAAAGAGGCAGAGTCAAGCACGGCTCTTAATAGGAGTCAACATAGAGGAAGTTTTCATAGTTATGTACTGTATTTTACAGGTAAGTACAGCTTATGTTAACTCTTCTTTGTCACCAGATGGAGCCATCGACTTACTTTAATTCAGTTCAGTTCGGTCTTTATTTCAGCACCAACACCAAACACCATTTTTAGGATGGAAATTAAAAACTGTAAAACATTACACTGTATTTAGTAGAAAATGTAGATTTAAATATATGTATATTTTTCCATCCTGTTTATTCTATTTATAGAGAAATGTGTTCATACCCGTATCTCTGTGGCAGCAGTATTCACATTGAGGAAAGGTGTCTTAGACGCTGTTGTGTCAGATACTGTCAACAGTTCTAGTAAAATACCTGCAAGCTAAAGACCTTGATATATAACTTGGAACAGGTCACCAGCAGTACGACATGTTCTTAGGGATCACAGTGACAAAAAATGAAATAACAATGACAACTAAAAGCCAGAAACACAAATCAACCTGTCAACATTAAAGGCTGTGCATATAACAGCCAAAATACAGACTAAAAAAAGCTTACATTATATAAAGCACAAGTGCTTCAAAAGGCTTCTATGATATGCCACATGATACAGTATTATTGCATTTTAACCTAGAGGAAAAACGTGTTGCTCTTTAGTGCCGTTATTTATCCGATCAATGCTTATTAAACTTAACTTAACTTAACTTAACTACTGACTGTCTATCTTTCTTTATCTTGAGTGAAAATTGTGCTTTCCTGTTAAATGTAAGATTGTTTTATGTTTAAAGAAAATATATTGATTAAGTGTGGAATGGTCTATAATACATTTTGGGAATATGTGTGTGTTTTTGTGTGTGTTTTTTATATTAATTTATTTTGTGTGTATATATATATATATATAATATACATATATAGTAGTCTATGTTAGTTTCCTTGCAGTGTACTTGGTGAATCAGGAGATACATCGCATGTGTGGTCTACGGAAGGAACAATGAGATATTAAAAAGATCCCTGGTGTGAGTTTTCCTTTGCTATGTGGACTGCTTCTTTTGCTATGAGCCTATCAATCATAATGTTTCTCAAAGTAAGAATTGTAGTTTCGTCGCTGTGTATAGTCTCTCCCTAAGAATCTAAGTAGGTTACTAGTGAAACAGGCTGCTGAGAGTGAATTCAGTTCTATATAGCTAGGAAAACCAGTGACAGTCCATGTACTTCCGTGTAAAAGCACAGAATTTTCTGTCCCCAGCTGAATCTCTGTGATTTTGATATTCACACATATCTATTTTGCTTTTGATGCATTAAATAGAATTCGCTGTGTAATGACACAGGAATTATCAAAGAGCTCCAAGCCATGTCTTCAGTTGCCTATATCAACAGCGACCCCAGTAAAAGGACCCGGCCGTGCGATGCTGTCTGGGATTTGTAAGGTAATTCAGGGGGGCGAGTCTGATTTTAAAATCAAAAGTCCCACAGACTATGATGTCGGGACCTGAAGCGTTACAGACTATTAGCTATGGAACTCCTGACGGTAGGTTGGATGCATGTCAAAGCGGCTAAATATAGAAATAACTGGACGGCACTGACCCAAAAATCGCAGTTTAAGAACGCAGCTCACCCATCGTGCGACAATGAAATAACTTATAATATTTTCACGAGTTAGGCTGAACACTCACGACTGTGACCGCGTCAAGCGGGTCGCTTAGCTTTTTGTGTGGGGGGTACTTGTCGTTTTTGCAGAAGTACATCACGTGGATTTCATATCCTCGAGAGGTTTCAGAAAGTCTCTGAAGCCGATCATTTGTTTGCTCTTGGTGTTTTGCTATCTGTTTTTAGCAAGATCAAAGTGATGCTCACACAAAGCAAAGCATGTCTTTAAACCGGCGGATGCTTTGCATGATGTTTTGCATTAAAATGGTTTACCTCTATTAAAGGGCATATAATAAAGTGGCCCTCGGCTGTTTTTTTCCCTTACATTTCCAGGTTTTCCTGCCTTACCGGGGCTATGCTCTTTAAAAACAATTTCACACTGCCCTCAGCAAATCACCTTCTCTTTCAAGCCTCTCTCCATCCCTGTGCTTATTAAACTTTCATGGCTGATTTTTTACTTTGATAGCATATGCATATTGTATGGGAGGTGGGTGGAAGCAGGTTACACCGTGCGACTTGACCGGCTGCGCTGCTCTATTGCTCGCTCGACGCTTCACGTCAGTATTATAACATGACGTGCACATTTGCTTGTTGTGCTTTTTCCGATGGTGAGTTAATATTATTGCCCTGTTTAGAAATATTCTCCATATTTCAGTCGTTTTTCAATGACTGTCGTCTTTCAGTGATGAAAGAAATCTATATATGCATATGGTACAAGAGTTATTCTAGCAGACTGGGGGGAATTTATGACTGCAAATGTTTGGTGCAATTATAAGCTCAATCAATTGCTTGCTGTAAAACTTCATGTTGTAGCAGATATTACATCACTAAGAGGTGGCAGAAAGATTTTGCCAAGTGGAACATGATCCTGAATCAATTTCTTGTTGGTCCTGGAATAAATTCCTGTCTTATTCTTACCCTGAACTATTAACGAGTCATAAAACCTAATAATATCAGCATGTTGATACTTAGATATTGTTAAAGCACCTCACCCCAGCCCAAAACCTAATCAGCATGACATCACTGACCTATTTCATTTTTAATACAAAGTCTTATTATGAATGATTCACCAGTGAACATTATTCAAGGGGACAAAAAGAAAAAAAGGCCCCACTTTATATTAAATGACCTTAACAACTATGTACTTACATTTAAAATAATCATTTGGTACAATGCACTTATTTTGTACATACATGTTTTACATTGTACTTATAATTTAAAAATACCTGCATGTAATTACATCTGCATGTAATTCTTCTCCTCGTGAATCGCCTTAGAGTTACACTGTTGACCCATGCCTTACACCTTAACCCACCCTTAAACCAACTTATACCACCAAACCTGTCCCTAACCTACCCGTATCCCACCTCAATAGAGGCAAAAGTGTTTTGCAATACAATATGAACACAATAAGTACATTGTACTTATTTTTGATAAAAGTACATAGTAGTTAAAGACACCTAATATAAAGTGGGACCAAAAATGTCATTACTTGTTTGGTAATAATTAGTTTTAGGTTTAATGTCTTGAGACCGACTCCTACCTACTACTTCTCCTACAACTACTACTACACCTACTGATTACAATACTTCACTACCTACATGGGCTACTGCGGCTCCTCCCGTAGCCTGCTTCTATTACTACTACTACTACTACTACTGCTACTGCTACTGGGGGCTGCTGCTTCTACTGCGTTCTATTCTACGACTACACTATACTAATAATATATACTGCTTCTATTACTACTACTACCGCGGCTGTCTCTTCTTCTCTACGACAATACTACTTACTAACTACTGGATTCTACTCACACTCTACTACTACTATGCGGCTCACTGATGTGCTCCTTCGATACTACTACTACATTACACCTACTTCTACTACTACTGCACTACTACTAGTCCCTACGGCGTTGCTTCCCGCCTCTGCTATACGTACTAGTATTACTACTAATAATAATAATAATAATACTGCTTCTATTACTACTACTACTACTGCTTCTTCTTCTTCTTCTTCTACTACTAATACTACTACTGCTTATACTACTTCTACTACTACTACTACTACTATTACTATCTCTACTGCTGTTTGCTTCTACGCTTCGACTCTTCTACTACTAATACTACAATCTAACCCTACTACAACTATTACTACTACACACTACTACTACAATCTACTTGCTGCCTGCTTTCTTCTACTGCTTGCTATACTACTTATACTACATAACTTACTATTACTAGCTGGGCTGCGACTGCTCGTCTTCTACTACTAATACACTAACAACTCTCCTACTACTCCTACACTAAACTATTAACTAACCTATCTACTACTACTACAACTACTGCGCTGGTGCTTCTACTGCTCTATTACTACTGACTACACTACTACTACTGCTGCTTGTGCTGCTGCTGCTTCTTCTAATCTAATGCGGCTACTACTACTGCCTTCGACTACTCACTACTTAATACGCAACTGCTACTATTGCTTCTACTGCTTCTACTACTACTACTACTACTACTCGTTACTACCTATGGGTACACTACTACCACCCCATCACTACTACTACTGGTTCCTACTACATACTACTACCAACTACGTGACTACCACTACACACTACTCTACAACTCTACTAACTTACTAATACTAATAATGAAATCAAGTCCCATATAAACTTTTGTGTTGTTGTTGAATATAGGCCTACTGTTTTACATTAATATTACAAAAGTAAAATGGGTTTCGAAAATGATTTTCCCCCAAATCAGATTAATTGCTTCTGGAATATTTTTTCAGAACCAACACAGATCTAGGAATGCGTCCAGCCCTGAATTTTAAGCATAACCCTTTCCCTCTTCCTATTTCTGCCTGCTTGATAGAAACCAACAAGGAGTCCTGTGTGCCTTACATCAAAATCACTGTAAGTATCAATAAAAATGTGTCGCCATCCTTGTATTTGGATGCATATGAAGAGGTTTAGCTGGCACGTCTGTTGCACAGACTGAAATGAGATGTGGGAAGAGTGTGATGTCGTGTCCAGGCGCCGTCAAGCCAATCACGAGCAGACAGCAGCCACCATGCGCAGGCACTCCTGCAGATGTTCCCTGATGCATTTGCACCATTCTCCCTTTCCCTTCTAAAATCACTTTGTCACATAGTAATGCATCATTTCACATACTGAATTTTTTAAATCTGGGCCTCGAAATCCGTTCTGAGCAAGCAATATCCATTAGGAGGAAAAATTATTCATGTGATTCCTATGCATTATTGATCAGTTGATGAAGAAAAAGATGTCCCCCTCACTTTGTCATTATTGTTGTCATCTAAAGCCGCACCACAAAGGGCTGGATCCTCAATTGTCGAAAAATTTTCCGGCAGCTATGAGAGATAAGTGTGAAATGACTGCAGATTAGTTACTGATAGGCCTTCAGGTGAGCTTGAAGCAGAAAGGACGCAATATTGCAGGTCTTCTGCTCCATCATTCTGTGCTACATGTGCAAGATTGCTTTCTCATGCAGACTATGATTTCTGCATTTACATATCAGCATGTCATTATCACAGTATCATGCATGAGCAAAGACAGTGACACGAGAGATTCTAGAATGAATGTGATAAACGTCAAAGCAGAGCAGGTGTTCGTTCACCTAGAAGCCTACTTAGCGGAAAGAGGGCTTCAATTATGGGCTCAAAAATGTATTATACAACAACAAATCCTGGATGCTTGGTCAATGCATCATTGTAGCAATGATATGCACACAATACAGAGGCAGTCTTTATGCAAAATATGTTCATATCTTGCCTTTAAAAAACAAAATGCTGAAAAGGTACTAGTAAGTTTCCACCACAATATTTATCGTATAGGCTTTATGGATTTCCTTATCTTAAAGTGCAACACCAACGCAAATGCATAATTCAAAACAAGGGTACAAATAAGAGTGCAAATCAATACAACACAGAAAATGCTTGTATCTACCCGGCTGATTCCAGCCTGTGCCTATTTTTTTACAGACTTTTCTTTGAGTGTTAAATCAACACACAACACTGAAGGTGCAGTCACATTAGCAACATTTTGCAGGTCACTTTTCTTTTGTCAATGTTTAGAGATGTCTGAATCACAGCTCACAAAGTCAACTTCAATCAAAGCAGCTTTCTGTTGGGGCAAAGAGAAAAACTATACCCAAAATGTCTGATTATATATATTTCCATTGAAATAACTGAATTTTACCCACAGTATTTTGCGGAGCAATAGTAAAAGTGACCACAACTTTAGATTAACCTTGGTTTACATGTCAGGGTCTACAGTATATCTTCAAGTGAGAGGATGACATTTAATAATGACTAAATGACTAAATGTAATAAAGACCTTATGAAATAGTTTGATGAATGCCATTTTCTGTCCTGTGTTGACATATTTCCTATGAAACAAGAAGGGGCATATTATAGACCTTGTCCTTTTTAAAATATCTAATATGCTTTTAAATACTATTGCTAGTTTGTAGTAGGTGGTATTAGAGGGAGGCTCATACAGTGTATTTCATGCTTGAGATCATTTTAAAAGAAATTGATTTTAGATTTTTGTCATCAACCGTTTTGGAGAGAGAACAGGAGAGTAAGAATAGCAGAATAGCTGTATAATGACACACTGAATCAAATACACTTAGTGCAAGTAGACTTTGCCAAATTTTAATGATTTATAAGTACTATTTCATTGTTTTACTCCGAATAAAATTGTGCAACCCTAATATATACAGTATTATATATATATATCATACTTCTCTATATTAAATATATTATAATAAATATAGATATCATATATGTGTAAGACTCAAAGTACTGTAGTGGAAAGACACATTCACCACATCCCACGTTTCTTTCTGACCATTAATTTCGAAAACTATTGGTATTCATAAGGAAGTCCTGATCTCCTATCTTGCTTTGTACTAAGAGCTTACATTTTCCGTGAAGGCTTCCACTAAATCATACATGGGGCAACAGGGTTTTCTCCTTGCACACAAGAGCATCAGTGAGGCAGGCGCTGGGAAAAGGGACCTCAACAATGTAGCATTCCAATTCAACCAATGGTTCGTGGGGTTCAGGTCTGGGATTTATGTGCCATATCCAGTCAGTTTCTTCCACACCACCCCACCAACCTGCTAGGCGAGTCGACCTTCTTTATAAATAAAAATGTTTGTTTTAGTTGCATTGACCCTATTACCCTTTACGCCCCTGGAACCATTATGAAAAAAAAAGACCTGGTCACTGCAAAGGTTCTTTTGGGAACCAAAAAGAGGGGGGGGGGGGGGGCCTGGCTACTTGTGACGTTGGTATTAGGTATAATCCAGCCTTCTTGCTGTTCTTCACAACGGCAATCGTGTTTGCGGTTGACAATAGGACGCAAAACCACTGCTTAACCACAATAATAGCTTCTACAGCAGTCGGACTGCTCAAACTAGAGAGCAACCTGCAGAAGCAGCACTAGTTGGGACTGCAGTGTTGTGTTAACGGTTGCTGCCTCTCTCGTTTTGTTGCTCTGTGACAAAAGGAGCAGATGGAGGCTTTGCAGGTGGGAGAGTCTGGAACTTCTGTTCCTGGGGACGCTGGAGAAATAAAGCTGTGAGTCTATCTGAATATCGCCCTCGCTGTGAGCTTTGGTACTGATGGTGATAAATGTATACACACAGACTCTTGCACAGCTGAACAGATTGACGGGCTGGGACACCATTGAGTTTGCACTCATTGGAATCATGTTCTTGGAAACTGGTCTTCTCGTTATATAGGTCATTGAATAATGGCTTAAATTTCATTCTGGTTTATATATTATTCTTTTGCTGCTTGCATCATTATCATAAGTGCCGTTTTGGTGTGTTTTCTCTTTTCTATCTCACCTTTGTTTGTTACTTTCTGACTGTCAGAATTTCTCTCCCAGTATAATTAATAATTCATTCAGTGGCTTCTTTGATGTGCTGCTAGAAGCTGTATTTTCTCCTAACCCTCTCGATACCTCCTGACAGTCTACGGTTCACCTTGCACAAGCCTCTATGCTCTCTATAACAATGACCTCCTCTCAAAACAGAAATATGGGTTATTTATAGATTGATCAGTGTGAACATGTCTACCTTTAGTGCAAAAGACAAAATCTCAATGGAATTGTACTGTACAGTATACCTGATTCACACAGTGACAGCTTGTATTGGTAACACAACTCGAACTTAAAGGAATAGTTTGCTTAAAAATGAAAATGCATCGCACCTTGTTCAGTGACATTGGTAAGTCGCATTCTGGGAATCCATCTGGTGGCACCACAGGACATTCAAACTTCCACATATCCAAATGTGACTTTGTTTGGTTACAAGACATGCACACCAATGGGGGTCGATAAAGCTATCTGTTCATCTCAATTCATATTCATCTCAACAGTAGCTGCTCAGCTGGCGCAGGACCCCCAGAAGCGTGCAGCATCTTAAAAATAAGAAAAGATAGCAGCAATCATCTGAGCCATAAATGCTAGGTGACTCTGTGAATCAATCTGGAGCTGCAGGTTACACATGATAACACCGATGACAATAACACACAGTCTCAACACCCCACAATTAAAAAAAGTAAAATTTGAAGAAAGGCAATCAAAGAGTGCTTTAAGAATGCATATACATGTTATTTTTGAAGGAAATTAATACTTTTAATCAGCAAGGATGCATTAAATTGCATGAAATTAAAGACATTTATAATGCTACTAAAATGTTTTTTCCCCAAATAAATGTTGTTTAGACTTTTTATTCCTAAAAAAATCCTGAAAAAAAAATAGGCAGCTGTGATGCTCAACATTTCTGAAGGATCTTGTGACACTTAAGACTGGAGTAATGGCAGCTGAAATTCAGCTTTACATTACAGAAAAAAAGAGCAGAAAACCAGAATAGAAAACCGTTATTTTAGATTGTGATAATATTTCATAATATCACAGTTTTTTTTTTATTTAAATAAATGCAACCTTGATGAGCAGAAGATACTTTTCTTTTGCTTACCAACCCTCCAACTGTTGAATTTGGGTGCTGTGCTGTGAAATATAAAATATCATAGTTTTTTTCTCTGGTTGAATTAGTCCATATGGAAGCAGTTTTCATTTTCCTCAGTTTCTAGAGCTAGCAAACACTAATATCTTATTTTGTTTGTCCCCCAGGCACTGGAGTTATTATACGCCTTAATAGTCTTGTTTCCGTCAAAAGGATGTTTTTGGTTTTTCGGGTTTTTCCACAGCTGGTGCCGGTCATGTGGGGGAAAATATATCCCATAAGAATAGCTGTTCTTAATAGTTTGTGTGAACCCTCAGCCAATCAAAGCACTGCTACCATCTAGTTATTTAAGAGAAACGGCTTTATATTTGGCATATCATCAGCAAAGGAATATTATGTTTTCTAAAAATAAATAATAAAAGATAATTGGTATGGTCTTAAATGTGTACAGTATTATATCTGTGCTTAAATGTAAAAATAATGGATGAGACATTACTTGAGAAGATATTATGCAGCAAACTTTTTGCTTTACTCAAAAACAAAATGCTTTTTACACATTACTTTACACAATCAATAATAGCTTTACTTTTCTCTTGCAGTTATAATTTTAGATTATTTTAGTAGATGATTTTATCCAAAGTGACTTACAGTGCATTCCACACATTTTCGGGAATCAAACCCATGACCTTGACATTGCTAGTGTCATGCCCGAGAAGCTGAGCTACAGGAACACAATGTACCGTTTGCATACAGCCCAGGTCACTTTGGAGTCCTTTGCACATCCCATTGTGTGGCTGTGACTTTGCATGCCTGGCTCTGTACATTAACCTTCAAAACAGCAGTAAATCCTCAATTCTCTGGATGAAAGTGACAATCTGCTCTCTGCAGAAGTGTACGTTGCTTGCTCCTGAGGATGCTGCACTTTGGTAAGGGTTTCACTACTAAGTAAACAGCAATGGTTGAATATCTACAGTTTGAATGTGAACTAGATCTTTACATCTAAAGAAAAGTGTGAGTGGTGTCTGCCCATACAACACTCGCCACTGTGTTATTGAGAAAATCTAGTCTTTTTAAATTCTCTGGGTTGAGGGGTCCAGAAAAGGTTGATGATCTGCTTTCAATAGTTGGGGTCTGAAAGACACTTAACTGCAGTAATTTGTTCGATTAACACATAGACTGGAACCACTGGAGCCTTCTCACACCAACTGAAACTGGCCTAAGCTGGATGGTGTGCACATCCTTTTCGTGTAGGGTGGCTTTCACGCGGCGCGAAACGACCATCTTTTACACATCACACTGGTATTTGAAACTGAAGGGAATCAACATCAAGAAGGACTACTTCACGGCTGATATAACGACATTGACATGCCTTTTGTCGCTATTTTACCCGCTTAACTGGACTTGTTTCCGATTGATGAACTTTACTCAGTTATTGAACTGATCTGAACCAACACTGAACTGACTTGAGTTCAGTCAAATAATGACACTATATAGACCTTAGTCTGGTTTGATGCCAGTATTGAATTTAAATGGGTCCAATTATGCTTTTTCACTTTTTCAACTTTAGTTAGGGAGTAGGGTTCTAGGGTTAGTGTTAGTAACGTGTAATGTTGCCGTTTAAGCAAGAAAAAAGGTTATTAAGTCCACTCTAAAGCCCGGGATACACTGCACGATTTTAGCAATCCTATAAGATCATTACTTTATCACACTGTGCGACATGGATCGTTTAAACTTGGGTACGACAAGCATGTAGACTGTACGATGATGACACCTATTGAATTGTAGGCTGCGACACACGTTAGCGCAATGTCATCAGCATGCGCTAGTGGTAAACAAATACTGGTACTTCAAGATGGATCGCGCTTTGGCAGTTTTGCTTTTCATGTGCGCTGAAACAAAGAAGATGGGCAATAGATGTACCCGCTCATGGCTCAGAAAAGAGGACAACATCTCGGATGCCATTTGCCCAGGACTGGCGGCTGGGCAGTGGGCTACATCCGGCTATCTCCTCCATGCTATGGTCCTTTTTTGGTGCTCTTGCATTATAGCAACTAGAGGCCATAGTACAAACATTCCCCTCTGGCCTAGCCACCCCTCAACAAGAATTGTGTAAATCTTTATGAACAAATAGCCCACCGACCATTATACCGTCGCAGCATGTTTTCTGTGTACACTCCTGGCTTGAATTGTACAGCGCCGCTGGCTCGCAGTGGATCAATAGGCGTCATTGCTATGTGTCAAGCATTTTCATTGTGCTGCTTGAGTTAATCCCCCCGGCAGGTCTTGCAGGTCAAACACGACTGTGCGTTTTGATGCTGTTTCAGTGGAATTCTGACACTTTCAGAAAGAGCTATCGTAGTTCATCTTTGGTCGCAGACGGGGAAACGCCCGTGCTGTGAACCCCCTCTCACTGTACGACATAGGAAGACTGTTTAGGAGCCACGGTCACAGAAATCGCCACGATTGCTTCACGATGCCAATCTTATATCGTCTTGCAGCCAACATCGCTGCCGGTAGGGGTCCCTTCTTAAGGGTGAGTTAATCTGTTAACCGAACAGCTTTAAGACCCACAACAAACCGCTCGGCTCCTTAGACTACAATGGCACTTCGTTCCGAATCTTGAACACCGACAAACCCTCATCATGAATAATCCCAGGCCCACGACATGCCAAAAGAAGACGGGTGGGTTGAGTTACGTTGAGCGACGCTGGGAGAAGATGAATAATAGATGCCCCTCTTTTGTAAAGTGGTTGTCGGCCACTATAGTCATGTTATGGTGGAGGAAGTGACATCCAGAACACGCTCTAAGTGGTTTCGCCAATGTACAACGCATGGGCCCGCTCCCATCAGGTATTTTGGAATGAGGGGCTTCAGACTAAGCAAAAGAATAATGGTGTTTTATTGAACAATCAAGCACTTTAAACCTATTCTAGGACACCCCAAAACACCAAATACAAGAAAAGAGAGGGAGAAGAAACAAAGAGAAAAAGGGCATAATAGGACCTCTTTAACATGGATGAAAACGAGGCAGTATAAACACTGTCACTGTATAAAGGGTCTAGATCACATAATTTTCACTCACAGCTTTCAAAACAGTTTTATGGGGTTTTACTCTACTGAAAGTTTGTTGGGTAAGACATTTTGTCAAGTGAACAATCGGCATGTTGTTAAACAACACTGAACGCACTTTATTTCTAGCCCTCACAACCTCGTTTTTGTTCCTGTCGAAAATTAAATATGGCACTACCCTGACTAAGGTCTGTTGTCTTTTAGAGCTGCTTTACAGCAAAATCTGAATTGTCTCTATAGTTGAGTTTCCATAATTGATTCTGCTATTTCCTGTTTATCTCTGAGCAGCTATCTGACAGTCTGTATTAAAGCGCTATAGAAATGAAGTTGACTTGCCTTGACTAATACACATCATTAAATATGCATCGATCCACAATTACTTTATACCCTCCTAACTGCCTGTAAAACAATAATTAGCAGTGGAATAAATCTCTGACCTCACAATTCACAAGGCTTGGAAAACACGCAGAAATTGTTAGCAGGATTCTGGTGGGCAGCGCAGAAGTCCATTTCCAAGCAGTCCCAGTCTACTGGATCCACCTGCGAAGCCCCGCTCACTGACATTGGCAGGTTGCATTCTGGGAATCCATCTGGTGGCACCACAGACAGGAAGAAACCTGCTAATTAGCTCTCTCTGTAAAGGGGCTGGGTCGGAGCGAATTCCCAGCTGTCATTAAACATACTCGGAAAGGGGGAGAAGGATGAAAAACACTAGGGATCCGATGCTCTAATTCCTCTTTTTAGAAGAAAGAATCCGTTTGTGTTACGCTACGCAGGCCCGATGCGCAGAACCTCTGTGAAATGCACCGCAGAGTAAAATGCTGGTTCATTGGGATGTGTGTGCCATAATGAATTCCTTTATTGTCGCTTCGTGAGGCTTTTGAAAGAGGAAAATCCCTCGGTGTCACCTTTGGCACACCTTCTTTTCAAACCCCCGCTGAGCCTCATAGAGACAGAAGGCTCGAAATCACACAAGGCACTAAAGTAGAGCGCAAATGACAGAACAAAATATGCAGAAATAAACATAATAGCTCTCCAATGACTGACTTGTGGTTAGGCGACGGTGACAAAAGTGACTTGAGTATTTTTCGAGGGAAATATAAAAGCCGGAAAAGCTCCACTTTGGCGATTTTAAGCTTGCACGCTGGGAATTCTCAATCTCCTTTCCCTTGAGCAATTGTGTTTACACACATGGCCTGCGCAAGCATTCTCATTCATTGATTAAATTACTGTTTTATCCGGGAAACTATAGCAGCCATTCAGATCCAAATGACTTTAATCTCGACGCTCCGGTTGCCCAGTCACCGACTGCTCGGAATTCTAACGCTGATCACCTGGCTGCATCCCACCAATCAAACGTCTCACGGGCCGCGCGGGGCAGAATTTGTCTTTGTTTGTGAATAAACTGAGCAATGAGAATTCTGGGACGTTCCTACCAGATTTATAAACAATAAATATGCAAATTGAAAAAAGTGAGCATTTACACTGCAGCAATCATAGAACGGGAGTGAAATGGAGTGATCTGGATGTAACAGCACTCTCTTGAATACATATCAGGTAAAAAAACCACCGTGTATACATTTATAATGAACTTATTTCTGCAGTGTAAATGGTACTGTCACATGGGGAAGTTGTCATAAGATCTATTAATATAAGGTTATTTTTTGTTCAAACTTTGTGTGTGTGTGCAGGCTTGTGTCGTGTGCTTATGTGTTGTGTGTGTGGTGTGTGGTGTGTGTGTGTTTGTTGTGTGTGTGTGTGGGTGATGTGTGTGTGTGCGCAGTGAAGTGCGTGCGTGTACAACCAGATTTCATGCAAAAAGCCAACAGTATAAATATAATTGAAATGAAAATATAACCAAAATAAATTGATAGAACTGATCGATTTAATGTAAAACGACTT
>JADLZN010008691.1:0-246626 GCA_018155175.1 Sinocyclocheilus anophthalmus | reverse complement strand
TAGTTCTTAATTTGTTTGAGAAACGAGAAAGACCGTTCCATATAGGCGCGGCGTCATGGCCACTTCGGGAGTGCATTATTTCTCTAATAGTTTTAATGGCCTGGAGTCACAACCACACATTAAGACATTGTTCAGATCATTTGTTTCGAGACATTTGACATGTTTCCGTCCTGAAATCTCGTGTGGTTTGAACTAATTTTTTTACGCACCTCAAAACGTCATTTTAGAGCTGATAACAGAGGCTTGAGTCATTGATATGCAGGCTAATGCATTTATTAATGCAGTCTAATGTGGTTATTAGAGAGAGAGGGAGAGAGAGATTAAGCGCGTGTGAATACTAGCGTCTTTGCGTCTCTCAGCAGCGTTCAGCAGCAGCGTCTACTAAAAGCGAATCTTTAAGTTAAACTGCTTCAAGAACATCGCGCTGTCCAAGAAATGCATGTAATCTTCTAGCTTGTCAACTATTTTATTGATAAATTCGCGGTGCAGCGCTGACAAGAATTTTCTGTTCGCGTCTCCGCGTGTCTGCACTGTGAGAGAGACTGGGAGAAAGAAAGCGTGATTTCTGTACGTAAAAAAGGTTGAAGACATGGAAATATTTTGTCATTTTTACCCTATTGTTTGTTATATTTTTTTGCTCAATGTCTTGAGCAATGCGTAAACCCGGCCCTGTTAGACGGCAATCGGAAATTATTACAAACACTCGATTGTGATTTAAAGTGAGTTTTGAGTAAAAGCGATATAATCTATTTTTTTGTCTCTCTTAGCATGAATGGCTAAAGTTTGTGCACCAAATGGGTCACAGAACACCGCTACCTATGTACTGACTGGGATCTACAGTAACCACCGAGAGCTCAAGGAGCGAAACTGCCTCTTGTGCCTTTCAAATCGTCTTCTTCGCGGCCGATCTGTCCACACTAGTCGAACTCCACCGCAAGTGCTCAGGTCTATCTCTGGCTCACTTACGCCGTGATATTACTCCTGCTAGGCCTGCGAAATTTGGTACCGAATGACGAGATGTTTTTCGATACTCTATGGTATCGAGGCAATTTGGTCGTGCCTAAAAAGTATCGAACTCGATACCCATCTACTAGGTATAAAGATGACCGCAGTGATTCAGAGAGCCCGTACGCATGCCCGTAACTGGACAGTGTGACTATTCCATCCTTCTATTTGCTCGATGTAATCAGGTGATCGCTTTATATTACTGTACGTTGGTTGGACATGACATGCTGTCTTGTATTTTGGCAGTTCACTGGTAAAGATTTTGCTTTATTAAGTCCCCGAGAATTGAGTAACAGATTCCGTGTGATTTGTGCTCTGTCTCTGTGCATCTGATCAAGCGATGGTGGGTATTTGCAAAGCCAGACTCACGTCTCTTATGCGGATGGCTTAAACACTCACGAGCAGCATGGTGAAGAGAATGGGTTTACAGTTTGAAAGCGCATCGCGATTGGTACGATGATGACGTTAACTACATTTCCCCATATCTCAACATCTATTGGGGAGACTACTGCGCGGCCCACTTTCACGGGGGGTATTCTAGATAAGGACAGCAATCTTTCTTTACCACAGTATCACTCGTACACCACCTTTCCATTGATGTAAAAGCTGTCCCCTCCTGCCTGTGCACTGTGGAGATTTTGTGGCGGGTTCTTCCGAATGTTCCATTCATCCCTGTTGACGAGTGTGTTCGAAAAAAGGAAAAATTTAACAAAACACTAACAACTGGACGGATTTAAGGGCACTGTGTGTGCGCCAGTACCGTGCTGCCATGCGCCAGGTGCGGACACCATTCTTGTAAGATCACAATGGCGCCGTGCACATGCATGATGGAGTCTCTGACTTGTGGCCCATGTTAGTTACTCGTGCGAGCTCTGGGGTCAAGGGCCCCCTGGCCTGCCGCTCCTGAGAACAGCATGTATGGCTGAGCTCTGGGCGAGTCACAGCTTGGCTGGCTTCTGGACTATGTGCAAGCTCCGACTGATTCAGGGAATTTAATGGCTCCTTGTTGAGTTTAGGAAATGAACAACTCTGGGCTTGACTCGTGGAGTGGAACGCTATGGTCGGCATCATACTGACTATGTTCAGGGGCTGAGGCCATCACTAGACGGGTCAGGGCTGGAGCCCACGTAGACACTGGGTCAGGAGCCTGGAGCTATCCCTGGACTACTATGCTCAGTGGCAGATCCATCCTGGACTGCGTAAGAGGGCTGACCTGACCTGGGCATGGCTCAGGGCTGTGGAACCACAAGACATCATATCTTTTCCTGACCCTCCTCTGTGTGGCGGGGTTACAATTGAGCACTGATGCTCTAGGTTATTCTCTGGACTGCGGACATTTCTGGAACGACTCTGGACAGGTCATGGTTGGCGCGTCTCTCTTGGCATTACCTTTTATCTCTGAAGTCATCTAACTGAAAATGATTCGTGAGACATGTAGCACTGGGGATTGTATCATCTTTAGGTTCTGAATGGACATGATAGTTGGGTTCCTACCCTTTACGCAGGCGTCCACTGTTTGCAGACCAATGTCTTCCTGCCTGATAGAAAAACCGGGAGCACGTCGCCATGTAATGGTATTGGTAAGCCCACCTTGCATAGTCGTTGAGGAGGTGAGTACTGCATGACGGATTTATCCCTCTGCGCCACATTACTTCCCCCACAGAGGAAGAAAACGCCTAGCTACAGTTGTCGAATCAGCGATTGTCCAGGGAACAGGGGCAGCATGATGCCTAGACATTCTGTCGACTAAAGGATTGATTCATATAAGCCCCCCAGTAAAATTGTCTGTCAATGTCTCCTTTTATTTTCCATCATCTACCAGGTTAAAGACATCAGAATTCCTCAACGTGTAAGCTTCAATTGGACATCCATCTCTTGTATGATTGAGACGATCTCAGTCGTTCGTGCTGGTCAATGACTCTTAGGTCCTGGTACTGGGTACTTGTTCGTCTGGTCTCTCTATCACAGCTACAAACGAATGACACGAGGTACATATAACCAGTGCTTAATGACAGCATGTCAATTCAAGCCATACAAGCAGGTGAGTTACTAGCCCGACACTGAGCGGGTTGATAACTAGAGAAGTAATGTCCAGTTCAATAGTCATGGAAATCGCTCCATAGGAAACATGACCAGACAAACGGTGGAGTGTAGAATGACCTGCGTTCATATTGGATTGATGAGGTGGATCATCCATGGCGGTCGTGTGTGTCTGATAGTGCTGACTGTGGCAGTTGGGAACACAGGAACCGCTGGGATTGTCGTTCTGTGTGACCGGCTACAGTTGACTGATGATTGGCTTCTGGAATTGTGTGACACCTAGGCGATTTTATTTTACAACAAAAATAAATACTGATACAGACATGAAGGCTCCTACAATTTACATGCAAGAAGTCAACATATACTTCATCAAATATATTCATATACATAATCAAAGTCACACAGATAGACCCAGGGGGGGTGGGGGGTGGGGGTGGCTGGGGGGGTGGGTAGGAGGGGGCCATGGCACGGGGGGGCTGTGGGGGGGGGGGGATCAACTGGGGGCAACGGGGCTGGGGTCTAGGCTGTCCGGTTATGTTTCTGTTCCTCTTAGTTTTTTCGTTGTTTTCATTTCATCCCTCACACTGTTTCTCTGGACCTAGTTTCTCTTGTGCGTCCTCTTGACTGTGTCCGTCATGTTTCTGTGTGTCTTGTGCATGTTCTGTCATTGCCATTGTATTTATGTCTGTCCTTGTTTCCTTTGCCTTTGAAGTCACTGGCTCTATGTCGCTACGTGTGTAACCATCCCAGTGAAATTTTTCAATTGGGCAAAATCACAAAATAATTTAGGGAAGGGTCCCTCAGCTGAAAACGACACATAACACAGTAGTGCATTACAAAATGTTTATATAAATAAAGGCAATCCACATATCATTACGGCATGTGTATGAAAAACAAACAGTCAAAGTCTTTTTGACTACAAAACAAACCGTCGCATTAATAATTTATCAAAATAAAGGACAAAAAACGTATCTGGTTTGAATGAGTACTCGTCTCTACGCCGAAACAAGCACTGAATCCTGATACTGAAGTCCACAATGATGATAGGAGTTAACAAAATCCAATAGTCCGATAGCAAGAGTAGCATTAATAATCAGCAATCCGAGTTTCCTCAAAACATAGAGTGCGTTGCAATTCTTTGATGTTGATTTGTTCCCGAATTACATCACAGAGTTTTGATGAAGTTACTTCTTAGTCCATTGATGAGGCATTCAAAGTAAAGAAGAAAACGGAAAGACAGAAACAAAAAGAGTTCTTCTACAAAACAAACAAACAACTAGTATTAGCATTTAACAACAACCCATAATTTCACCACTAGATACATTATTTACAAAATAAGTGCAAAGTTACACAGCATAGAATAAACTGATACACTTACTTGATTGAGCTGAAAACCTAAGTTTCTCAAACTAAACTCCATTTGCGATAAGGTTATGTAAGTGAAAGCCATGCTTCCGTTTAACCAAACAGGTATCTCTTACTCTGCTGCCTACATCCATTTTATCCCTTACCATAGAAAATCCTGTAGGGCCCCCTGGAGCACAGTAGAGGAACTACACACAAAAACAACAACATAGTAACTGTACTATATATATACTATACTATACGGTGGATGAGACAGTGGAGCGCGTGAAAGCGGAGGTAAGCCCTGCTCACTGCACCACCGCTGAGGGTGAGCTAAGGCAGGACACTGGAGGACTTACCCTTTAGGCTCCCAGGGAGCTTTTGGTAAAAATGCTGGATTTTGACATCACGACTTATCAAACCTTCGTGGCTGGAAATTGTACGTAAAGATAGAGATCTACGGTAATTAGAAAAATGTTTGGTCCATTACACGAAAGGTTTATTGTGCTGTAAATATACTCGTCTCATGTGCATATTATACCTTCATCAGGGCCGCCCTCTTGAATTATTATCATAGTCAGGAATAGTAGATATTGAATCGAGGTTTGTCGTACTTGCGTGTCATTATTTCTTTGGTTGTACTTTTTTTGTCTTTTTACCCGCCATATCCAACTGCGATCAAAAAGAGCAACCAAACAGAAAACAGCAAGAAAGTACTAATTAGTACTTTACTAACTATAGAAGGAAATCTGTGAACAGTAGCCACTTTTTGATCAGTTCATATATTGAATGGTTGTTTGAACTTATTTGCATGTTTTTTGTCTTTTTAACCTCATTCCAAATGATCAGGAAAAGAGGAAATCAACAGTAAAACAGGAGAAAATAGTAAATTATTACTATATTACTGTGCCATAGTAAAATGCATGCGCCTATTTTTTGATCAGTTGACAAGCTATCTGCCCAATCAGGTATCTAGGTGACACATTTTATAGTTCTTGAGCGTATGGTACCTCTCATTGCATGGCACAGTGCACAGACCTACCCCACACTGACTGCACCGTGTACTGCAGCCACTCCCACCTCTTTGGGGCACTGGATCCAGAGTGTTCTGACTGGATCCAAAGAGCTAGTGCTACTTCCAGCCCTATTTCTCCTGCCCTTGCTGCCTCTACCTCTAGCAACTGCTCTCCTATGGACACTACGACCACGTCAACCCCTGCCACCCCCATCCCCATTGGGCAAAGGGTCGAAATAATCACTTGTTTGTGCTTCGTGAACACTCTCGCCTTGCACGGCGGCACCATTGTGCTGCAAAGATGTACCGGGAGAAGCCCGATTATTAGACGACCGATCGTCATTTCCAAAAGGCAAATATTCCCCTTCAGAGTCAGAATCGGCGAATAACATTTGCAACACATCCTCACGATAGGCAAGGCAAGGCAAGTTTATTTGTATAGCACATTTCATACACAATGGTAATTCAAAGTGCTTTACATAAAATAAAATAAAAAATAATCACAACAATAAAACAAGAATTTAAAAACTTTTAAAATGAATTTAAAACAATGATTTTAAGTTTTAAATGATTTAGAACATTATACATATCATATAGTGCAATCAGTTCGGACATTGCACAGTGCTCTTTCAGTAAATGCACAGCTAAACAGATGTGTTTTGAGTCTGCATTTAAATGTGACTAATGTTTTAGCACATCTGATCTCTTCTGGAAGCTGATTCCAACTGCGGGTGGCATAATAACTAAAAGCACATTCCCCTTGTTTTGTGTGAACCCTTGGTATTTCTAACTTACTCGATCCTAATGATCTGAGTGGTTTGTTAGGTTTATATTCAGTGAACATATTTGCTGTGTATTTAGGTCCTAGGCCATTGAGTGTTTTATAAATGAGTAAAAGTACTTTAAAAATCAATCCTAAATATAACTGGAAGCCATATGAGGACTGAGGACTGGTGTAATATGCTCAGATTTTCTGGTTCTAGTCAGAATTCTGGCAGCAGCGTTCTGGATGAGCTGCAGCTGTCTAATGGTCTTCTTGGGAAGGCCGGTGAGGAGACCATTACAATAGTCCACCCTGCTGTGATAAAGGCATGAACAAGTTTCTCCAAGTCTTGACTGGAAACAAAACATCTAATTCTTGCAATGTTTTTGAGATGATAGTATGTTGATTTAGTTACTGCTTTGACATGACCACTGAAATTAAGGTCTGTCTCCAGATTCACACCAAGATTCCTGACTTGATTTTAGTTGTTAGACCCCTAGAGTCATGGTATGCATTCACCTTGAGAACTTCATCTTTTTTTCCAAATGCCATGACTTCAGTTTTTTTTTTTTTCCTTGTTTAACTGAAGAAAGTTTTGACACATCCAACTGTTCATTTCATAAATGCATTTTGGCAGAGGGAGTCAATGGGGCTGTATTCATTTGGAGATAAGGCTAGGTAAATCTGTGTATCATCAGCATAGCTGTGATAGGCTATTTGTTTTTTTCTCATTATTTGACTTAGTGGGAGGATATACAGGCTAAACAAGAGCGGTGCAATAATTGAGCCTTGTGGGACTCCGCATGTCATGGACATCCACTTAGACTTATGCTCTCCTATACTCACATAATAACCTCTCCCTTCTAATTATGACCTGAACCATTTAATTACCATGCCTGAAAGCCCGACCAAGTTTTCCAGTCTCTTTAGTAGTATGTTATGATTGACAGTGTCAAACGCAGCACTGATATCTAGTAGTACCAGCACTGATATTTCGCCATAATCAGAATGTAAGCGAATATCATTTTAATATCTTAATGAGTGCTGTCTCTGTGCTGTGATGCGGTCGGAAACCAGATTGAAAATTGTCCAGGTATCCATTTGAGTTTAAGTATTTGTTCAGCTGATTAAAGACTACCTTTTCAATAATCTTGCTTATAAAAGGAAGATTTGATATTGGTCTCTAGTTGCTCAATATGGTGTTTACTCAGATTCTTTTTCACAAGGGGTTTAACAACTGCAGTTTTCAGGGAGTTTGGACAAGTCCCAGAAAGAAGTGAGGCGTTCTCCACTTCTAAGAGATCTGCTTCCAAACAGTTATGCACCCTTTTGAAAAAATATGTGGGATGTGTGTCAAGATAGCAGGTTGACGATTGAAGGTGCTGTACTATTTCTTCCAAAATTTGCTATCAATTTCTTCCAAAAGCAGACATAGTATCTTCTTTTGATATTGCAGTTGAATCTGTCTGACCTCTGCATAACTTGGGGATGTGCTAATTGCCTTCCTGATACTATTGATCTTCTCAGAAAAGAAGGAAGCATTTGCATTTGCTGTCTGAGAGCATTTCACTGGCAATCTGATTTGGGGGGGTTTGTTAGTCTCTCAACCGTAGCAAAAAAGAGTGTGAGTGTTGTTTAAGTTTCTGTTTATAAGGTTTGAGAAGAATGATTGTCTAGCTTTGCCTAGTTCCACATTGGAAGTACGAAGGCTGTCTTTATATATGCTGTAGTGAATTTCAAGTTTCGTCTTCCGCGACATCTGCTCAGCTTTTCTGCATTGTTTTTTCATACTCTGAACTGCTGTTGATTTTATCCAAGCTGATTTCTGTCTGCCAGTCTTCCTGCTGACTTTCAAGGAGCAATGTCATCAATAACATTCTTAACTTTTGAGTTAAAGGAATCAAGGAAGATCAACAGAGTCTGCAGAAATGATTGGTGTTAGAGATATAGCCTCCATAAATAGCACACGAGTGTTTTCGTTAATGCATCTCTTTCTGACTGAGACCGATCTAGATTCAGTTGTAACAGAGATCAATATATCAAAGAAAATACAGAAGTGATCAGATAGTGCTACATCCTTAATAACAGTGGATAAAATGTTTAGACCTCTACTGATGAGTAAATCTAACGTATGTACATGATTGTGTGTGGGTTCATGCACATGCTGAATCAGGTCAAAAGTGTTTAAAACAGTTATAATTTCTTTTGTAGTTTTGTTTTCTGCATTATCTATGTGAATATTAAAATCCCCTGCAATAGCAAAACTGTCAAACTCTGAGGAAATCATTGATAGTTTTCTGTGAACTCTTCAACAAAGGCTTGAGAGTATTTTGGAGGCCTGTAAATAATGATAAACAGAATGTGTGGAGCATCTTTCAGCACAATACCTAGATATTCAAAGGACAAGTATTGACCAAATGACACTTGCTTGCATTGATAGACGTCTTTAAATAGAGCAGCTACACCTCCACCTCTCCTAACAGTCCTGCAAACACTCATGAAAGTGAAGTTAGGAGGGGCTGTTTCATTGAGGACCGTTGCACTGCAGCTGTCTTTTAGCCATGTTTCATTTAGAAATATAAAATTCAGGTTGTTTGTGGTTATTAATTCATTGATTAGAAATGATTTATTTTTAGTGAGCGAATGTTTAAAAATGCTAACTTGATTGCATTGCATTTTGTCTCAACAGCAATTTTAGTTTGATGCATAATAGGCCGCAGATTAGATGGGTCAGCCGTATGGCTTGAGAAGGCCTTAGACTTTCTATCACGTGATAAAACAGAAATAGAGAAAACTACAGGCACACTGGGTTCCCGCTTGTTCTGTAAACATTTGTGAATGTTGCTGCTATTATAGCGGGGACCCGACACATATCACTGAGAGCTGTTATCAGTTGTTTTTGGTTCACCTACAGCAGATGGAGGGTTTGGGCCCTGGCTTTGTGGCAGCGGCCGGAGAGCTCTCACAGGAGGAGGACGAGCTGGGCCCACAGGCTTTGGTGGTTGTGGGGCCTGCCATTTTTTTTAGTTGATATCTGGGGGCTTGCAGAAAAAGAGTGGGAGAGTCTGGTCCCAGCAAAAACCAGTTCCTCCATTTTCTGTGAGAATCTTAGAAGTGGAGATGCTGGAGAGAGGGATAATGTGTCTGGTGAGCAGGGCTGTGGCTCTGTTGTTTCCGGTGGCTGAAATATGTTGTCCTGGCTTCCCTGGCTGTTTTCCAGAAAGTCGTCCTTGGATGCTGAGTCTTGGAGCTGTTCTGATACGGCACAGTCTGTCTGTGATGAGCTCTGTGGGCAGGGCTCAGCCGTGTTGGTGTCCATGAGCAGGGCTTGTTGTGCCTGCATGGTGTTATCAGTGTCCTTGTGGGATGTGTCAACCACATGACTCGGAAGCGGATATGAAGTCCTGTGGTCACTCATATCTGGCCAGGTGTGTGTGTTGCCATTCAGGTTGAGTAGTTTGGCACACACTACTGAAGGATGACGGATGGAGAAGTAGATGTTGTCCTTTAGCACTCTTGCACCAAGTTTGTTTAGGTGGAGGCCATCCAGTTTAAACCGTTGTCTATGGCCCCAGAAAAGATTGTAGTTATCGATGAAATTGACTCCTTTTAAGATGCAGATTCTTTGTAGCCATGTGTTCAGCCCCAAGCAAACGTGAAAACATATTAGTTCCTCTTGCTGGGAGTGGTCCACTGATGAACGACTGAACTTCAAGTCTTTTAAGTGTTTCAAAGAGTTCACTGAAGTCCTTCTTAGGAGTTCTGACTGCTCTTTCCGAATATCATTCTTCCCCACATGGATGATGATTCGATTTGCAGTCTTGTGCTTCATTAGAATTTTCCCAAGTTCCTTGTTCAAATCAGAAGTTGCTTGAGGAAAGCAGAAAGTTGCTGAATTTCTGCTACTGATGTTTCTGATAATGGAGTCGCCCACTATCAGTGTCCTGGGCTCGGCTGTGCTCTGAGCTGAATGCTGCTGTCTGCTTGACCTTGAGTGCCTGTTAGTAGCGATGTTAGCTGCTGACCGTTCCAGTCCATGTTTAACCGCATTTGGGGATTCCTGACCCGTATTCATTAATGCTTCAAATCTGTTCTTAAGATGTATAGGGGGTGGTAGAATACTAGTATTCACAAGCCTTGTCATAGCCAATTCTGGGGTAGAGGATGCTACGGCAGCAATACGAGAAACTCGTGACAATCTGATGTCTCTACTGCCTTTGGGTCTCGCTCCCTGTTTGTGCCATCGATTAGTGTGACAATCAGTTTCGGCTTGTTTTTCTACACTTGGTATAAATTGTTGAGATTGACTAGGTTCATGGGACTGACCGGCTGTATGCTGAGGGGGTCCATGATGACGTTCTGCTGAGTGTTCTGCCTGTTTTGGAAGTCCAGCCATAACTTTTTCAAGAACCGCAATCCTTTGTAGAAGTTTGCAGTAGTTGATGCAGCAAGTAGATTCCACAGGAGGCATTTTTTTCTCTTCTGTTTGAATGTGGGCAGCTGTGTTTTCCCGTCTCCAGAATGCAAGCTGCTGGCAGTGAGAGGCAAAGTCTTCTTTTTCGTGGTATTATTCCAGTCCCAGAGAGTTTTTAGTTTTAGTGTTTGTGCCAAAAAATATGTTGTTTGAGCACTGTGCCGATCTGCTGAAGTAAAAATCTTAGAAAAAAAAAAAAATTACAGAAATAGGGACAAAGCTCGGCATTAAGCAAACTTCCGAACTTATCGAAGCCGGAAGCTCGATACAAACTTTGTCTTAGCCATTTGGCGATTTTCCTCTCACAATCTCACAATTTACTCGCACACGATGACTGAACTGCTTCCGCATCATGACATGATGGCTTTGTCCAAATTCCCACACTTGCAGTCTTTGCACTTGACCACTTGACTGCTTATATGATGTATTTCCTGTATTTGGCCGAAGTCTTCAAGTGGGTGTGAAGACCACAAGTGTGTGTCAAACTTTTCATTACCTGATGGGACACACTTATAGTGTTGTAAAAATGCAAGTGTTTACACAGCTTTATTTTTATTTTTATTTGACATACATTGCATTTTAAAATCAACTTCTAAATGTCTATTCAGTAGTCCCTACAACGGACGACACAATTTGGTAATTGTGGTGCTTCTAATGAAGTTGTAAAGAGTAGTTGCAAATGTTGTACAAAATATATATCACCACAACTCATCTTTGCACCATTAAAAGTAAAAACACTGTTTTTCTACCAAATTATTTGTAATATCTAATTATTATATTAATATTTAACTTACATTGGAAAGGTTTCCGTGACCTCTCGCGAGATCTCGGCAAAAAGTCTCACTATTTATTTCCAGAACATGATGCATGATGGGATACACTTAGACTTGAATAGCGCTCTGGAGTGGTACCGCACATGACGTAATTTTGGTCTAGAATCGAAATACTACATGTCTGCCATCTAGTGGTAGGGAATACAAATGCGATATTACACCATATTAGGAAATGCAGTCTATTTTATAAAGCATGACGTCTTGTCGCAATTTTGCGACTTTGGCGCTTAGAGGGTTAATCGATGTTTACTCGGAAATACCCTGTCTTCCTTCATCTGAATCTTCTGCCTGTCCTAATATGGCCATGGAGGCTGTTTATGAACTGTCTGTCTGCCTGGAACTGTCTGTTTGTCCCGTGACGACCATGGAGGTTGGTTATGTTCTGTTTGTCAGCCCTGAACTGTCTGTCCATATTGAACTGTCTGTCCTGTCATGACCACAGAAGTCGTTCCCCTGTCCGCTGCACTCCCAGTGTTGGGAGTCGTGATCTGTTGTGTGTGGGCAGCACACACTATCCCAGAAAGCCCTGGCGCTCACAGAAATCACCACCCACCCTCCCTCTCCTGTCTCCTCCTGTCTTCCCTGCTGCTTCAGCTCCACCACTGCTGCTTTCTGTCAGCCCCTCTGCTCACCCTCAGCCCACCATCTGTGTGGTGGGATCGCCGTGGGTCTGCCAGTCTCCATCGGCATTGTGGCTGGAGGATCCCTTGTCTCCGCCTCCGGCCTCTGAGTCCTGGACTTTCACGCGATTTTCCCTGCTTTGATCATAAGCTGCCTGATTGGAGGTGACTGAGATAGCATTGTTTTAAGCATCACTGCATTATTGACACAAACTCCATGAGTTATACTAATGAGACTGGCCCAAGAATAAGTTTAGATGGTATCTGCACTCCTCGCATGAAGAAGTGTATCAAGAGATCAAGCATCCACATCACAGCTAGCTTTGTTTCACTCTCCATTCATCCCTGAATGTCTTCAAAAAGCTAAGATAAGTTTTTTTTAATGCTTTCAGGTTATTGGTAACATGATTGTTGCTAAGGCTATCCACAGTGCTTAGGCTCATTAGTTGTTTTCAGTAAAATGCTTGTGCTAGGCTAACATGATATTGGAAAAATCTGTTGTAAGAGTTGTTGTTCAGTTGAAGTCAGCTCAGCGTGATTCTGTATTAGTTTTTGACAAGCTTCTTCTATTTAGCTTCTTCTACATGCTTGTTCTTAAAGGGGTCATCAGATGCCCATTTTCCACAAGTTAATATGATTCTTTAGGGTCTTAATGAAAGTCTATAACATACTTTGGTTAAAATTTCTCAAAGGTAGTGTAAAACAACACCCTTTTTACCCTGTCAAAAATAGCTCTGTTCACAGCAGTCCATTTCGTTGCATGTCCCTTTAAATGATAATGCTCTGTTCCCCCTGCCCCTCTCTTCCGTGGGGTGTCGAGCTGTTCTCATGAGACTGTAAACTTTAGCCGCATTTAGATACGGAACATGCTAACTAGCACATTATTAGGAAAGTAATTTTGCAAAGATTCATAAAGAAAACGTATACTCACTTCTTCGGTGGGTGAGACTGGATCACGAATGATTCGCGCAAACATAGACGCATTTAGGTAGATCGGGGGCGCATTCCCTTTAAAAACAAAAGTAATCCTCTGCGTCTTCAGCGGCTCAGATGTTGGGAGTAAATGACGACTGCTATGTTCATTATCACATCCAACAACAAAACACCTCAATCGCTTAGGAGACATTCTTGTCTACACCCGCTCCGGCGTCAAACAATGGCGGATTGATGACAGCTCACTCAGGGCGGGTCTAAGGTAATGTCCAGTCTGTCATTCAACAGTCGTGGGAATGGCCTGGGTACGTGTGACATCACACAGCCAAGAATTTGAGATAAGCTTGATTTGACCTTATCATTTATTGGGGTTTAAATAATCCACTGGGTGGATTTTTATCATTATAGGGTGGTTGTGTACACACACTGCCAAGTTACATTTCAATTCAAACAACATTTAAAAGTGAATTTTGCATCCAGTGACCCCTTTAAAGCTGTGTAGTGTATTAGGAACATGCTAGTCTTAAAGGGGACCTATTATGCCCCCTTTTTACAAGATGTAATATAAGTCTCAGTTGTCCCCAGAGTGTGTATATAAATTTTAGCTCAAAATACACACAGATAATTTTTTATAGCTTGTTAAAGTTGCCACTTTTAGGGTATTAGCCAAAACGTGCCGTCTTTGTCTTTGTCTCTTTAAATGCAAATAAACTGGTGCTCCTGGCCCTCTTTTCAGAAGAGGGTGGCACTTCAGGAGCTAATGATCCCACCGGCACACTGGCAACACACAACAATCTCACGCGCTGCATGGTGGCTGCGACTGTCAGAAACTTTCTTCGAGCTTGCATTTGGCTGCACTTGGCTAGTTCATATGTCATTTTGTTTCCCTCGAGTAGCTCTTGTACTGCAATTTCGGCAGTCCGCAAGCAGTAGCAAAACAGCAAGCTCAATCATGGGTACTGTGGCAGATCACATCGAGCCCTGACAGAGTGCAAGAGCTCCTTTCAGAAAGTCCGCAGTGAAACAAAATGAAAGCGCTTACTTTGTCCGGATCTGACATTCGCGCAACGCTGCTACTCCTACCACCGGGTGTCCCTCTTTAAATCCCCAAAAAAAGGAACCCCCTTTTTTTTGCGAAAATCCAGCGTTGAAATGACCCTCGTTTGTGAGGCAGTCTGGAGTAAAATTATTGCCATGACTTTATCGATTTTTTTTCGGTGCATTTCCTTTGAAAATGAAACTTAACCACAGTGTCCTTAGCGCCTCAGATGGAGGGAGTCTATGGAGCTCCTATGTTAATTGGTGCATCCCAAAACACAACACTTATAATGCCTCTTTGGCCCTGACATTGTATATCTCCAGTAATGTTGGATTGCTGCATCTCACTCAGGCCTGTGTCTATGCTAATAGGGCAGAGAGCATCACAAATCGGCGGGACTTTTTCCCTATGGTGACCTGTACCTAGGGAGAAATCTGGAATCACTTGTTCTGATAGACTGTTTATGATTTATTGGGATTATAAAAAAAATTAGTGGGTGATTTGACCATTACAGGCTGTCAACACTGCAGCCACACAACTGTGTTCAAACAGCTTTTAAAAGTCATTTGTGCATATAATAAAGGTCCCCTAGTTGTATTAGGAACATGCTTGTTCTTAAAGCTGTAGTTGTATTGGGAACATGCTTGTTCTTAAGCTACCTGGTCGTTATTGGGACATGCTTGTTCTTAGCTCTAGTTGTATTAGGAACATGCTTGTTCTTAGGGCTTTTGGTTCTGTTGGGAGCATGTTTGTTCTAAAAGCTATTTGGTTGTTACTGAGAATGTTGTTGTTGTTGTCATGTAAGCTTCTCAGGTATTGGTTACATACTTGCTAGGTCATCTGGTTAAGTATGTGGGTTTTGGCAACATACTCATTGGATCATTGGGTAAAGGCAACGTGCTTGTTGCTTAAGGAATTGAGGTTATCGCTGTCATTTTGTGTTGGGGAATATTGGCATATGGTTTTGTTTTGGGGGGTTATCACTGCTCTCCTTGCTCTCATCCATGCTAGGCTTCATGGATGTGCAGGGAGTACTTGCCCAGAACAGAACCATACCGCCAATCCAAACTGTATGCTAATTGTCAATCATCTTTGACAATAGTGGTCCTGACAGAAATATAAGCATAGTGCACCAGTCAACAACTGCCTTTTTGTACACTAGAAAGCAGTTTTGTGTTATGAAAGAAATAAAAATACACACACAAAAGCTGTGTACCCTTTTGAGGTTGTAATATGTTTTTTTAGTGTTTCCTTTGTTGTAGTTTAAATAGCAGCGTACAGAAGATCACACATATTATAGAAATAAAGAATAAAAAATAAATGGCTTTAAGATAAATATTTCTTGAATTGATAACTTCTGCAAATGATAACTTAAAACTTGAAATGCACTTCATCTAAATTTTAGTGTTTAACATTAATCCAAATCCATCACATAGCTTACGACAGTCAAAAATATTAGACTTTTTTTGGACTTCTCTTACAGTCTAACAGTAAGCAGGAGTTATTTACAGACACATGCATGTTGCTGTAAGCGGTTTCATCAAACCCTAAATATCAGTGAAGATTCAAGATGGACTTTGCATTTTTGAAAGGATACATTTCAACTGGCTCGTCCTCATGGGCCATTGGTGCTTGAACCCCGTTGATTGCTACTTTAGGCTATATTTCTTTATTTTTGTAAGTGTGTGGGGGTCTTACTGGAGTCAGCCAAATCTTTGTCCATTAAATTCCTTTGTTAGTAGCAAAACATGGAACACATGATTTGTTTAGAACTCAGCTAATGACCTGTGGCAAAGATTAAAGCGAAAACACAGATGTATTTATTTTGATTTGAGACAAGCAACCTTGAAAGTCACCCTCCTTAGTCTAGATTCTAGCTCTGCACATTTAAACAACTTCATGAGATGCATGTAAGAATGTTGTTTGCTGTAGTCCTGCTTATCAGTTTTTAAAATGTTATTTTATACATTTATTTTTGTATGGAAATATCTATGGAATATCTATTTTGTATCTCATATGATATCTAAGGAAAAATTGTATCGAATCAAGTGAAGGTTTTTCTTTGCACATGGCAACATAGCAGGGTTACTAAAAATGTTTTTTGTAAACATAGGTCAAAAACTTTTTTGTTAAAATGTTACAATTATTTGTTATTAAAGCACACAAAAACACTTAAATTACACAGAAAAGCAAGCAGGTGCATGATTTGGCATGGCAGCCAATATAAATAATTAATAACCGTTTCCTTACCTAAATCCTGCGTTTGAACCAGGCTCGGTTGCAGAATCACATCACTTTGTGCTTCTGAAATTAGGCTATTATCTTTTTCTATATAGTGTGGTAGTTAGCTATCTCTGTGTCGTACTTGGCCGCTTGTCAAGCATGAAAATGGACGTTTTGATTTAATTCTCTCTGAATATCTATCACTGTATACAGCATTGAAAGAGTGCTTCCCTTAAATTTCGGTTAACAGCTGTCACTCATAGTCATCACATCTCACAAAGTTCCGTTTACACAATGAATGTGACAACAACTCAATTAAACTATTTATTTTAAGTGAGTTACGAGCAGTGACAAACTGCGAGCACTGGACAAAAAGAGGTGAGTGCGTGGATTCCAACCTAAACACATCCTGTCTGTGATTGGCTACTGCCGCGGCCTCTGTGAAAATGCATTGTAAAAAAATCATCTTTGACACATTCCAAAACAAAGGGCAGATACATCTGGTTTTTTGCCAATCTGTTTGTTATACTATTTTACGAACGAAAAACAGACCAGACCAGGAGTTATGCAGCTTTTCCCCTCTAAAAGCAATCAGTTAACTCATTTTACCTAGGAGTTCGACTAGGATTACATGCAAAACAAAGAGTCGGCTGTCCCCCTTGGTTCGGAGGGGCACAGGATGTCCATGGGGGGGCAAAAAACTCTGGCTCCTGGCCTGATGCTCCTGTCCAGTATCAGGACCTATCACTTTCGCTAAAACCACCATCTCTTTACTAAACTGATCTTACCTAGGGTGATAAGATACGCTTGTTCTGCCTATGTAAGTGAGTATACGTAACCGGAAAAATTAGAAATTGACTGCAGTCCAGCACTTCTATTTATGGAAATAGACAGGACATCTTTGTGATCAAACCAAATTGTACACACATGAAACCCCCCACATCTATACATGTTCGGTTGGCAGAATGCCAAATTTCAGGCATCTTTTTTTCTTTTTTTATTTTTACCAGAAATCCTTTCTCTTAAGGGGTCATATTAGTGATTTCAAGTTTTTCCTTTCTCTTGGGAAGTAACAAGCTGTTCGTGAATAGATGAGATACATAAAGCTGCAAAGACTAGAGTCTCAAACCCAAAGAGAAATTCTTTATAAATTTAGACTGGTCCCACGCCCTCCTAAAACGGCTCTTTCTAACACGCCCCCATGTCTACGTCACTATGTGGGAAGACTTGCATAACGCTGCCCAAATGTTCACGCAAGGAAAGAAGGCGTAACTTTATTGTTTCTGCCACCGCCGCCGCCATGTTGTGAAGAAGCTGTGTGCTGAAGAAAATACTTTGTTTGGTCTTCCAAAGGAGGACACGACTAGAAATCAATGGTTCAGTTGTATTTACAACACTGTTCCGGAAACAGTTCAACCTAAATATTCAGATGCGTCCAGCACATTTTACGGAGGACTGTCTCCTGATCCTGGTAGAGTACACTACAATGCCGGCTGTTCTGACTCACAGTCTGTAAGTACGTTTTCATATTTAAAGAATTTGCCACTGATGATTCAAATGTGAGTTTTGAGCAGTGTAGAGTAGCGCTTGTTGTTTGTCATTTCTCTGATCACAAATACAGACATGGATTTATGTTTACACGGCACGATGCAGATGCAATGCGTAAAAAGACAGTATAAGTCATTATAATCCATAATTATGTCCCCACTGGATGCAACAAATGCTTAGTTTATAATGGGTTTTCATGTTTTTGTCCCAGGACACGGCATCACAATATGGTAAGGGGCGTAACATTTCCGTCACACGCTTGAGGTATTCGGCCAATCACAATGCACTGTATAGCTGGCCAATCAGAGCACACCTCGCTTTTCAGAACGATGAGCTTTGTAAAAATCGGCGCGTTTCAGAAAGGCGGGGCATAGAGGAGAAACAATAATGTACAGTATGTGGAAAATAATGTTTTTTTAACCTTAAACCGCATAAACACATTTCCTTTCACCAAATACACAAAATAATGTTATTTTTAGCAACATCATATGACCCCTTTAATCACTGTGCAACATTGCTGTGCTTTTTGTGTTATCTTTCCAGTGCCATCAGTAACTATTTTTTTTGTCAAAAACCTAGAAATTGCTGTCAGATTTCTGAGACTCAATCCCATGCTGCAGTTACTAATCTACAACTCTTCAAACCTTTACCTGGAGAAGTGCTAGGTTACAGTGCACTGAATCAACTTGAATTGCATTGATTTAGGGGACCATCAGAGTTGTCTTAAAAAGTGATGTATGTGTTACCATGGCATTAAACTTGACCAGCAAACCTAATAAAAACTTAACCCTATAGTAAGTAAATGTAAGTACATTTATTAATATTACCAGTGCTAAATTGTATAATTACGCTACCTGTGACCAAAATAAACATGAATTTAAAAGGCTAATAATGTGGATTTCAGGAATATTAATTACACGAAGGATTATATGGGGACTGAAATTAAAGAGGGGAACAGAAGCCTCTTTAAAGGAACAGTTCACTCAAAATGACTGTCATTGAATCACCAGATGATATCTTATCTTTCGTTGAATACAAAAGGAAAAATGTTGAAGAATTTCCTTGTCACTCTTTTTTCCTGAGATGACAGCAAACGAAATGCAGAACTGTTTTTGGATCTAGCAGATTTCTAATTAAATCATTCCAGATGATTCTGTGCCAGCTGAACTTCCACTAAGATGAATGGGAATGGAGAGGTCTTTGGCTACTGCTACTCCTGGCAGACCTCTTTGCATATTTCAGTTAAATCTCTGAAGCTCATACAGTATGGTGCACCTTGGCTGGCTGATATTCAACCTCCCAAAGTACTCTCACTTCTTCTATTCTTCCTCTGCTTGATTTGAACAGGGTCAAAGAACTTTAACAAGAACTTTATCAAAGGGAATCACCATAATGGTGCTTTTAAAAAAAACTCTATTATTGTTATTATTAGTTAGTTAGTTAATTTCAGGGATAGCTGTGGAGTGGACTTTTTAAAAAGTATTTATTCGATTCGAAGTATTTATTTTTAAAATTAATTTGTTTTTTTATGTTTTTTTTTATTTATTTATTTACTTGCTCTCTTATTTTACAAGGAAATGTCCACTAATACATTTATTTGATTTATGTGAGAGACCATTAGTGCTACACTTTAGATACACTGTCTTATGGTAAATGTATAAATAAAACAAAACTCAATGCTTCTTTTTGTGAGCAAGGTCATAAACATAAAATATTGAAATAATGATTTAAGCAGAAAGCAAAGGTAGCGCTGCCCTCTTGTGGATTTTAAGTACACTCACATACAACACATCAATGCGGACACACACCCCCGCGGACTCTGTTTGTGAAATATTTATTTAATTAGATTTTGAGGAAATCAGAAAACTGTGCTTACTATTTGGACAAAAAGGCCTTGATTCATTAATGTTATTTGTGTGAGCTCAACAATAATTTTGGTTGTTTATTAAAAGCAAGAATATTTTTTTTTCTTAACAGTGGTTGATATTTATTGATAAAAATGGGACATTCTCAAATAATTTTGTAAATAGGCAGTAAAATTATTATAATTTTTTTGTAAAATACCTTTTTTCAATTCTTCAAAATAAAATTTTACTGAATAAATTTGTCCTATGGTCTGACATAGCAAAAATTAAGAAAAAAAAAAATACAATAAAACATTAATAGCATGATTAATCTCCTCCCTTCTGTGTGGATCCCTGTTAATTTTCTCTATATATTTCCGTGTCCTCTGTCTTCCGCTAATTTCTCTCCCTCAGTTCTTTCTCAAAAACAAAGTATCACATTTTATACTTATTTATATGACGCTTTATAACAGTAGAAGTTTTCTGTAGAAACATCAGAAAATAATTTAATAATGTATTTATTGCATCTAAGAACACTGAAAATTATCAAAAAAAGACTAAAAAGTAGTTAAATAAATCTTATTTAATTATGTAAAATGCTTCTTAAAGAGACCTTGTCCTCTGGTGTGACATCTTTGTCCTGTGGTGTGACAGTACAGGCGTCACACCGGAGGACATTTTCTGTCACACCATAGGACGTTTCAGCCTTTTGCTGTCAATTAATGACCTTGCTATTCCAAGCTAACCTGTCATTAGCGGTAAGCAAGAAAGCATTTGCATAATCTTTCATGATTATGTAGTTTAACATGCAGTTTTTAATAAAAAAATATATATTTTAGGGGTGTCACACCAAAGGACAACAAAACGTAACACTTTTGTAGTGGTTCCAAAAAAGTTAAATATTTGAACAATTCTGAGACAAAATTTACCATGTGCAGATGTTCACAGGCAGCTTCAGTAACATGATCATGAATGGAGTCCTTCAACTAATTAAAGTTCCCGTTCAGGAACTCGAGCTGCGTCGAAACGCTACGGGAACGCCTCCAGCGTGACCATGCTCTGATCACATGTGTACCCTCCATGGTGCATGGGTGAGACGTCACGAGTGGGTGGCGTAATGACCAGGAAGCTATAAAAGCATGTGCGGTGGAACCGGCGTCAGCTTTCTTTCATTCAGCGAAGCGCTCTGTGTTGTGTCAGTCATACTCTCTGTTTTTGAGTCTTATTTAGTGTTGTTTGTCCGCTTATAAGCTCCATTATGTCAAAGCTTCAATCAAAAGAAGCATTTGAGCAAGAGCAGGCAGCATTCAGGCTGTGTGTTCCTCCCTGCCCGTGCTATATTTCAGGTGGGTGTTGGCTGGCTTGCGCATCGAAGCACGCAGAGTCAGCTCTCGAGGGAGCTGACTGCCCGCATTGCGAGCGTTTTGTTACTGCCTTGCTTCGCTCTCAGGGGGGCTCTCTTTGAGGAGGGAGCCTTCACTAGAGTTCCTCGCGGTGCCGGCCCCTCATTTTTTTGCATCTTGCCGAGGCGGAGCGGAGGCTGTGCTCGTGGGTTTCGCATATAGATCCGGTGGAGGGAATGTAGATGGACGAGTCCCTATCTTCTTCCTTAACCACAACATCCGGCACATACCCGCCGAGCCCGCTCTCATGATTGGTTTGGATGTTGTGATTTGGTGTTCCCTGAGTATGTCCCCTGGGCGGGTGGGAGCCTCCTCTCCAAGCGTGCCCCTTGGGATTCCTGCCCCCGAGCAGGCTCGGTTCATATCAGTGTCCGGATTCTTCCTAGTCGATGAACGTGGGTTTCCCTGAGGACGGTATTTTCAGAGAAGACTTTTCATCTATGAGGGTCCTGTGCCCTATGGCTCAGACCATGAGGGCAGCCCCTTTGGGTAAGAGCGGTGTACAAGCGCTCACAGTGCCGGTGTTTCAGGGCGCCGCGTCCTTCTGGCCGCTCGGGGCGACTCGCTGCTGCTCTCAGTTAACCCGCCCAGAAACATAGCGGTCTAAGAGGCTCGGTGACCTCCACGGAGTCTCTAGACAGCTAGTACAGGCCGTCCCCCGTGCTGCTTGCCGCTTCAGGGCACGCGACTAGCCCGCTCTGATACACCAGAGTCCGTAGTGACCTAACATTCTCCTCGGTGGGGGGGAAGGGGTGGATCCTGTACACTGTAGAGTGAGGCTATAGAATCCAATTCTCCTCCGGCTCAGTTTAAACGGGGTCATCCCCACTTTGAGGATGGGTCCCGAGCAGGCTCTGGTCATGGAACAGAAGTAGTTACTCTTTTGAGGAAGGAGGCCATCGAGGTGGTCCCTCCTCACATAGCAGAGTCCGGGTTCTACAGTCTGTACTTCACCGTTCCAAGGAAGGATTTTATCCTATTTTAGATCTGCGTCATTTGAACTGCTCAGTCAGGCGACTGAAGTTCAGCACGCTCGCATTCAAACAAGTCGTGTCTCAGATCAAGTCTGAGGACTGGTTTGGCACGATCGATCTAAAAGATGCACATGTCTACATCCTTCCTCATCACAGGAAGTTCCTTAGGTTTGCTTTTGGGGGCAAAGCTTACCAATACCGGTTTCTTCCTTTCGGTCTTGCACTCTCACCCCGCACTTTCATGAAGTGTGTGGATGCTGCTCTGGCTCCTCGGCGCAGATTCCCGGGCATCCGCATATCAACTTACATCGACTTGTTTGATATGAGCTCCATTCAGAGCGGGGTAGCGTTTCGCCATAAATGTCGTATTCCTCGGTCGCAATCAACATCACAGAAAGAGTTGGGGTTAAGACTAAAGCCAAGAAAAGTGTGCTTCTCCAGCTCATAGGACACCTTATCGGGCTGGTTGGGATTCGACCACGATGCAGGCAGTCTGTCCCGCTGTCGGACGATTCGATCCTCACTGCAGTCAAGAGAGCGAGAGAAGGCCAGTCTCTCTCTGTCAAGCATTTTCAGAGATTGCTGTGTCTGATGGCAGCTGAATCTCTGCGTCCAAGCGATGTCGATACCTTTGTCGGGTGGTTCTGCTGAAGCTAAGACCCCTAAGTGGTGGATCAAGACCTAGAGAACACTTTCTCTCGCCCGGGGGAAACCTGCTTCGCGATGCGCAACGAGTCCCGCGGAGTGCCTACTGCCTTTATACATGTGGAAGAAACCTGGTTCTTGTCCTCAGGGCCCGCGGTGGGGCTGGGATGCTTACTGTAGATCGCCGTGTACCGCTAGGACGGAGCATCCTCACCGGTTGGGGTGCGGTAATGAGTGGCCACCCTGCCCGCGGTCTGTGAAGTGGTCACCATCTGACTTGGCATATCAATTGTCTGGAGATGCTGGCCATGTTTCGAGCACTGAAACACTTCTTCCTTTTCTTCTCCAAGACCTAAGAGATCGTCATGTGTTGGTGCGCACCGACAACACAGCGGTGGGCTCTTATATCAACCACCAAGGAAGTTTGCGTTCGCGACCCTTGTACAAGCTGGCGCACCATATCCTTGTGTGTGCCCAAGGGAAGCTCCTTTCTCTAAGAGAGGTTTTTTAAATATGGGACAACATCCTGTCAGAGGCAGGGCCGAGGCCCCGGGGACTGATGCTTCCACCCCGATGTGTGACAGCAGATAGGAGATTTTTGGCCAGGCTCGTTGGACCTGTTTTTCTTGCGACCCAGATGCATTGCGCACTTCCCCTCTGTTCGCATCTGACTCATCCGTTCCTTTATTGACAGGAACTCCATGGTGCAGACGTGGCTGAGGCTTCGTCTGTACTCCTTTCCCCCGATCACTCTGCTCCCGTTAGTTCTGGAGAGAGTGCGCCGAGACGGAGTTCGTCTACTGTTAGTAGCCCTGTTCTGGCTGGTCCGAGTATGGTTCTCGGATCTGATTTCTCTTCTCGACGGCTCTCCATGGGAGATCCCTGTCAGGAGAAACCTCCTCTCACAGGCAGAGGGCATGATCTTTCACCCCCGCCCGGAGCTGTAGAAGCTGTGGGTGTGGCCCCTGAGGGTCACAACTAGTAGCTTCTGGTCTCAACATCACGGGAAGGTTTTTGAGACATCCTCCAATCCAGATCTCCCTCAACGCGGAAACTGTATGCCTTGCAGTGGAAACTTTGCACTTCTTGGTGGCTGAACCGGCCAATCTCCAACCCCGCTAACTGCCGCCCGTTTGGTACAGTTCTGGAGTTCTTGCAGGCCCGTTTCTCCGCCGGGTTGACCCACTCCACCCTGAAGGTCTACGTGTCGGCCATTGCGGCCTACCACGCCCCTTTTGGTGGCCAGTCAGTGGGCAGACACCCCCTGGTGACACTTTTCCTCCATGGTGCGCTGAGGCCTTTGGCCAGAGAAGCTTATGCTAAGCGGTGGATCAGGATGCTATTCCATAGCCTTGAGTCCTCTGATCTCCCCTCTCTGTTGGGGGTCAAGGCTCACTCCTGAAGTTGGCCTTTGGTGGGATGTCTTTGCCTACTTTGTCAGGTGCCTACCTGCTTTCTGCGCCACTCCTGACTCCGTTCTCTCGCCTTAGCTGAGCTCTTCCACACCAGGCAGGGATTTGTAAGTCTAGCGGCGTGGGCATTCTCGTTCCCATAGCATTTCGACGCAGCTCGAGTTCCTGAAGGGGAATGTCTCCAGGTTACGCATGTAACCATGGTTCCCTGAAGGGAACGAGATGCTGCATCTCAGGCCCATACTTCCGGCATCCCTGTCAGCGCTTGCTTCATTCCTAGAAGCTGACGCCAGTTCCACTGCACGAGCTTTTAAGTTTCCTCGTCGTTATGTCACCCTGCCCGTGGTGTCTCGCCCATCCATTGGACTGATTACACATGTGATTCAGAGCATTGTCACGCTGAAGGCGTTCCCGTAGCGTTTTGACGCACAGAAGGCACCAGCATCTCGGTCCCCTTCGGGGACCATTTTTACTGGTAATGTTGAACGATTTTGTTCTATCTTGTGGTATTTTTTTGGCCGATTTAAAATCAGGATATGGTGTCACACCAGAGGACATGGTTTTCAGGGACAAAATGTATCAAATTCCTACACTTTCAGAAATGTATGGATGAAAAAAATTATTGCCATTTACTAAAATAGACACTTGTACAATTATGCCGGAGGTATTTATTAACATTTTTATGCTTTTCTTTTTCATTTATAAAAGTTGTAATTTATTGAACATTGCTTGAGACGGTCACCCCATAGGATGATTTTGAGATTTATCTCAAAATTAAAAAAAATAAAACAATCGAATAAGAAATGTTTAACCATTTACTGCATTTTAAATAACAACAATATTAATTATGTTCATTTTTAGCTTGTGAGACAGTGAAAATGCCATGTCACGTCAACAACCCGTATATATCAGCACAATCAAAGCCTGTTGATGAACTTGGCATACCAGAAGACACACACAGAGAGAGAGAGAGGTAGAGAGACACACACAAACATAAAATTTTACACTTTGGTTTCAATACACATCAGATAAAAACCTTCATCCTATCATCTTCTCTTAAAACACACACTGCTTTGCTCCCCCATCATATTTCCCTAATATTGCTCATATTATGATATTGACCTCGCATTTCAGCGGCAGTTGCTATGGATATTCACTTAGACGTGTCTCTATGGCAACACATTTTCCCCGGGCCTGAAAGTTTTCCAGCAGGGATCAAGGGGGCGCAAGCCAGGACAACAGAAAACAAGGCATGCTATGACACTACACAAATGAGCGTCTTTCCCCAAAACCATCTTTCAGTTCATGGCAAAGCAACAAAATCACTAATTTTGCAAAAATGTTCAAAAGAGGAATGTCAGAGATTTTCCCACAAAATCAGCAAAGAAAATGCAAGTAACAGATTCATGCGAGGAAGGGGGGGGGATTTTGAGTCTTGTTATAGTCAGTTATAAAAACGTATCAAAGAATAATAAAAACAAACAAGATGCTATTGTAGATTGGTCCTTCACTCCAGTCCAATGCATTCAAATGCACCTTTTTTTTTTTTGTTTTTTTTGTTTCCTTCCACGGAAATTACACTGAAATCACCTTTATACTGTGGGTAGGTAATATGTACGTGGGTTAAAACAAGCTGCTCATTAGCTAGTTAGTGTAGTTAACTAGCTGGACTACTGAATTTGTAGACCATCTTGGTCAAGGGTCCAGCTAACAGATGTTTGGTGTTTTGAACATGGTAGCCAGTTAGTTATTGGGTCAACCTCATAAGCCCCTAATGACTGGTAGTCCAGTTTGGTCAGGATGAGCAGCCCCCCCCCGTAAATCCAAGTTTGGTTTAGAGCAGGAGTTGAATTGTGAGTCAAAAAAAAACAAAATATTTTTTCTTTCCTTTTTTTTTTTTTTTTTTTCTCTCAAATGTCGTGTCCCTGGGCACATGTTTGACTATCAAGAAGTGGAGGGGGCCTAGCACTGAAACCTGGGGTACCCCAATGGTTAATTTATTTGAGTTAAATACACCTTCCAAGGTACCGTGAATGATGTGTACCAAACAAGCAATACTCAAACCAGCATACTGTTGATGTATTAAGAGGTATTTTGATTCACATGAACCCAGAAAGATTTGATCTGGGGCAGAACAAGGTCAAAATCTGTAGGTGATTGGGTGTTGATGGTATGGTAGAAGTCCTTTGATTTACAAGTCCAGTACACTTATGATTCAGGTTAAGTTGTCAGACTGGATTGGGGATGATTGCAGAGTAGAGGTCCTTTGATTTACAAACCCAAAATACACTCAGATTTTACACTCACCACTGAACAAATCTTCATGTCATCCATATATTTTAGCTTTCATACTACAAAAACAGCAATTTTTGATGAACCCAATTCCCTATGAAGCAGTGAGAATTATTATCCTTTGGTCAGTCTGTTTCTGATGTACATGAGCACTTTGACTACCACTTTTTTGCACATGCAGAGCAGTGATCACACCAACTTACACTGATTCTGTTGAAACTCATTAAGTATGCAGTTACTCATTTAGACAGTTTGAATGCAGTGGGGGACTACACTTTATCTTTTATTGCTTTTCAGTATTGAGCCCATAGAAATCGATGAATAGGCTCACTGATGCACATGTAATAGTACTAAACCTTGGGAAGCATGTCTGTCTGAGTGCATGACAGCTGCACTATATTAATTAAAGAGAAATTACACGATTATTGAGGCCTCATTTAGCCTACTTTAGTAACTGTTATTAGTACATTCCTAATATACTTATGTTTTCTGTTCTTTTAATGCACACTTTATATATTTTGTGGTGTGCTTGTAAATCTGCTCTGCATTATACAATACAAATTTCAAATACAGTTTCAAATGTTGTATTACATTTGAGCCTGCCACAACATATTACTTTGTTTTAGGTAGAAAGGCAATATATTTGGCCATCTTATCACTGAAAATGAGTCTTTGATGTGGTTATGATGTGGATGTACACATTCTCATCCACCTTCCCATCTGTCTGTTCTCCCAAGCATACATGACACTAACAACTTTTGGGTGCCAGGAAATTCAGGTGGTCCGGCTGGCATGGCTGACACCACAAAGTCACTTGGTTGGCAACTTTTAGAAGCGTGGTAATTAAATTACTGTACATCGAAACTTGTGCAGTCTACAGTATGTCTGTGCTGCACCATTATAATCTCCTTTCACTATTCAGTATTTATTAAAAGAAAGGCAAATATAAATGTTTTAGCGCTCATTGCTTACATTAATTTTCACTTTATAAAAATGACTTTTATTCTGATTATCCATAAAACCACTGTTTACAGAATGTGTCTACTTGACAGAATGTTTAAAGTTTACAGACTATATGACATGGCTTTTTTATCAGTTCCCATAATTCCCAGTATGGTAGAACTTAATTCAAATTGAAAACAAATCAAGTCAAAATAAGTATAACGGTGGCCAGCTAAGAGCTGTGCATGCAAACCTATAAGGCCTGGCCTCAAGAGCCACTCTATGACGCGAGAGACTGCTGTCCTTAGCTTCCTTGTTAGAGCACCAACCTTCCCCTGGCTGTTAAACGGCGTCGAACCCTGATCGGGCGGGCTGAGCGTGATCTGATTTTTTTTCATTTGATAAAAATTAAATATGGCAAAAAATTGTATGTTTTGTCAATTAACAAGACTGCTTAACTTTATGTCTGTTTTGATTTGACTTTAGAATTGTAGTATAATAACCTCCTCAGCACTACTGTTGTTAAAGCAGCAGCTGTGATTTGTAATGATGTTCTGTCAGCTGTGTTGCAGTGGGACATGACCAGGGGCAATCATTAACATAAGAGGCATCTCTTCTATGTAAAGATCGCACAGAGCTCTTTTCACTGGGTGGGAAAAATATGGCAGCCAGTTTGCTAAGGTTACACTGTTCTTATTTTGACAAAAGAAGAAAAATGTAGATATCTATCTAGACATCTTGCCTTCACAGTTTCACTGTTTGTTATTGTGGGTATGCTTTTGTTTAATGTATCTACACATTTGTACTTTTTTGTAGGTCTTATTCTAAATAGTCATTTTTATTTAGTAACTATAATATTCACCTTACTGTAATGAAATACATATTCACTTTTAGTTAAAGGTAATATAATCTTTCATTTAAACGCAGCACATCAAAGACTGGTATACTGTTATACATAAATAGTTTAACATTAAAAATTGACATTCACCCTTTACCTTTTTCATGCCTGTTATTCCATTTGTAGCCATGAAGATATAAAAAATAGACACAAGCACACGCACACACACACACACATGGGTGGCAACTGGGACTGGCTGTGCTTCCCAATAAACACTGGTGGGAGTTGTTACCATGGTGACACCATTGTGCTTCCCTCCTCCCTCCAAACCCATCACCCTCCTTATTTTAGCGGCCAGCTTCTGTTGCTCTCTCCTCTCTCTCTCTCTCTCTCTCTCTCTCTCTCGGCCACTCCCCCTTTCCAGTCCCTCGCTCTTTATTTGTTACTACCATCACTGTGAACTAGGAGACTATAGAGAGTAGAGGATCTCCTTTGGATGGTTGAACCAAGGACTTATTGAGCACTTAACTTTTAAGAAAAGACAACAAGAGGGATACGCTGACTCCTTTCAGAGGGTAATGAATGAAGACACTGAGTCCCATCTCAGGATGGAGGCTACAGACAAACTCAATGGGCTTGGAGGGAGAAGGAGGCGGCCAAAGAAGGTAAACATGGGCTTCACTTTAAAGACCTGCTCTGTCTTGATGTAGTATCAGAGGATCTAAGTGTTTGTGAAAGTTCTTGATGCCGTTCATTCTTAAATACAGTTTATTTGATATGTGTATATCATAAGTACAGTTTGGAATTGAGTGAGTTGTAGTTGTTGGTGATTTACTCTGGTGATAAACTCTGCTCAGATACCTGAGCAAGTATTTTTGTAAATTTGAAAAACAAATTAAAGGTGTTAGTTTTCTTTGTAACTGCAGCTTAAATGACCATGTGCAACACTGATATCATTCTCAAGAGGTTGGCTGATGGTCAGGTGGCAAGTCTTGTGCATGCTTATGTTTTTGTTTTGTTTTTTGCCTTGGGTTGGATCCTTGATTTTGCAAGGCATGCTGATGGTTTTGTTTTTATGAGAAATCTGTGTGTTGAGGTGAAAATGGGCGTGTGTGTTCAGGAGAAGTGCTTAGCAGGTTTCTTCTCAGTTTTATTGTTATTTCAGGAAATCTCTCTCTCACTCCACACCATGGGAAGTCTATACAAGACTTTTATATTTCTATTCATCTGCTGATTACAGTGTTTTGACTGGCAGGTGTCCACCCGTTTCTTTTTTTTCCTCCATTGCTTTTTTCATTTGAATCAGGTTCACATTTAGTCACACTTAAAAAAAATATATATATAGGTCCAAATTAATACTATAGATGTTTGTATTACCTGCTACTCCCAATGAGTATACCCCCCCCCCCCCCCCCCACCCCCCCCCAAAAAAAGATATTACAAAATTGTCCAAAAAGACAACATACAGCACATATTTAGGGTGTTTGATATTGTAGAATTAAGACTGTTATGAGTGAAATCATGCCTAAAGCATTAAGCACTGTGAAAACACTCTTGCTGTGAAACACCTTTGTTCCATGTGTCTGACGTTGAGTGTGGGGCGGGTCCGCTGCCCTTTGTGTGTATGCTTGAGTACGCTCTACACATATCTGTCCAATATAAGAAACAACATCATGGTTTACCACAAGATTTTTATGGAACCCTTTGTGGACGTGTGTGTATGCGTGTTTGTGTTTGTCTCCACAAGGATAGTACAACCTACCTTGTGGGCGCTAATTGATAGTCCTAAATAAACATACTATATAATGGCTATTAAAACTAGTTTTAAAAATGCAAGGGGTATTTGTGATGGTTAGGAGATCGAAAATATAATTTTCTCAGTATAAAAACAATACAAGTCAATGAAATGTCTTCACCATGACAGAAAAAAATGTATGCGGTTCAAAACAAGAGAATACTACTGTTGTTGCCACTTGAGTGCTTAAAGTCTCAGCCATTCTTGGCATTGAACTGAAAATGAGCGATTATGAGAAAACGCTGTTCACTCTAAACACTATTTTTAACCTCCATCAAAAGTTCTAATAAAAACAAGCAAAGCAACTAGAGATTTGTAAAAGGAGAAGAGGAACTGTAATTTTCATTATTTGCTGCTGCCCACTTAACTTCATAATATTATGTAACACCTCATATGATGAGAGAAAGCTTATAAGATATAGGCACATATAATGAATTAAGGCAATGGTTCAAAACTAGTTTTTCTTCAGAACCCATATTTTAAATTAGACATCAAATATTGATCCAAAACAGTAGCAACATTCAAAAGTAAACTTACCCACAAAAATAAAATAACGCTACAATTAAACATTGAAATGTAATAATCCATAAACTACATATGCACAAATATATAAAATATGGGTGTGGTTGATTATGGCGTTAACAATTTTGATTTAAAAGCATCCATAATTTGGTTTCAAATTCTCAGCTGCCAATTATTTATTGCACAAACCTTTCAGTGCTGCTTGAAGTTTAACATCAACAACAAAATCTAAGTGTAAAAATTTTAAATGTAATCTTTAGAAAAATTGTATCTCATCTAATAATATAAACTGACTAAAAAGAAATATAAATAATGGGTGACAATGTAAGGGCACTCTGATATAGCTTAAGTATATTCACAGGAATTTATCATCACTTTTGTAAATTTGTTTTGTAATATTTGTAATGTCTTTGAGCTGAATTAGCAGCAATTCAGCAATGTGGTTTAGCTTTCTTGGTGAAACTCAGGAAGGCAATGGGGAGGAATCTTGCAGGAATGCAAGATCAATGATGTTTGCATTATTGATATGTCTCCCCTTCTAACCCAACCCCACTTGGGCGGTGGTGGATGGGGTGGCGGAGGAGGATGCAGGGTGATTGAAGTTTAATCTAAGCAGGGATTTGTTGAGCAGGCATCCATTTCTCTGCTGACTGTACTAATGAGTAAGCCAGACTGATTTTCTGTGGCTCATTTGGGGGTAAATCTTCTGTGAAATATTAAGATGTGTTAAGCGGAGATGACCCCCCAAATGACCAACCCCCCAAAAAAAGAAAGAAATGTACGCGCAAGGGGTTTGTGAATTCTGTGTGGGCCAGTGAAATAGTTATTATTCGAATCAAACCAGATGAGGGTGGGGCTTAAACCTTAAGCCATTTTTAATGTAATGTTTTCTTCATAATTTACATACAGCAGATATGCCATGTATAATTCATAAAACTGTTATTACAAAATATCTATAAATATCTTCTAATTAAAATTACACAAAACTGTAAATAAAGGGAAAAATAGTTCATAGTACAAACATCATTTGTGTATAGGATGGGTGGGACATGTCCCCACCACAAGTCAACTTTGTCCTCACCACGTTTTGAAAACCATTGCAAAATAGCTTAAGGAACCCATGTACAACACACAGATAAAGCATCTCTGATCATTAAATAATTGTAATTTAATTCATACATGAAACATGAAATACATTTGTGCCAGAATTGTTCTGTGAACTGTACAATTGCAGATGCACACATGCACTAAGAACTGACGCTGATGTTCTAATACCTTAAACAAACAGCCTTCTACCTATCTATGCTTCTAGCTACCTTTTCAGCACAGCTGTTATTTAATAATGATTTATTTAATAATGCTGCACTCATTTTCAGTTGTATAGTTTACAGATAGTTAAATAGATATTGGCCTTTGAAAAAATATATCGGCTGAGTTATAAGGATTCAGTAAAACTTCAGTGTATACTTTCTAATAATTGATATTCATAAACTTACAATTTTAGTTCACACCACAACTCTCTTTCATAGGATTTCAATGCTGCATAATGACACAATGTGAATGTGTTAGTGGTCACAAGGTCTAAATCCCTATAGAATCCCACCAATTCATTGTCTGATGGTACTAAACTATGGCCCATAAGAAGCTGTGTCACATGGCCCTTATTAGTGCATGGTTGGTACAGTCACTTCCAATTTTTTTTTCTTCAGTGTGCAATAGTTTTAGCCCATTTGGTCTAGTGTATAGGTCATGAGTCTCTCTTGTTTAGTGGTATGCCATTTGAAGTCTGAGAAGCGTGCCGGAAACCAAGCCTTACCTCCCTTTTACACATATCTCCACTGCAAGGTTTTGCAGTTCTGCCATATTCTACCAGAATTACTAATCAGCCAGTGGTGGATTTTACCAAATTGTGCTGAACTGCACAGCATGGCTATGTGGCCATGGTATCGACTGAGGAGTACCTCACCTTGGAAGTCCAAGCCTTCCCTTCCCTCCAAGCACTTTAGCACGTCTGGTCACAAAGCACATTGCATGCTTAGTGGGATACAGCATGGTAGGGATGGTTTCTGTGGAGCAGCATTTGTGGCTTACTCTCACATCAGGGACTGAGGCAAAGACTTTCACTTGGATGAACCTGTGCATCAGTTTGGAATTTATAATAAGCAGTGCAGTCCATGGTGGATAAATTTTGCTATGTTAAAAAAAACCCATGAGTGTGTTCCAATAAATTCTTCATCACCAAGAGAGAAGCCTACTGCATCATTTGCATTTCTCCCTCTCAGTGTCCTGCTGGAGATTGCTAGAGGATGGATTTGAGGTTGAGTTCCTCAAACCACCTTGGTAAGGACTTCAGTTTAGCTTCTCGTCACAGTTTGCGTTGGAGAGCAAACCCACAAAGATGTAAAAAGTGGCATCTGCCCCCATGTTCAGGCATCCTGGTAGACACACTCTGTCACAAGCACTTCATACCATCCCCCCATTGTACAAGCTGGGACTGTAGTAGATAATCAGTGTGCCCCTCCCCATCACGTCATCTTCCATTCTCGTGCAAAACACCAGGAAATAAATATTAATCAAGATTGAGTTTCACATATTAGTTTCTCATTCTTCTGTTCGATAAGTGCAAGGATGCGGCGCTAGCTTGGCTAAGACTTGAGGGCATTTGAAACATAAATTAGGCCTACCTCTAAGATTGACTGGTGCTGGCCCACTTATAGAGTTTGTCAGTGCAGCATTTGGATATCATCCATAGCATTTTCTCACCACCAGGACTTTTCACAGGGTGTTGGGGCATATGGTTGCAACTTTAGCTGATCTTCCTCTTGAAATGCTGCTATGGACTATGGAGGAAATTTTAGCCGGGTCTGAGTTTGCCTTTTTGTGTCCTCACAGCCCAAAGTCAAGGTGGAATGGGCCTGTTATCAGGCTGCCCTTTACTGCCCTGGAAGACACCTTGATCTTGGGAATTCTGATGGGGCAGGTGTTTATTCACAAAGTCATAGTGATGCTTCCACCATAGGTCGGTACTCTGTGCAATAGGCACCTGTTTCATGCCCAGTGGAACAGTCTGGAGATTGAGGCTGTGTATTTGGTGCACAGATTTTCGCTTCCAGATGTTCAAGTCCAACATGTTCTGATTTAAAGGGGTCATCAGATGGCCATTTTCCACAAGTTAATATGATTCTTTAGGATCTTAATGAAAAGTCTATAATATACTTTGGTTAAAATTTCTCAATGGTAGTGTAAACCAACACCCTTTTTACCTTGTCAAAATCAGCTCAGCAGAAATCAAGCCATTTATTGCATGTTGCTTTAAATGCTAATGAACTCTGCTCACCCCTCCCCTCTTTTCCGTGGGGTGACAAGCCGTGCTCTGAGAGACTGTTTACTTTAGCCACATTTAGCCACGAAACTTGCTAACAAGCACGTTAATAGGAAAGGCGATTGCAAAGATTCATAAAAAAACCCCTTAAACTCACTTCTGCTGTAAGTGAAGCTGGATCATGAATGATTCGCGCAAACATAAGCGCATTTAGGTAGATCAGGAGGTGCATTCCCTTCAAAAACAAACATACTCCACTGCGTCTTCAGCAGCTCAGATGTCGGGAGTAAATGATGACTGCTATGCTCATTATTACATTCAACAACAAAACACCTCAATAGCTATATAGACCAAAACCACTTTTTGTACCAGACTGTAAACATATTTTTTTCTGCTGTAAAGTTGGGCATCTTAACATGGGGGGGATCTATGGGATTTCCTCCCTTTTGGAGCCAGTCTCTAGCGGCTAGTCAATGAGTTGCAGTTTAAGTCACTTCTGTGTTGGTTTCAAGAGAGAGACCGGAAGGTTGCCGCTTGGGTCGGACTCACTCAGGGCAGGTCTAATGTAAGACAGCCATGTCAATCAACTATTGTGGGAGCGGCCTTTGTCCGTGTGCCGTCACACAGACAAGAAGCTGAGAATGGCCTGATTTGAAAAAGAGTAAATTATTTTTAAAAAACACTGGTTGGATTTTTATCATTATAGGGTAGATGTGTACACACACTGCCAACACACATTTATGTTCAAACAACATGTAAAAGTGAATTTAGCATCCGATGACCCCTTTAAGCCCAGAGTATACTTAGTTTTTGTACACGTATCCTAGCGTATGCATACAGTCGAATGAGAAGCCTTTCAAAGTATACTCCATTTGATAGTGTGCATGAAGGTGGTCAACACATTGTCTCAGTTACCTGGACAATTACTGTCTTTGTCTTTATGTAGCACTTTCTCTATATGCAGTCTTTTATCTGAGGTTATTTGTCATCATTGGTAATATCCTCAGGGAGTGATTGGAACTTTAGTATAGAGCACTCAACGGAGTCACATGCTTTCAGAGATGATGAGGATGCTGCTGAGGAAGGTGTTCTCATATTCTGATGAATGCTGCACAAAGCCCATATAGCTCAGGTTTGACACATGAGAAGTGCAACTCCGCAAACAAAGCCCATTCCCTTGTGAGCATTACCTCATTCTTCCATAAGCATCCTGACAAAAAACTACACTGAAATGTAATTAGTGATGGTTTGTAGTGAGTATCGCTATTAATGTTGACCATTGTTGGAATTAGAGGGTTTTGAAAACCCTTGAGCCTACATAATAAATACAACACATCACTAATGTCGTATGTGTGTGCTACAGTACGAACATGAGTGATACAATTATCAATTATCAAATTGTGCAGATTGTTAAGGAGAGTCTGGCTATTGCTTTCCAAAGCATCTGAATTTATGATTTTCGCGAGTGGAAAAAAATGCCCTAAACTTAGGAAGCGAGCATTTGTGCAAAATCGAAAAACAAACTAACCACATTAAAATCTACCTAAGACACTCTAGCATCCTGGCAGCAAGTTTTGCATAGGCAAGCACCACTGATATTTTCTCAAAGGCACATTTAAATGCACATGTATTCCACCATAAATCAGAGTTAAAAAGTGGCAGGATTGTATTGTAAAACTAGAGAATCGCTGCTCCATCAAATGCAGAAATGTTTTGTTTCTTTTCTATAATATAAGACCTGCATTTTAGCTGGACACATCTTTTAAAAACAAATGACACTGGACAGTCAGCAGACCAGTAATTTTGTATCATTAAAGGGGTCATATGATGCTGCTAAAAATAACATTATTTTGTGTATTTGGTGTAATTAAATGTGTTTATGCAGTTTAAGGTTAAAAAACAAATTATTTTCCACATACTGTACATTATTGTTTCTCCTCTATGCCCCGCCTTTCTGAAAAACGCATTGATTTTTACAAAGCTCATAAGTCTGAAAAGCGAGGTGTGCTGTGATTGGCCAGCTATCCAGTGCGTTGTGATTGGCCGAATACCTCAAGTGTGTAACGGAAATGTTACGCCCCTTACCATATTGTGATGATGCCCTGTCAGGCCGGAACGATGATTCAAAAACATGAAAACCCATTATAAACGAGGAATTCGTTGCATCCAGTGGGGACATAATTATGGATTATAATGACTTATACTGTCTTTTTACGCGTTGGTTGCATCCGCGCTGCACCGCGTAAACATAAAAACATGTTGCATTTGTGTTGGAGAAAACAAACAACAAGCCCTACTATACAATGCCCAAAACAGCGATTTAGATATAAAAAAACGTACTTACAGTCTTTGAGTCCAAACAGCCGGCATTGTTGTCTACTCTCCCAGGATCAGGAAACGTCCTCCATAAAATGCACTGCACTTACAGTGTTGTAAATACAAACTAACCACTGATTTCTAGTCGTGTCCTTTTTTGGAAGGCAAAACAAAGTAGTTTTGCTTTCACAACAAAAAAACAGCATTACACACGGCGGGCTTGAGTGAGCGGCGGCAGGTCTACAGGCAGAGGCCAGGAAGCAAGGAGTGAGAACGCGTGAGCAAGGACGGGCTAGAGTGAGCAGAGGTGGCGGATTCGACGAAGGAGCGTCCGGAGGGCTTGGGCAACCACATGTGACGACCCCGGGCTGGACTCCACTTCGTCCACGGTGAAAGCCGATCCGGCGATCCACAGCACAAAGTTGTAGTATTCCTCAGCAACCAGCACTGATCAGCTCTAGGCATGACGAAGCGTATTTCGTCCTCTTTTGGAAGACCAAACAAAGTAGTTTCGCTTTCACAACGAATCACACAGTGCCTTCACGACATGGCGGCGGCAACAACAATACTACAGTGAGAATAAAAGTTACGCCTTCTTTCTTTGCGTGAACATTTGGGCGGCGTTATGCAAATCTTCCCACATAGTGATGTAGATATGTGGGGGCGTGTTAGAACGAGCTGTTTTAGGTAGGTGTGGCTGACTCTTACATTTTATAAAGAATATCTCTTTGAATTTGAGACATTAGTCTTTGCAACTTTCAGATCTTCATGCACCAAGAGCTTGTATCACTCCAAAGAGAAAGGAAAAATTTTGCATCATATGACCCCTTTAAATACTCCCTCTTCAATTACAAGCTGCCTCACATGATACATACTTGTCCAGTTTTTATTACTTAATGCAATTAAAAGAAGTTCAACTAAATATATTTTCATGTAATCATTAGCTAATCATTGAGAATCTTTGAGGCCTGCAGATCATATAGGTAGCTAACTTTGTACAATTAAAACATTTTATCATGCAGAAGATTTCCATTAGGGATGCACCGATATGAAAATTTTGGCCGATACCGATAACCGATTATTCTTTATATATGAAAGCCAATAACCGATATGTTGGCCGATAAATCTATATCCAAATTGTTATATACTTTTGAGAGCCTGATTACAAAAAAAGTCTCATCATTAAAAGCCACATCCCAAACACTTCAAAATAAGCAGCCTAGTTTGAACGGTGTACGTTTTAAAAATATTTTTACTCTCCTATTACCAAATTTAGTCATAAAAAAGTCTTACAAATAAATAAAATAATGCAAACAAGTCATTGGACATCATTACACATGTAAAGAATCAAAATTAATGCACCACAGATCAATAAAACAGAATAGCCTCCGCACGGACAATAATTAAATGATTTTAAATACTAAACCATATTGTTAATGAAAATAATAAGAGAAAAATACAATTGGTTGTTGTTATTAATAATGTATCAATGATTTTGAAAAAGTAACAAAGTAATACCACTGTTTTAAATAAGGGGTTGGGTTGGGCGAGCCGTTGAGCTGCGCGTGCTGAAGGAAGAGCTGAATGAACATGGTAAAAATGAAGGTTTTGCTGGCAGCTTTATTTCACTCAAGGAAATGCATCCTGAGGATTAATTATATACACATAAAACATAAGATTACAACTTATTATGTACACAAAATGATGCAGTTATTGCGTGTAGTCAGAATGTGTGATCCTGTTGTGGATGCACTCTTCCCATATCATCGCGCTGAAACACAGCAACTAAACCCAAAGAATGCACAACGTTTTATTATAATAATGTTTTCATTAGAATGTTATATACACAACATTCCCAATCATAGTTATTAGTGTTGTGCACTGCTGTTTGAGCTGCATGCGCTGAGCTAAAGACGATCACCGGTAAACTGAAGCGCTCTTTTAACTTAACCAAACGCATTCTATATGAGATAAATCAGATATACATCAAATAAACACAATATTACAACGTACAATTGCACAAAAGGCTGCAAACGAACAGCGCGCATCTGAAGTGTCTCTGAAGGAAATAATGCATTATTTATCGGCTTTAAGATATCGGCCAAATTTTCTTATCAGGCCGATACCGATAACAGAAAAAATTAGCATTTATCGGCCGATACCGATATGGTGGCCGATATATCGTGCATCCCTAATTTCCATGTTTAGGGTGTCTATGGATGGAGGGCCAATGTCCTGCTGAGTTTAGCTTTAACCCTAACCAAACACAACCCAACAAGCTACATAAGGTGTTTAGAATTGCAATCAGATTACAGACAGATGGGTAAACTTGGTATTGGTGCTAAAATCTGAAGGACACCGGCCTTCCAGGACTACTCCAGAGCCCTGGACTACTGTAGAAACTGTCAACCGCTACCAGCTTAGAGCTACTGTGAATGAATTTCCGTTATGCCTAAAGGCAGCTTCGCAGACCAAACAATAAGAATGTCTCTGTCTTGTAAAAGATGATGCAAGATGATATGTTTACCACTGACAATCCATAGATCAACTCACACTGTCTCTGCTTGAAGGCCTGGGGCGTCTCCTGGATGCCGAACAGCATCGCAGATGGGAAACGCTTCCTGAAATGACATTCAGCTGTTACCACAGCAACAAGGGGTTGAAAAAAGGGTCCTCGCGCCTGAGATGTAACCTTTTTATAAAGGTCCAGTGTTGTCATAATGTAATTTTTGTGAAATGCAAAATGTAGTAACTTTATTATTGTAGGAGAATATTGAATTTGTATACTGTATATGTAGGAATAAGCGGCTTCCTTTGCTATTGACATTATTTGGAATGCATAGAATGATTAGTCTAATAATAATCTAAAAAAAAAGATCTGTTGTAGTCATAATATTTGTCTTCTGCATTATTAATGGCAGGTTTCCACTATTATATTATGGTATCATTATCTTTTGAAATTTGCACTTCAATTAATTTAGAAATAAAATGAAAGCTTGAAAATGGTAATACATCTATAATGTTAACATAATAACATACTATTGTATATATCAAGTTATGTTGTTTGTGAATGTACAGTGTATTTAGGGATAGATTATATTGAGTAAGAAGAGGAATATACATCTTAGACAGGGTGGGGTCCTGTTACCAAGACAACAGTCACTCTGTGGGGATGGTTCCATAATCTAGTAGGTTCAAGAGAGGTGGGGGTGGAAGACAGGATTAGACAATAAAACATGAAGGGGTAAGAAATGAGAGAAAGACTGAGAAATCGAGGTGCTTATTGTAAGTGTGTATTGCTGTGTTAGAGATATTAATGAATGGTTCTTTTAAACCAGATACAAGACTAGATACAAGAACAGAAACAGAGAGTGAAAGAGAAAGTGGCATAATAAAACCCCACCCTTTAATCTCCTGCCTGAGAAGAACAGCTCTTTTGTATAAAAATACATTAAAAAGATGTGGATGTAGAAGAGAGACCTTCGGTTGATGAGTAGTGATAGTAGAACCTTTGATGTGTGTTTGAAATAAAGGACAAAGAAAGATTTATTTACAAATGCCTCATGGGACATGATTTTAGTCAGTGTAGGCAATGGTAGTTTTGTAGAGACAGATTTTATTGGCAGTGATAAAAAGTAGGAAGGCCTCATTGCATTGTTCAGTGGTGAACATACTGTAGTAACTGATATCAGCAATATTAAGAATGAATAGTACAGTACAACATTGCATGTTTACAGTTCATTTTATATGAAAAACAACAGTTTGAAAAAACAGTTAAATTTATTGTTAACAATAATAATCAGAACAAACCATTATTTTTTAAAGTAAATCATAATTTGGAATTTAAAGCCAAAACTCGTAAAATTCAAACATGTCTGTCAGTGAATAAATAGATAACGACAGCCTGATTGAAAAAAAAATCTGACTGACACGTGAAGCAGCATTCATTATTAATAATGATTTTGAATTATTAATAATAGTTTAGGTTAAGGGGCACAGTGGGGTGATTAGATGAGTTAATGAGTTGTTATTGTATTAAATCCTGCATAACTGATTTTGATAGATTTTTATATTTATTAGTATTTAAAAAAAAATTTTGCCAGACTTATTTATTAATTTAGGAGAGAGTAAATGGGGACAGGAAATAGAAGGGGAGGGGCAAAAATACTTGCACAAAGAAAAAAAGTAAAATAATGATTTTATTCAACAATTCCTCTTTTTCGTGTCTGGGCCTGGGAACATTTCAGTTGCGTTGCTGTTTATGCAGGGTCAGAAAGCTCTCGGATTTCATCAAAAATATCTTAATTTGTGTTCCGAAGAGATAAACGAAGGTCTTAAGGGTTTGGAATGACATGAGGGTGAGTAATTAATTTTAAGACAGAATTTTCATTTTTTGGGTGAACTATCCCTTTAAGTTATCAAACATATGTCAATTTTGGCATGGAGTCATAGTATTTTGTGTAAAAATGTCAGAATTGACAACCCAGGCTGTTGTGTCACGTCTAGCAACGTTTTTGTCTCATAGCATTAGTTCCATGTTTTAGCCAACGTGTCAAAATGTATCACATTTCATTCCATTGTGCCCTGTCCAGCTGTTTGCAAAATGCAAAATATGTATCCAATTAAGCACTGATTATATAATCTATTATTTATCTATCTAAATGCAAATTGCAGTTTTTCCATTTCATCTTTTTTCATTCAATTTTTTACATATTCCTCAAAAACAGACTCACTTTTGATTTATCTTTCATTTTTATTATTTTTGTAATAAGTATTTTCAAACAGTAAAGCACAGCGAACTCCGATCTCATCCTCACTCTGTCTCTCACTCTTGCTTTATCATCAACATTCATTTTCTCTATCTTGTTCCCATGGTACCTGTGGCGCCGAGGCACTCCTTATGTTGCAGACAAACCGTGCTGGAGGGAATTTGAAAAGAGGGCTATATTAGCATTCACTGAACCTTGGCACTTGTAGTATTTTCTTGTAAACTTCTATTTTCTTAGTGAGAATGTTAGTGGCATGAATTGAAGGAGCGATTTGAACAGACTCTTAACTGTGCAACTTGTATTGTTTATGCTATGGACATGATATGGATGATATCTCAAGTCATGGCTTGTTGAGGAAAGGCTCCTTTTTACTTTTCTAATCAGAACCCAATCTGTTGAATCAAAGAAAATTCCAAATACATATTAGGCAATTAGACAAAACTATTATATCATCAACTTTAGGGTGGGCTCTTTTGACTTGAACTAGACAGTAAAAACTTAGCAACTGCTCAGAATATCCCTAGAAACCAATAATAAATCTTAGCAACTGCATAGCAACACCTTGCCAACCATACACATCACCTTTGCATCATGACAGTGAATTTTGCACAGACAAGCACCACTAATTTTTTGTTGAGAAAATGTACAAGTCTAGTTTTATGTTGGTTGTATTGTATTTTCCGCTAATTAAGCAGAATAACTAAAATCTTTTTAACTATTCAGAATAATAAACATCTATTCATGCATGCAGTCTTTGCAAGTTATAATAAAACTGTCAGTAGAATTACAGTGGTTTGTACTTAATCGTTTGTAAAAGTTTGTTGTTTGTTCTGGCTGAATACACTTCCTCTCACTTAGACTGCTTTTTTGGTCAGTGGTGGGTGTTACATGAAGCAAAACGCAATGACAGATGGGGGCTGGAAATGGCCAGAGTAACTGTGCACCAGTAGGATTGAGGGTTGTAATTTCGTGTTTGTGTGTGTGTGTGCTAATATACAATATGTGTCTATATGTGTGTAAGGCATTTATCAAGTGTGCTGCTGCATTATATCTTTACATAAAGAAAACTGATAAATACAAACATGAGACCAAGAATATACCAAGAATGTTTCAAAACAATGTTTTTTTTGTTTGTTTTTTTACAAATGTTATTACGTTTATTTTAATATCTCTTTCATTCATGATTAACAAATGATTTGCGATTCTATCTGGCATGTTGTTTTAAAAATAAGAATTTTCAGACAAGAGCTAAAGTGACATAAACAATAACTATGCAATAAAAGCTTGACAGTGCTTTGAACGTTTGATGGAATTACATGCATTTCCTCTTTATCTCCATTTGTGTTGTTTTCTCCGGCATCCTGTCCCTGTCTGTTCTTGACTCAACAATTTCAGTGAAACTAAGAATCATTATAAATTCATTCATATTAAATTTACCATCAATATTCCTCCTTTTCCAGTGGTCGTCCTCTCACTACACACGCCTGTGGCCAGGAAAGCCCATTGCTTTGACTACAGAATCTTGTAGAAAGAGGAAAATCCAGTTACCCATCAAACCCAGCTGCTCCCCTCACTGTTTCCGCCAAATCTTTTGTCCTCCTAATCCGATTGTTACAGTTTTCATTCTGCTTTATCCCAGAGTCATTCCCTCTTCACCACCCAGATAACACAAAGACAAAGTGTGGCATTGTGCAACAGTCACAGTAGAATTAAGCAATAATAATCCATTTTTATTTATTATGTGCCTTAAATGTGATACTTTCACTTAAAGGAATAGTAAAAGAACAGTTCTAATGACACATGCTGTTGTTCCATTAAACATATAAGAAGAATTTTTGAATAATCTTGAATAATATGACTCAATTTATTGTATAAACCACTTTTATGGTAGCGATTGGAGTGACATCAGTAAATAAATAAAAATAAAACGTAACAAAATATGTATTATATAATTGTAAAGGTAATCACACAGTCAGTGTTGTGTGTGAATGTGAGAGGGAAAAAGAAAAAAAAGGAGAAAATTAACTAAAATTTAGAGCAGGATGTAGATTTGGGAGTTGGGTGGAAGAGAGAGAGAGAGAGAGAGAGAGAGAGAGTATGATAAACAGACTCTCTATTTACTGTTAAAGAAAGGATCGATTATGAGCTTTCGGGTTCTCTAAGAAAGAGCTATTGAAGCTAAAACAGTGAAGATAGTGTCAGACTGGAATCTTTGACCAAGATCGTGGAAACATTCTCCTAATGTTTGGGAATATCATTTCTCCGCTCAAGTCTTTTCCATTCCCTCTATATAGTCTTTTTTGTTCAACAGTGCCACACAATTAATTTTTTCTCATTATTCATTTTTGCCCTTATAGAGCATTGCTTTCTATTACACATTACAAAGCCTTTCAGTTGATCATTCATCCCTGCTTCATATGATTATATAAAGATTGACGGTCTGATTTTTAAAGCTGGTATTGTGTGAAAATCAAGTCTATGTGAAAATTCAAACCTGGTTGGACACCAAAGTAATTAAATTTGCTATTACTATTTGCTAGGTTTTTTTTTGTGATTTTTTACTCAATATCTGATTGGAAATCCTGCAGTATCACTTATTTATGTATGTAGTCTTTTGATTATAAAATCTGAAAACAGTACATGTTTATATATTTAAATTCATTCATAAGTTCACATAATACCCTAGCAACCGCATAGCAACAAGCTAACGAGCAGTCATGGATGCATTTCCTAACAGCATCGTTAACCATCTATATGGTTATTCTACATGCTACACGTTATGCTATGCTACATGCTATACATATTCTCTATATAGCATGTCATCAATCAGCACTATTTTTGAAGATGGCGCATGTAAATAAATGCATAAGGGTAATCTCGGGTTATGATGTAAGAGGGAATCCGTGATTTATCAAACAAAAAATTAAGGAAACAACAGTATATAAATAGTGAAGTAGATGGCAATTCCCTGGTTCCCTTTCAGTCGGTCACTCTCGACGTCACGTCGGAGGACCGACGAAATTGGGATCTCGCTTAGAGGGACCAATCTACTTCGAGTGTAAACTAAACGAGCCAATGCACATTGGCATGCGATTATTGCATCCAGCTGCTGCTGATCACAGAGTGAGCATAAAAAGGCAGCCAGTGCAACGCATATCAGCTTTTCGCTTCGGAGCCGAGCGATCATATCGTTCTGCTCCTGACTACTCTACTGAAAGACGAAGACTGATCGAGTTCAGCGCGCTCTTGGAGAGCTATTCGTGTTGGCAGTACGGCGCTTCAGCGGTGGTGGTTTCACGTGTCGAGTGGGTTGCACACATCAGGCTGCACTACCCCCTGTTTGTGTTGCAGATGATCATCTCACCTGTGCGCCTCAGCACGCTAAAATAGCTTTTTCCCCTAAAAGAGCAATTTCGGGTGCGTCTTTCTAAAGACGACATTGCTTGGCAAACTTGAAGTTACGTCTTTATAAAGACGATGTGGATCTTGCTATAGACAACGTATCACCCGGGCGTTCTGGATGCGGTCGTTACCTGGCGCTGGGTGATGGTCACGATCACTGCCTCTCGTGCCTGGGCATGAAGCACGCTGAGGTGGCTTTCGTTGATGGCTCATGCTCCCATGGCGGGGGTATGACCAGCTCGGAGTTGCGGACCGGACTCCGTTACCTGCAAGGTGGCGGAGTGCCCGTGCCACTGCCCAGACCTAGGGTTCCCTCTGGTGGCAGCCGGGAGCGTCCTTTTTCTTGTGGTGGGCGGACTGGTCTTACGGTCAAGATGAGGAATTCCCCTAAGAGAGAAAGGCGATGCCCAAGCCCGCCGGCACTTCGAAACCAGCGGAGCTCTCAAAAGAGCAGGCTGGACCCTCCCGGGGGGTACCACCTGTTTCTTCCGAGGCTCCCCCCGACGATCGGATGTCGATTGCAGCATCGGATGGTGAGCCAGAGCTTTCTGGAGAGGAATATTCGGCTGCGCTGCTCTCCTCCGGAACCGTAGCAATGCCTGAATCGGATCCAAAAATAATGGCTATGCTTTCCCGGGCCAAAGTAGGGGTAGGGCTCGAGTGAAGACTTTCACCGTGTACCGAGCCCTCAAGGTTGCACGATTGGTTCTCGGGTTGGTCCGCGCTGGTTCTCAGCGCCCCGTCTCGGTGCCTTTCTTCCCTGAGGTGCATGAGGAGCTCAACAGGTCTTGGACGGCACCTTTTTACTGCCAGAAAATGATTTGCTGGATCCTCCTCCCTCACCACCCTCGATGGTGGGGCAGCTAGGGGTTACAAGGGTCCCCCCGGTGGAGTGGTCGGTTGCGATGCAGTTGTGTCCTAAGACCGCCTCCAACCGGCAGGGAGAACCATACCTCCCCTCCCGGGTCTGTAGTTACTCGCCTGACCTGTCCGGCGATGCTTGTACGGCCTGTGGAGAAGCTGCCTCCGCCTTACAAGCTACGGCGTGATTGCAAGTGCACCAGGCCAAGTCACTGAGGGACTTGCACGAGGGTGGTCACGGCCTGGAAGTTCAGAGAGAACTCCGCACTGCGGCGGACCTCGTGCCACGAGCGACGAAGTTTACGGCGCAGTCTCTGGGTCGTGCGATTTCCACTATGGTGGTCCAGGAGCGCCAATTCGGGCTGTGACTGGCTGACATGCGTGAGACGGACAAGACACGATTCTTGAACGCCCCCGGGTCCCAGGCCGGCCTGTCGGCGACACAGTGGAGAACGTGCCCAGCGGTTCTCCGCTGACCAGAGCGGACTGAGGCCATCAGGTACATCCTGCCCTGGTGTGCAGCTGCTGCTGTCGCCGAGGGCGGCCCCCCTGCCACGCCAAACAAGGGCAGAGCTCCTGCGGCCTCAAGCAAAGCTGTGCCGTGGAGCCGGTTGCAGGGCAGCCGCCCCGCCTGTCCAGGCCCCCGCCAGACCTGGTGGCAAGTGAGAGAGCAAGAGGCCTGGAGACGGGCGACCTAGAGGTGGAGGGACGTGCTCTCAGGAGATGGTAAGCACACCACTCCATCCCCCGGAGGAGGGCCGGGCGGAGAATATTTTTCCACCAATGACCTCTCGGTCGGTGGTACCCAAATTCGCGACAAAGAGCAATTCCTCTATTTTTTTGGGTCACCAGAGGGGACGGGGGGTTGCGTACGATCTAGTACGTATCACACTCACCATCCTCTCTCGCCAGTGAACAGCAGCGGGCGGATCGGGAGGACGAACCAACAGACTACCCACACACCCTCTGCTCAAACACAGGTCAGTGTTGCACACACTCAGACACCGCCTCGGACCGGCAAAGAGACGCCCGGGCCAGGTCCCTGCGTTCTTTCACGCTGCCCCGTTGCGGGTACGCCTGTAGTTCCGTTGATGGCACTTGCGCTGTGTCTGGGAGCCTGGCTTGAGCTACCTAGCCCGTCTCGATGGCTCCGTCGAACTGTCAGGCTTGGCTATGCGATTCAGTTCGCCCGTCGCCCTCCCAAGTTCAGGGGCGTCCAATTTACGTCAGTGAAAGCAGCAGATGCCCTGTCTTGCGTGCAGAGATCGCAGTCCTATTGGCGAAGGACGCGATAGAGCAGGTCCCTCCAGCCGATATGAGGTCGGGGTTTTACAGCCCTCACTTCATTGCACCCAAGAAAGGCGGTGGGTTACAACCAATATTGGATCTGCATGTCTTGAACCGGGCCCTTCACAAGCTCCCGTTCAAGATGCTCACGCAGAAATGCAACTTCAGGTGTATCCGTCCCCAAGATTGGTTCGCAGTGATCGACCTGAGGGACGCGTACTTCCATGTTTCGATCCTTCTGCGCCACAGGCCATTCCTGCAGTTTGGGTTCGAAGGACGGGCACATCAGTACAAGGTCCTGCCCTTCGGGCTGTCCCAGTCGCCCCGTGTCTTTACGAAAGTTACAGAGGCAGCCCCTGTTCCCATGAGAGAACAGGGCATTTCGCATTCTCAACTACCTTGACGATTCGCTCATACCCACTCAGTCTCAGGATCAGTTGTGCGAAAACAGGGATTTGGCGCTTTCACAACAGGCCTCAGCCTGTTGGGCCTTCGGGTCAACTGGGAAAAGAGCAAACTCTCCCCGACGCAGAGGATCTCTTTTCTCGGTATGGAGTTGGACTCGGTCGAAAAGACAGCACGCCTCACAGAGGAACGTGCTCAGTCGGTGGTGAAGGCGCTTTGACTACATTCAGAAGCAGGATGGGCATAACAAAGGGGTCCCAACTGAGAATGTTTCAGAGGCTATGGCGGCAATGGCCGAGGCCACGGCGGCAAGGTCCACGCCACTGGGGCTCTACTCCATATGAGACCGCTGCAGGCAATGGCTCCAACGCGGCATCCCTTCCGGGTCCAGGGTGACACACGGCTGCCTAGTACCGCAAAGACCTTCACCCGGTGGTCAGACCTTGAGTTACTCCGGAGGCAGGGTGCCCCTGGAGCAGGTCTACAGGAGGCTGGTGACAGATGCCTCAAACCAGCCGGTTGGGGGGACACGTTACAAACGGGATTGCCAAAGTTATGTCAGGGGTTGCGCGGGTGGCCCAGACTGCACGACACATCAAAAATGCATGAGTGCTGGCAGTGCACCTTGCCCGGAGCTGTTTCAAAGGGCGCTTACGGGGCAAGCACGTGTTGGTCCGAACGGACAACACAGCGACCATTTGCTTACATCAACCGACAAGGTGGTCTGCGCTCCCGTCGCTTATCGCATGTCGCAACTCGCCCGCCACCTCCTCCTCTGGATTCAGAAGCATCTGAGGTCGCTTCGTGCTGTTCACATTCCTGGGCTGCTCAACTGGGCAGCCGACGAGCTGTCCCGAGCTGTGCGCCCAGGAGAATGGCGACTCCATCCCCAGACGGTCCAGCTGGTTTGGGGACGTTTCGGAGCCGCTCAGGTAGACCTGTTTGCCTCTCCAGAAACCTCTCACTGCCAGTTGTTCTTCGCCCTGACCAAGGGAACACTCAGCACGGACGCACTGGCACACAACTGGCCGCAGGGCCTACGCAAGTATGCGTTTCCCCCAGTGAGCCTTCTGGCACAGTTCCTGTGCAAAGTCAGGAAGGACGAGGAGCAGGTCCTCTTGGTAACGCCATACTGGCCCAGTCGGACTTGGATCCCCGAACTGATGCTCCTCGCGACAGCCCCTCCCTGGCCGAGTCCTCTGAGAAAGGATTTACTGACTCAGAGACGGGGCACCCTTTGGCCCCCACGTCCAGACCTCTGGAAACTTCATGTCCGGTCCCTGGAAAGGACGCAGAGGTTCTAAGTGACCTACCCCAAGAGGTAGTTGACACCAGCACTTCAGCGAGAGCACCGTCTACGAGACACGCCCACGCTTTGAAGTGGAACCTGTTCGTTGGGTGGTGTTCTTCTCGCCGAGGAGGAAGGAGAAGACCCCCGAGGATGCCCTATCGGAGTTGTGCTGTCCTTCTTGCAGCAGGCGCTGGAGCGAAGGCTGTCTCCCTCCACCCTCAAAGTTTATGTCGCTGCAATCGCTGCTAACCACGACCCCGTAGAAGGGAGGTCGTTGGGGAAGCATGACTTGGTCGTCAGATTCCTTAGGGGGGCGAGAAGGTTAAATCCTCCACGGCCCCCCTCTATACCCTCTTGGGACCTGACTCTAGTACTCACGGCACTACAGCAGAGCCCCCGTTTTAGCCTTTACAGGCAGTGGAGCTGAAGTTCATCTCAATGAAGACTTTGCTCCTGCTGGTATTGGCCTCCATCAAGAGGGTAGGGGACCTGCACGCATTTTCGTTCAACGATTTGTGCCTAGAGTTCGGGCCGGCTGATTCCCAGGTAACCCTGAGGCCCCGGCCCGACTACGTGCCCAAGGTTCCCGCTACTCCCTTCAGGGATCAGGTGGTGAACCTCCAAGCGCTGCCCTCGGAGGAGGCAGACCCAGCCCTAGCTTTGCTCTGACCCGTCCGAGCCTTAAGGTGCTACGTAAACCGGACACAAAGCTTCAGGACCTCAAACCAGCTCTTTGTCTATTGGAGGCCGGCAGAAGGGGAATGCCGTCGAAGCAGAGGATGGCCCACTGGATTGTGGATGCCATCATCCTGGCTTATCAGGCACATGGTGTGCCCTGCCCATTCTGGTTGCGAGCTCACTCTACTAGAAGTGTTGTATTCTCCTGGGCGCTGGCTCGGGGCGCCTCGCTGACAGATATCTGTAGGGCTGCGGGCTGGGCGACCCCTAACACATTCGCTAGATTCTATAGCCTTCGTTTGTAGCCGGTATCCTCCTGTGTTCTCACCTCAAACGGGTAGAAGCACTGAGGCCCCAGCTTCGGGTCGGCTTGCAAAAACCACACCAGAGAGTCCATATAGTAGACCCTGATTAGAGTTCCTCCGTCCCCTCGGCAGCCAAACGTGGCGGACGTCCGGCGCCAGGCCTTCACTCGTTGAATCCTCGAGAACCGGTAGAAGGCTGGGTTCCATATGTAAGACCTAAGTGGATCTCATATGTGTAAAGTCCACGGTACAGCCTTGAACCCGTGTTTCCCGGCAGAATTCTGCCATTCCAAGAGGGTTCAATCATCTCCATTCTTCCATATGCACCTAAGGTATGTTCATGTGTGTATTTGCTTCCGAAACCTTCTTCGGGAAGGTTCGAGCTTCCGTAAACGTTCCTGTTCCAAGTAGAACGGGTACGTTCCCAGTGTTATCCAGTCTTACTCATTGGGTAGTGCCATTGCAGCAAAAGTAGCTGGTCCTCTTGTGAAGAAGCCCTGGCCTACGCCAAAAAATAGGGGCGCAGGTGGCTTCCACAGGACACTGGAAGGGGCAGTAGCTGTGGCCCGTTGGTAGGATCCCAATTTCGTTGGTCCTCCGACGTGACGTCGAAAGTGACCGACTGAAAGGGAACGTCTCGGTTACGTTTGTAACCCTCATTCCCTGAAGGAGGGAAAGGAGACATCACATCCCGTCGCCACGGCTGCTGTACCACCACTGAGCGGCCGGGTCACCGGCTCGGCTCCTCAGCGGAAACCGAAAACAAATTAATGGCCGGGGGGCTTGGGCATCTGCTGGCTACTTATACTCACGCTGTGATCAGCAGCAGCTGGATGCAATAATCGCATGCCAATGTGCATTGGCTCGTTTAGTTTACACTCGAAGTAGATTGGTCCCTCTAAGCGAGATCCTAATTTCGTCGGTCCTCCGACGTGACGTCTCCGTTCCCTCCTTCAGGGAACGAGGGTTACATACGTAACCGAGACGTTACTACCAGAACACCCTGGCAGTGGGTGTTGCAAGTCTAGTTAATATTTTAGGCTACATTAAAACAAGAATATATTGAGAATACATTATTAACATTGTATTATACTATTTAATTCACTGTATCTTTTAAACTAGAATTGCATGTTCAGCAACAAACTATTTTTGATCAGGCATTGCAAATAGTTACTAAAGTACAATATGGGTTAGAATTTTGACATGGCCTTGAACATTAGGTTTTTACAAGTTTTTAAATTTACATACAATACAAATGTAACTTTAAAAATCTTAAAATAGAACAATTTTTATTCACTCAGCCTCTGTCAGCATTGTATTATATCAATATCTAGGTTTTTTTCTCAATGATCTCTAAGGCAGACATATATATTTTGTTCATGTTCTTGTTATTCCGTATTGCCACACTAAAGAGAGTATAAAAAGTCAAACCACTGTCTCAGCACGAAATTGAAAATATGGAAATCATTTCCTCATTTAATGAACCATGCCTTGGTGAGCTTCAGGCTGAATAATGGACTGATCCATCCCCTTAGGGTTTTATCAATTATTCATCTGAGAAAGGGGATGCTGTTGGTTTACTATTCGTATCTGATGGTTAGGAAGACAACTGACCTGTGTGGTGGAGCAGATGACATTTTGCTGATTGTTTTTCTTCAAATGAGTATGAATACTTTTCAGATGGTGATTAGCTTTCTCTAAGTTTTGCTGATCCCCCTGCCTGATGTTTAAAACAAACCTGTCTGTTTTTTTTTTGTTTTTTTTAGCAAGGAATAAAGTTCCAAAAACAAAAATTAATTTACAAACCCTTATGTTTTTTGATACCTTCATAGCAGTACGCCCAAGCTGCTCTTTTCTATACAATGAAAGTAAAAGGTGAACACAGCCCTCAGTCATGGTTTTCAGTTAATACCATCTTTAAACTCTGCCTGTTCCATGCATAACAGTTCAGAGCATTTCAGAACATTATACACATTCATAATGCTAATACTGTAAGTCTTGAATTGTTCATTATCACAAAATAGATTTGATTGCATATATTGTTTAATGTATCCATCATGTGGCTAGCTGGAATGGAGTTGGAAACAAGCTGCAAAGAGTTGCATAAGGCTCTGCTCTGTTCGACAGCACACTTTGTCCCCTGGGCTGTTATTGATTTTGTTCCAAGTTTGCAAAACGACACCAGCTAATAGAATCTGTAGGAGGATCTCTGTATAGCGTTTCTATTGGTTTGCCCCACAGCGCTTTGAAATTGACTCGCTTTAGAGACCTTAATAAACTCGGAAACTGTGATGTCACATCCCTTTTAGTACAGAACTTTATTGCAAAATTAATTAATAAACACATTGAAATGAGTTTAAAATCAAGGTTTTTTTTCATTGTGAATAATGACAATGGTATTCTTGAGCCCATCAAAGACACAGTACACAGTACAAAAAATTCTGAGATTTACGGTAAAATACCAGCAGCTGTGGTTGCCAGAACTTCACCGTTAAAAATATGGTAGCAACATTTGAGGTTTTACAGACTTAACTTAAATTCACAATAAAAAAACGCATTTCATTAACTGATGTTAATAAACCAGCATATTGAAGTACTAATATCTGTTTTGAAGCATTGTAATACTGATAACCACCAAAAACAGGTGGTGATGAGAAAGTCACATGATGAATCAAAGCTCATCACAAACAGCTTTCCCACAAGCTGAAGAGGGAAATACTAATATATAGAAGGTGCACAGTGTCATTCACATGAAGAAACCATAAAAACATGAAGTATGAAGTGTCATGCAGGGAATTCTGAGAATGTCAATTTATGTTTTTTCACCGTAAATTATACAATGACTTTTTCTTTTCACTTCCAAAAACCCCCCCCACCCCCCAGAAATTTAACAGTATTTTCTGTAAAATACTTATAATGTCATTACAGTGTTCCTTCACCGTATATATATGGAAAAGTTACGATAAACCAATTAACATGTTTAATTGTAACATTTTTTACGGCTTTACTGTTAAATCACAATTCATTTTATGTGTAGGCTTATTTCTTAGGGAAAGTGCTGTAACCATTGGCATTGGTGAGGAATCCTGTGTGTGTGCGGGTATGAGAAAGAGGTCTAAATGACAAAGACAAATCTTTTGCCAGGATTCAAATATCAAGTACAGTTTTTAAAGCTGGAGATACACTACTATGGATAACGGAACGGTCTAATATGGAGCTCAACCACACTTAAGGATAGTATCACCCAAAAATGAAAATTGTATCATTACTTACTCACCATCAGATCATCACACAACCCGCAAGACTTGTGTCATCTCGGGACATAAACCCTACGAGACCGTTCGGGACATTTTTGATCAAATCTGAGAGCTTTCTGACCCTGCATAGACAGCAAGGGTGCTGCCACGATCAAGGCACAGAAACCACGACCTACAACAAAATTAAAATAGTCCTTGTACATCAGTGGTGAACCCTTGTTTACATCGCAACGCTAAAGCAGAATACACCCCCCCCGTAGCAACCAGGCCTCCGACCCAAGACAGCACGCCAAACCACAACCAATAACAACTTTAGACACACGCAATTCTCGTGAAAGCCCGCAGGGACGGGAGGCCTTTGTGTGTGGAGTTTGCATGTTCTCCCTGTGTCAGCGTGCCGGCTTTACTCGTCGCCTGTACCTCCCACAGCCAAAAGTGTACTGGCATGACACTGTTCCCCCTGACATGAATATAGCCATAGATGCTGGAATGGCAGTAAGAAGGAAATAAACAACCAAACAAACTTGCGGGTTTGGAACGACATGAGGGTGAGTAATGAGTAAGTCATTTTTGGGTGAACTATCCCTTTAAAGACTGTTTTCATGGACTGGAGCAGATCCTAGCCTTTGACAGTCAGAGAAGAGCACAAAACTAATGAGTCAGTCCACTACATAACACACTTCACGACTGATCAGGTTCAAGATCTTGAACCAAAACAAACACTGACATCAACATACAGCTGGCACTACTTATTACTACAGTGTAATTTGTAAAGAATAAAGAGGAAACCGTACTGAAATGTTAACTTACTGTCAGATAAACCCCGAACTCTTGGTTAATTAACTCAAAAATGTCTTAATCGTGGCTATCAGTTTTAAAAATGCGGCTGGGTGTAAGTTCGGTCATCTGAATGGTCACGTACACACAGCAGCTAAATTCGGTTGTAAATTCACATTTTAGTCCTGTTCTGTACACACGTTCTGTAAAAGTTCTTTATTACAGGAGTGATAATTGCATTTTACAAACTAAATTGACACCCGAATATAACCAAATTAGTGACAACCAGATTTACAGAAATTCTATGCAGTATGTATGGAACCAAACTAAACAAGTAGTTAATAATGTATTTAAAAAGGAGTCAGAGTTGTGTCTTTTCTGTCGGCGCAGTACAAGAAATCACAGGGTATGTTTTGAGTCATTAGTATAAGAAAAGAAAAAAACAAAACAACACAAAAAGAACAAACCCATATTAAACTCAAACCCAAAAGGGTCATCTTGGAATAAGCCACATACCAAAATACAGTGACCTGCACAACCTGCCTACATTTTAAACTCCATGAACTTGATAACTTTATGAGCCAAACCCAAAATCAATCAAACCTATCAGTGTTGGGGAAAGTTACTTTTAAAGTAATGCATTACAATATTGCGTTACTCCCTAGAACTTTTTATAGAAAGTAATATGTTACATTAATTTTGTGTTACTTTTTCTTATCTGGACTGGGCTTGCTTGTTTGTTTTTTATATAAAAAGTTAGATTTTTGGCAAATGTAAACCAAAAGTGAAATGAGTAAGCCTAAGGCTGAAGGAAAAGTACATTGACATCTGTACAGTAGAGGGCGCAACCTTTCTGCTGTGATGCTAATCTGGATTGCATGAAGAATAGCATGCAGAAGAAGTTCACACTCTTAGCAATAAAAAAGTAAGTTGTTTTTTGCTTATTAGTATGGTTGAATTTGATCATTAAAGTTCAGCAGCAAATACATTGGTTAATAAAATCGGATTAAATACATAAATTATATTTGTCTTAACATTTAATTATTGCAGGTTTGCATAATTTTTTCAGTTTGCTTTTCACTGTTTTCATTAATTTTGATGAATACTGATTCTGTTTTTGTGCAAGTGAGATGAGTAAATGCTGTTAGTAGGGTTAGTTCACCAAAAATGAAAATTAGGCTGTGTTTTACTCACCCCAGAGGCATATAGGTGTATATGACTTCTTCTTTCAGACGAATCCAGTCGGAGCTATATTATATTAAAAATTGTCCTGTTATTCCAAGCTCTATCATTGCAGTAAGCGGGTGTTGCAGTGCTTCAGTCCAAAAGAAGTTAAATAAAAATCACCCATCCATAAAAGAAAGTGTCTCACACGGCTCCGGGGGGTGAACAAAGGCCTCTGGTAGTGAATCGATGCATTTTTGTAAGAAAAAATATCCATATTCAAAACATAATTACCACCGTTAAACAAATCTAGCTTGCACTCACTGTTGTAAACGGAAGCAGCTCCGGGCGGAATACTTATGAGGTCGGCTTTGTGCATGCGCCGGTGAGTCTCGTGAAACCAACGTTTGTTAACAGGATAAAAGGAAGCAAAGTTTCCTTACTTTAGCAAAGGAAAACCAGTCTCCTCTTGGCTTATATCAAAATCATCCGACATTCTTCTTTACAAATCCTCGTTTTGTACTTCTAATTAGTGACTGGTGTTTTGTTTTGATCTCTCCGCTGCATCACTTCTGAGCGGTGCATGCGCAAAGCCGACCTCATACGTCATCCTAAACTGCTTCCGTTTACAACAGTGAGCGCAAACTAGATTCAAGTGATTATTACGTTTTGAATATGAATATTTTTCTTACAAAAATGCATCAATTCGCTACAGGAGGCCTTTGTTCGTAAAGAAGAAAGTCATATACACCTAGGATGCCTCGAGGGTGAGTAAAACAGCCTAATTTTCATTTTTGGGTGAACTAACTCTTTAACATTTAGTCTACAACTACAGTAAGAATCATGTTTACACAGTACACACAACTTCTCTGCACTTACTCCCGATTTCTCTGTATTGTAGAGTAGATATTGACTGAGCGAGTATTTAATACAGCATTCATTTTTTGGGTCAAATTCATATTCATAATCACAATACATAATAATATTCCAGAAGAACTGGGTGAGATAAGAAATGACGACTCCATAATCCTTACTATTATTATAATTTTTTTAAACACCATTATTTTTTGTGCATTAATGTTTAAAATTGATAGGCCCACCTAATATTTGTTGTTGTTGTTGTTTTTCAAGACTCTGATCTTTGATATCGCCTTAACACTGGTACAGATGGACGTTCATATGTGCATTAAAACCAAAACGCACATCAACATGTTCCTAAAAGAGAGATTTCACACATGCAAATAAAATAAATTAAAATGTGCTTTGCCTTCGATTTTTTTTCTCTCTTCTCTCGGTCAAGCCAACTATTGTTTCATAATAGGACATAATATCACTGAAAGAGATTGTGGCTCAGGGTTGGTAAGATTTAATGCCCATAAACCACACAAATCCACTGCAGTGGATTTGTCTTTTTTGATTAACAGGTTTGTCCAAGTTTAATCTGCACCAGTTTTAGACAAGAAGCAAATACTGAGTCTTGTGGAGAGAATAGGAGAAAATGGTATGTATACGCTTCTCTGCACTGATAGTTTGGACTCTGGACAGCGTCTTTGCAGTCATTGTGTGTATTAGCTTGTGTTTCCCTGAGGGCTTTTCTGTCGCATACCTGTACTAAGATCTGATTCTGGGTCAGTTGAATACTCCACTATTTCTAGCCACTTAATCCTCTAAGCATTTTTTTCCTGCAACCATCTCAGTGTTTGTGTGTGTGTGTGTGTGTGTGTATGTGTGTGTAATCACAGCGTACTAATACCTCTAGCCTGGTGCTCAGTAATCCATCTATCCACAGTGGCCATTCTTCAGTAGACATCCTCACAACCCCTTGTTCCCTATTTATATTTCATTATTCTGGCATTTTCTTTATTCATTATTCCTGTTTTTGGATATACCTCATTGAAACCTCCCAAAAACACCCATGAGTGTTGGAATGGTGAACAGAGCAACAGCTCAGGTAAGGCTTTATCATCAACTCTGTGTATTAGCTAACTGCTCAGAATTTATTGTCAAGGCAGTTTTATCTAGCAGTTTTTTTCTTTCAAGTTTCCACAGAGGTCTGCTGCAGCCTTTAACCTGCTGGCCCACAATAATAGTTATTTCATTATTGTCTGTGTCCGAATAACTGCATCTAAATGTTAAGCAATCAGCACATTCATTATTTTTTAACAACCATAAAGGGATAGTTCACCCAGTAATGAAAATTCTGTCATCATTTACTCACCCTCATATGCACTCTCAGAACAAAGGTACAAAAAGCTGTCATTGCAGTGGTGCTAATATATACATTTAAGGTACTAATATGTACCCTGTAGGTACTTTTAAAAAGGGACTGTCCCAGTGACGGTTTTGTATAAAATCGTACGGGTTTGGAAGGATGATTGTGAATAAATGATGACAGGATTTTTATGTTTGGTGGAACTATCACTTTAATTAGCAGTTTGCACTGCCTATGGAATATCAGCTGCACAAAAAGTAAAGCTGAACTTGTATTTGTCTGTCTACATGAAACATGCAATCCTTGCATTACCAGTTAAAGAACCAAGTATCGGACCAGCCAATTCAGTTTACTGTCATCACACAACTTATTTCTTAATGGCATAATTATAACTACTAAAAGCTTTATTTTACTATTTCCGGTGCTCATACACAATCTGTAGGTGCTTCTTTCTATTAAAACACTAACTGATTGGTGCCTTGCGCTATGTACTACCTAACAATTTGATAAACTTGTCCTACATTAAGTGTTAAACTTCTAACTCTTAAAGGGGTCATATGATGCTGCTAAAAAGAACATTATTTTGTGTATTTGGTGTAATGAAATGTGTTTATGCGGTTTAAGGTAAAAAAAAAAAACACATTAATTTCCACATACTGTACATTATTGTTTCTCTCTATGCCCCGCCTTTCTAAAACGCATACATTTTTACAAAGCTCATCATTCTGAAAAACCCGGGAGGCTCCTGTGCTCCCCCGAATGGGCAGCTATATACGTGCGTTGTGTGGGCCGTTCCTATACCCAAGCTGTGACGGAAATGGGTACCACTCTCCTTTTTATTTCAAGATGGGGTATTTGCCTATATGACGGTAGCTTTTTGTTTAATCGTAGACTATCCAACCAAAACATGAAAAAAAAAAAAAAAAACCTTATTATAAACAGGACACCCACACACACCCCGGCTCGCAGCACACCAGACCAGCATCCAGTGGGGACATAATTACGGACATAATTATTGACTTATACTGTCTTTTTACGCATTGAGTTGCCAGCGCGCCAGAACCCCAGCCCCACACACCAGGTAAAACCCCCCCCCAACACCCCCTAAAACAATGTCGCATTTGTGATCGGCCGCCACCCAACCCACCCACCCAGAAATGCCACACCCCCCCACCACACCAGCCAACAAACACTACTCTACACTGCACAAAAAACTCGCTTTAAATATAAAAACCCTTTAAATATAAAAAACGTACTTACAGTCTGACAGCCGGCATTGTAGTCTACTCTGCCAGGACCGAGTGAGGAAACCTCCTCCAGAAAATGCGTGGACACATCGGAATATTGGCGGTGGGAACACGCACATTTGGGAATAGTGTTGTAAATACAACTTAACCACCTGATTTCTAGTTAGGCCCGCCACCCAGGCCCACGTTGAGGACGCCCCACCAGGTTTTGAGGGGTGTTTTCCTGTTGTGGCCCACCAACACACAGCAACACCCCCAAACACTTTCTCACGTTGTGTTATTTATTTGTTTCCGCTTTCACAACGAAAGAAAAAGGCTCACCACACAGTGGCCTTGAGTGAGCGGAGGCCGGTGGCCTAGGGTGAGCCGCAGCCTAGAGTGAGTGGAGGCCGGCTTGAGTGAGCAGAGCATGAGGTAGGCGGGCTTGAGAACGGCGTGGCTGGCGGATTCGACGAAGGAGCGTACGGCGGGCTTGCGGCAACCACATGTGACGACCCCGGGCTGGACTTCACTTTGTCCACGGTGAAAGCCGATCTGGCGATCGACAGCGCGAAGTGGAAGTATTTCCTCAGCAACCAGCACGGATCAGCTTCAGGCATGACGAAGCGGATATCGTCTTCTTTTGGAAGGCCAACCAAAGTAGTTTCGCTTTCACAATGAAACACAGCGCCTTCACGACATGGCGACGGCGGCTGCAACAACAATACTACAGTGAGAATAAAAGTTACAACTTCTTTCTTTTTGCGTGAACATGTGCGGCTTCGGCGTATGAAAGTCTTACACATCGTGAGAGCATGTGGGGCGGAGGTTAGAATGAGGCAGTTCTGTTTAGATAGAGGTGGTTTTATAAAGAATATCTCTTTGGATTTGAGACTTCGTCTTTGAGAACTTTTACAGACTTCTTTATGCACCAAGAGCTTGTAACACTCCAAAGAGAAAGGAAAAATTTAAATCGCATCATATGACCCCTTTAACTCTTCCACCAGCATTTTTGTTACACATGTGACTGATAACCCAAATGTGTTATGGGGAGGTGCGCTATTACTTTTCCAAGTGAGCAGATTTTTGTCTGCCAGATGTTATAGCAGGTGAAAAAAAATACTTGAGGGACCTGAGCCATACCTACACCACTGAAAAAAATCCAGCATACAACAGCATGAATTCCAGGTTGGTCCAGGCTGGTTTATGTTGGTAGTGCTAGACCAGAGAAGCAATGCTATTCTCAAGCAAAATGGAGCTGGTCAAACTGATTCACCAGCACAGACTTTCTGGGGAAGATGGTTGACCAAGACAATCCTGCTGGTTTGAGAGTGAGTAGGCCAGTTATCTGTATGCAAGCAGCGTTGTGTAGACAAGTATTTATTTTGCTTGTGTATTTCTACATTTAATACATTAATGATGTACAGTGTGGAAAAAACATACATTGTAATAAATAATAAATAACTAGTTGTGGTATGATAGTATATTATTAATCAATGTCATCTGAAGTTAAAATGTAATACAGGTGCATCTCAAATTAGAATGTCGTGGAAAAGTTCATTTATTTCAGTAATTCAACTCAAATTGTGAAACTCATGTATTAAATAAATTCAATGCACACAAGTCTTTGGTTCTTTTGATTGTGATGATTTTGGCTCACATTTAACAAAAACCCACCAAGTCACTATATCAACAAATTAGAATCTATGGTGACATGCCAATCAGCTAATCAACTCCAAAACACCTGCAAAGGTTTCCTGAGCCTTCAAAATGGTCTCTCAGTTTGGTTCACTAGGCTACACAATCATGGGGAAGACTGCTGATCTGACAGTTGTCCAGAAGACAATCATTGACACCCTTCACAAGGAGGGTAAGCCACAAACATTCATTGCCAAAGAAGCTGGCTGTTCACAGAGTGCTGTATCCAAGCATGTAACAGAAAGTTGAGTGGACGAAAAAGTGTGAAGGAAAAAGATGAACACCCAACCTCCTGAGAGAACCGAACCTTATGAGGATGTAAAGCAAAAGATTCAAGAATTTGAGTGAACTTCACAAGGAAGGGACTGAGGCTGGGGTCAAGGCCTTCCAAAGAGCCAGCACACACAGACGTGTCAAGGAATTTGAATACAGTTGTCGTATATTGTCGTATTGCTCTGTGTTTTAAAGCCTAACCTGACACACAGGATCAACGTCGAGGAGTCTTACTGGGCTTAAGTGGAGAAGAATGGACTGTTGCCCAGTGGTACAATGTCAGTCTTTTGCAGATGAGGAGCAAGTTTCTGATATTCATTTGGAAACCAAGGGACCTAGAGTCTGGGGAAGGGTGGAGAAGGCATAGTCCAAGTGCTTGAAGTCAGTGTTAAGTGTCCACCGTTGTGATGCATTGGGTGTGCAAGTTATCTGTGGTGTTGTCCATTGTGTTTTGTGAACAACCACGTCACTGCACCCGTTTACAAGAAAATTTTGGAGCACTCAGAATCAGCATAGAATGAGCTATTGCCAGTTATGTTTACACTACGGGAATGTGTTTTCGTAGCGAAGCTTCACAGGTAACACAGAATGACAGTGACAAAACAAAAAACACAGAAAATAAAATATAAATAAATCTAGAACAGTAAATTAAGGAATAAAAATATATAAATCGAACCACCCCACCACGGTACCTTATGTGCAGGTATATTACAATAGACAGTTTTTGTATGTACAGGTATTGTATATTATGTGCTTCCTTCATGCATCCTTCTGCTGACCAGTTTTTTGAAGATGCTGATTTCATTTTCCAGCAAAATTTTGGCACCTGCCCACACTGTCAAAAGCACCAAAAATTGGTTAAATGACCAAGGTGTTGGTGTGCCCCCCGACTGGTTTGGGCGGGTGCTTGTCCCCTCACAGCCCCCCTGGCTTGACCGGCGGCCAGCAAACTCAACACAGACCTGAACCCCATAGAGAATTCTAGTGGGTGTATTGTCAAGGAGAAAATGAGAAACAGAGAGATAACAACGAGACCAAAGGAAATGCAGATGAGCTGAATGGCCATGGTCAAAGAACCTGGGCTCCATCACATCAGCAGTGCCACATATGAGACCTCCATGCCAGCGATTGAGGCTAATTAAAGCAAAAGGGGGAAGCCCCTACCAAGTATGGAGACTGAGTAGCAGTACTGTAAGAAAAAGGATATGAACATAACTTTCCAGCCTAACGGCGAACAATTCACTAATAAATAAATGTTTTTTTACTTTTTTGTGGGTGTGTATTTAGAAGTATTCTATTGTTGAGATAGTGAGGGAATTGGTGGGTTGTGTTAAATGTTGCTTTTTTGTTTAAATGTGCAGCCAAAAGCATCACAATTAACAACGAAACAAAGACTTAAACTACGTCAGTCGTGGCATTGAATTTATTTAATACATCGACGTACAATTGAATGATCTTGGCAGTTGAATTACTGAACATAAATGCATAACATGAACTATGTTCCATCGGCATTACTATGGATGATGAATGGGTATTGCCACCTGTATTTAATAACGGATATTCTAGGGTAATAAATGTAAAATATTGTACATAAATCTGCCTAGAAATTGCTCCCTAAATAAAAATGGGCAAAACATACATTAGTATATTCAAGAAACAAAATAAACATCAGCAGTGTTACTACAGTTTTGTCTTACATTGTGTTGCTTAAATGGTGTTGCAAAACAAAAGTTTCTTAATATTCTAGAACATAACTGACACAACGTAATAATTTGTTCCCTTTCAGTCGGTCACTCTGAGTCACGTCGGTGACGACGAATTGGGATCTCGCTTAGAGAGAGCAATCTACTTCGAGTGTAAACTAAACAAACCAATGCACATTGGCATGCGATTATTGCACCCAGGCCGTGTGGACTATTAGGGAAAGTAGCACGGGTGGTCTGAGGGTTACAGTGGTGGCAAACCCCTCAGGGAACCAACTCTCGGGGGACCATTGCTCCTCTAGCGCTTCGCAACCAGTTGGGCCTCCAAAGGAACGCGCTGGGCCCTCTTCAAAGAGTCATACAGCGGTTATCTTCAGGGATCCTCCGACGACGCAGGAGGATGTAGATAACTGCATCGCGGAGAGGGTTATGGAAAGGAGAAAGATTCGGCTGGGGGCCTGCCCCATGATCGCATGATGCCCTCCGGGATTGGGTAGCAAGGAACCTGGATCGTGAATTCAAGAGGGAGTCGGCTTGCCTTTTTCCAGGCTGCCGAACGAGGGTAGGGGCTCGAGTGGCGATGGAAACCTCCACGCGTCCGGGCCCTCAAGGTGGACAATTGGTTTCTCGGGGTCTGGTGGCCCACCACCCGCGCTGGTTCTCAGCGCGACCACCTCACGCTGCATTGCTTCGTGAAAGATGACTTGAGGAGCCACCAGTCATGGAGCTGGGCGTAGGCAAATCCGACAGCTGGGCCCCGGGCCGATGGCGTGACACCCAGTACCAGAGAGGAGGGAAGCAGTGCTCGTTGGGGGAGGGGTGAGCACCGTGAAAGTAGCGGGGCATGAAGATGGGGCACCTCTGGAGAGGAGGTGGTTGCGGGTGGGAGGAGAAAATGGAAAATCTCGGGAGACTCTGCCGCATGCAAATGATCGTGAAGAGGACTACAGCAGTGTCGGTTGGGGGTTAATCAGGTGCCCTCACAGAGGTTCATTGATACCCCTGCCACCTCGGGGCTTCAGGGATACGGCCTGTGCCGAAGGAAAGTGATGTGAAGAGAAAGCTCCGAAATATCTCGGCGAACCGAGAGAGGACTAAGAATCCCAGCTGCCGCGGGCCGGAGTCCCGCACATGAAAAATAATTTCGCGACTGAGAAAATTCACAAAGCAGAGTCGGAAAAGCTCTAATAAATATCAAAATCCAACACATCTGTGTGTCACGAGCGGGAAGGTGTCCATGTGTTTTTCACATTCCGTGAGTGCTGTTAAGCAGCCCCCACACCGAGGGCGATATGAGAGGTATCCGAGGAGATCGTGAGGGGAGCTGGGGTGAGGTGCATGCCAGGCAATTACACTCTTGCTCTGATGGGCCGGTCGAGGGCTCCGTTTCTCCTGTAGAACGGGCATATGGTTTTTATACCCGGCTATGCGGTAGTAGTCAATGGATTATAACTTATACTTAATATGATTGAAAATACCAAAGTGGCTTGAAATAACACAGTAAAACTTATACGAATGATGGTCGCGAAGTGTGAGAGCGGTTTCTCTCTCGTGGAGAGCGGTTTGTTGTCCGGAGTTTTTGCTGAGTTTCTTTTGTTTTATCTATGTCAGCAAAAACGGTTAGGATTAGATTGCTTTTTCTGTGGTTATTTTTCTAATCCCTGGGTCCCCGGAGGACTCAGGGACAGGACAGTCGGAGAGTCGTGGACGGACCAGCACCAGACCACACTCATCTACCTCCATCGCCAGCAGGCAGCAGCGGACAGGCGGTTCTTTGTCCGGAGAGCGGTTATCAAAGGCTAGCAACCTAACTCACGCAGACCACAAACTGTTGGAAGCCATTCATGAGTGTAAGCATAGGGATGTACATACCCGCTGAACGAAGTTCACATTATGTCACCCACCTCACTGGGTTGATACTCCATGTGGCCGCCTCACACCCACAAGGCAGGCTTCGGCCGGAGTTTGGTCCATGCAGTCATCTTTCTGCCCCACTGCTCCGGGTTTACGGCGGTGGTTCCGCTGGTCCCGTTTGCACGGTATCTGGGGGCTTAGCTAGCGCTACCCAACCCGCCTCGTTGGCTTCTGAGGACCATCAGCCTCGGCTATGCGATTAAGTTTGCCCAGTGTCCGCCTAAGTTCAGTGGCATCTGCTTCACGGCAGTGAACTGAAAAGTGGGCCGACCGCTGCTCCTGTCTTGCGTGTGGAGATCGCATTCCTACTGGCAAAGGATGCGATAGAGCTGGTCCTTCCAGCCGATATGAGGTCGGGGTTTTACAGCACTTACTTTATTGTACCCAAGAAAGGCAGTGGGTTACTACCAATCTTGGATCTATGCGGCGCGATGATTGTCTTTGAGGACCGGGCGCGCCCTTAGTCCTTCGCCGATGAATGACCACCGATTTTATTACGTTACCAGTGTGGCATAGTAGGTATGGTAAGCGCGAAACTCAATAGAAATGCAGTGCACTTAATACCCGAGTCCGTTGTCCATTTTGCCGGTCCCTGAGATATGCTGTGTTTGTTTTTCAAAGACGCTAATCAGGTTTTGAAGCGTCGAACAAAGATGGAACATAGAAAGAATGAGTACTTACATGCGTGTTGATGCCTTTCCTGTCGACCGAGATACAAGTGGACTTCTGCGTTGTGTCGCCAGTTCAACCAAGCACGAGCATATCATAGCGGTATTGGAAAGAAAACCCAAACGATGATCCCGCCCGCCGGGCACTGCCTAACAATGTCACCTAAAGCGTACCCCAGTGTCTCAACGTAGAAGTTGGCTTAAAGAACCTTGAGAACAGAGCACGAGGCAAGAGGTGATCAGAGGGACACAAGGTTTGATAGCTCAAACAAATGCTCAAGTTTTAACTGACCTATCTGCAATAAGGATTGTGTTTCAAAGTAAATTGACGTGGGAAGAGCGAAGGTGGTGCTTTAACAATCCTTCTGTTCGCTTATCCAAAGATTCCCAACGGGATAACTACCTCCAAACGACGGCTCATACTAGTCTCAGATCAGTTGTGTGGCACAGCAGGGACTGGGCTTTAAGGTGCACACAGCAGAAAGGGGGGTTTGTGGGCTCTCTTTTGGTGGGAGGCCATTCAGAGACAACCTTGGCGAGAAAGGAGGCTAAATTATAGAAATACATCAAGGCTAAGTATAGCACACAGGAAAAAGGTTACAGACTGTTTAGATAAAGTGTGTCAATTGCAAACAGACATCACTTCGCCGACGCTAGACCGGGATCTCATTTTTCCATCACGAATAATTCTCTGGAGCTTAGGATCAGCATTGCCTCACAGAGGACATGCACGGTGGTTCGGTGCTGAATGCTTGAATTGCTTTTCCATAGGGCGAGGACACAAAGTGTTCAAGGGAGAGGTAGCAAATGTACGCTCGCGAAAACTTTTCATGAGGCTTCCTGGGGGGTGCATGTAATGGCCTGACAGTAATGCTAGTTTATGAATATAAAGGCCAGCTTTTACGCTGCTGGGATTCTTGCGTATCATATTTTCCTTCAGGTTTACAAGATCGTCATATGACACTGCTTCAGCACTGGATCCCATGACAGAGTACCGAGGTGGGGGTGAATGTTGCTGGATGGTTTAGTTTACAAGAAAGGACACCTTCAATCACTGTTCTAACATGAGCGTGTGACGGTGGATTTGGTATTTGTTTATTCTAGGACCCATAAGTACACCAGAGAAGCACTAACGCGTACAGAGGCCCAGGTTATTTTAGCATACGGCCTAGTCAGGGGGGCCGAGTCACGGAGAACCTCACCCAGGCGTGTATCCAATCAGTAATCCCTTTCATGTGCTCCACAGGCAGGCAAATAGGGTACCACTGAAGAACAATAGTAGAAACAGGTCCAGCATGCTGTATGTAGTTTACAGGACGGGGAAGTGACATCCGACCACGGCTGGGGAGCCACGTTCGACATAACGGGCATGCAGTTAGAATTAAAACAACACAATAATGTCGGGGGTATGGACATGGGAAACACCAAACATGACGACTGGCAATCAAAGTTTGTGTGAAAGTTAAATCCAATATAATGCACTGCCACACAAGCAGACGAAATAGAAACATCACTACAGCACCTGTCATTGTATTAGGCCACATTCAGAGGTGCTAATGAGAGCCTTAAAACTGAGCTGTCGGCACCCCCAATAGAGTTGTTATCGCAGTGCGCCTTGCCTTGAACCCCAAGAGGTAATTGACACCATCACTTCGGCGAGAGCACAGTCTACAATACACGCTTACGCCTTGAAGTGGAACCCTTTTTCGTCGAGTCGTTTCTTAATGTTCTATGTTGGGGAAGAACCAAGAGTGAGTAGCTTCCTTTTTGCAGCAAGGGTGGAGACGCAAGGCATGTCTCCCTCCACCCTTAAAGTTCTTATGTCGCTGCGGATGCTGCTAACCATGCCCGTGAAAGACGGAAGTACGTAGGGAAAAATGATAAAAATGATATAGTCATCGGTTCGTAGGGGGGTCCCCCCTGGGAGCGAGAAGGTTAAAGAGAAGGTGGAGGAGGGTTGTTTAATTAAAATCTCCCGGCCTCCTCTATAACTCTGGGACCTGTTTCTAGTGCTCCAAAGCACTACAGCAGGGCCCATTTGGGCCTTTGCAGACAGTCAAGCTGAAGTTTCTGTCAATTAAACCTCTGCTCCTGCTTGCATTGGTCTCCATCAAGAGGGTAGGGGACCTGCACAAATTTTCGGTTGACGATTCGTGCCTAGAGTTCAGGCCGGCCGACTCCCAGGTAACACTGAGGCCCCGGCACGGCTATGTGCCCAAGGTTCCCACTACTCCCTTCAGGGATCAGGCGGTGAGCCTTGCAAGCGCTGCCCCAGGAGGAGGCAGACCCAGCCCTAGTTTTTCTCTGTCCCGTCCGAGCCTTAAGGTGGTACGTAGACCGGATGCAAAGCTTTAGGACCTCAGACCAGCTATTTGTCCGTTACGGAGGCCGGCAGAAGGGGGGAAACGCTAATGCCGGTCCTTAAGCAGAGCGCATGGCCGCACTGGATGTGGATGGCCATCACCCTGGCCTAGACACACTACAGCACAGGGTGGCCCCTGCCAGTCAGGTTGCAAGCTCCACTCGACTAGGAGTATATTGATCCTCGGGCGCTTGCTCGTGCACCTACAGCGGACAGATTATTGTAGCAGCTAGAAGCAGCGGGTCGGGCGACCCCCAAAACGTTAGCTAGATTCTATAGCCTTCGGGGGAGCGGTTATCCTCCTGTTTTCTAACTCTCAATCGGAGTGGTAGAAGGTGGTAGAGGCTAGTGTAGAGGCTCTGGAGTTGTAAGCATGGGCGGACCACAGAAACAATATGTGAGGCTTGCGTAAAACTGCCCAGCAGTGTCTGTATGAAGCTGCAGGCCTGCGCGAGCCTCCTCATCCCCTCGGCAGACCAGCGTGGTGGAAGTCCACCGCCAGGCCACTCTCTCGTCTGAAACCATGAGCAACCGAGGTTAGTTTATTTTTTAGAAGGCTGGGTTCCATATGTATGACCTAAGTGGATCTCATATGTGTAATGTCCACGGTATAGCCTTGAGCCCGTGGTTCCCCGGCAGACTTCTGCCATTTCCAACAGAGTTATAATCTAATCATCCATATGCACCTCAACAGTTGTTCATATGGGTAAGTGCTTCCGAAACCTCCTTCGGAAAGGATGGGGCTTCCACAACGTTCCTGTCCCAAGTGGTATGTGTACGTTTTCCCAGTGTTATCCAATCTCACTGAGTAAGTAGTGCTATGACAACAGTGACTGGTCTTGTTGCGAGCCCCGGCCTACACCACAAAGGGGCGCAGACGGCTCGCACAGGACACTGGAATCTCATCCACCCCCAGCCCAGGGGCAGCCTCCATGGCGCTTTGGTAGGGATCCCAAATCGACTTTGGCACCGACATGGACTCAGGAGGGTGACAGCTGAAGGGAACGTCTTGGTTAATATATGTAACCCTCGTTTCGAAGGAGGGAACGGAGAAGTAACGTCCCACGCGCCACGGCTTTTTGTTTGTTTTTTTTTTCTGCTGTACCCACCGCTGACGCGGCCGGGTCACTGGTCACTCTCAGCGAAAAACCTGGTATGGAGTTGCACGCGCTGCATTGATGATCACGCTGCCGGGATCAGAGGCAGCTTGGATGCAATCATCGAATCAATGGCATTGGCTCGTTTAGTTTACACTCAAAGTGGATTGGTCTCTCTAAGCGAGATCCCAATTCATTGGTCACCGACGTGATGTCTCTATTCCCTCCTTCAGATAACGAGGGTTACAATATGTAAACGAGACGTTCGGTTAACATGCACAGAGGCATAATGTTTTTACACATAACAAAGTAAAATGTTCAAAGGATCTGTCGCAACAATTAAAAGAGCCATGTGACATGCAAAAAAAATTGTGAGTGAGATATGCAGACAATGCCAAATAAAGCACGCTCATGCCATGCAGTTGTATAAAAGGTATAGAAGAGATCTTTTTTTTTTGTTTTTCCAAAAATGGATTTTTAAAACCAAATAACTAAGACATTTAATAAAGCATAATAATAATAAAGGTGCAGGCACATTTGAGAATTTATGTGATCCATTTTTGTTGGCAGCCACATCTTAAAAAGTGTCAATAGTAAAGGGTCTTGCAGATAGAAGCAATTTCAAGCCTTGCTAAAAAAAGCATGTAATTCATTAAAAGCAAGGGCCAAGATGCCCAACTGAAGTGCCCCAGATGACTTCAGATTGACTCTAAACAATTTAGTAGTAGTATTTGTACTGTAGATTTCTCATTCTGTGCTGACTGCTGAAAAAAGGGTAAAGGGGGTCATATGATGGTGCTAAAAAGAATATTATTTTGTGTGTTTGGTGTAATGAAGTGTGTTTATGCGGTTTAAGTTTCAAATAACACATTATTTTCCACATAATGTACTTTATTGTTTCTCATCTATGCCCCGCCTTCTGAAACGTGTCGATTTTTACAAAAACTCATCGTTCTGAAAAAGCGAGGTGTACTGTGATTGGCCAGATATCCATCAAGCTGTCATGTGACGAAAATGTTACGCACCTCTCACCATATTGTGATGATGCCATGTAGGCCAGAGCATTGATTTCAAAAACATGAAAAACCCATTATAAACGAGGCATTAGTTGCATCCAGTTGGGGACATAATTAGGGATTATAATGACTTATACTGTATTTTTTTTACAGTGAGTTGCATACGCCGCGGGGTGCGTAAACATAAAAGACCGTGTCAGCATTTGTGATGGTAGGACTGTAGTTGTAGTACTCGAGGCCTGCGTCTCGAACTCGAGACATTTTTCTATGGTCTCGGACTTGTCTCGGACTTGTCTCGGACTTGGTCATTGGACTCGCCAAGTGTTCTTGTTGGTCTCGACCGAGTTCAGCAATATGCTTTTTTTCTCCTTCAAAACAAAACCCCATTTGCATGTCGCGCCTGAAAACGCTTGGAAAACGCTAGGCGCGCCGCTTTCTGCTTCTTTCCAAAGCCCTCTGTAGCCTGCTCTATGCTTGCGCTCCCGTGGCTTCTGCCGTTGCTAAGCATACATGACCTGCACTCTCCATGAAGACGTGGAAGTTTTTAGCAAAGGATAAATGGATTTGCAGCACTAAAATCGCTTGCAGTAGCTCTGCTACTAAATTCATTTAAAAATGGGTATCTCTGTACAGCGATGATCAGCGTTTCTCCGTCTTGGCTTAGCTTTAAATTTTGTTACGGGAAAGGATGAAGCTGATTGTTGGTTCTTGTCCCCCGACCCACCGGTGCGGCGCTGTGTTGAAAATGTTTCATGTTTCTCAATTTAATGTTTACCTGTTAGATTTGTTTTATTAACGTTTTACACCTCCTTCCTTTCAGCATTTATACTATTAGCTAACTTCATTTCGCATTCACTCTAAGCATTAGTCAAGTCCCAGTGTGTTTGTTCCCTAGGAGGTATTCATCCGGTGGGGAGAGAGTGCCTCAGGTGGTTGCCGAGGGTTTTGTGAGTTGTCGCCGAGGGTAGGCATGATTAGTTCTGCCCAACTGGTTTTTTCTTGACATCCTGTTAACCCCCGCCAAAACCCACACTTAGTGTAATAAATGTATTGTTAATTTTTTGTTCATGTTAGTTAATACATTAACTTATGTTAACAAATGACACCTTATTGTAAAGTGGTTCTGACTCTTTTTATGAGGTTAGAAATAGGGCTGAAAGACGAATCGTATTTTCATTGTCATTGCAGTAAGAACATGTTATTTAGCAATGGGCACCCGAAACGTGCTATGAAATAGCAGAGCTGGTGGATTTAGGCGCCAGAGTGCAGAATTCAGCACTCAACAAAACTCTGGCATTTCAGCGATCTGACTCATTCTGAACGCCTTGGATGGACATTGCATAATAACTCACGGAATCGTTATGTTATGGTTGGTAATGCTCACTGCTGGGAAAAAACAAAAAACAAAAATCTATATTTTGTTTATTTGTGGCCCTTAATATGCACAGTTAATTATTCATTTATTTATCACAAGTAATAATCATTGCAAAAAAAAAAAAAACGCTCCACTGTTATCACACATAGCAGAATCTCCTCATATCGTGCAGGACTATTAGAAAAGCAAAATCAATGCAAATCAGTGGATATGTCTACTATAATAGGATAGGTGTGTTAAGGCCAATTGGAGCTAAACTCTACAGGGCATTGGCCCTCCAGGATCTAGCTAGGAGACCCCAGTCCTACAGAGTTGTTACTTTGCACATACTTTTTGATCATTACAAATAATAATGCAAAATGATTTTCTTAGAATAGGAGATATACTGTCTCTCGCATCACATACATTATCAACAGTTAAGTATGTGGTCTTGAAGAGGATCATTTTCTATCATTTGGAACCGGTCTTGACTGGACTCGAACTTTGGACTTGGGACTTTGAGCTGGACTCGACCTCTTTGGCCTGGTCTGACTCGTCCTCTGACTAGTCAGGTCTTGGACTTGTCTTGGACTCGACCAAAGCTGGCACTTGACTACAGTCTAGTGATCGGGAAATGACAAACAACACCCTAATCTACACTGCCAAAAAACTTGCTTAAATACATAAACTATAAAACTCTGTCGTTTAAATGTAAAAAATGTACTTACAGTCTTTGAGTCAGAACAGCCGGCATTGTAGTCTACTGTACCAGGATCAGTAAACAGTCCTCCAAAAAATGCGCTGCACACATCTGAATATTTTGAGTTGAAGTGTTCTGGAAAACAAAGGGGGGGGTGTTGTAAATACATAAGCAGTGTTTCTTAGTCGTGTCCATTTTGGGTAAGGCCAAACAACAAGTAGTTTCGCTTTCACAACGAAACACTGCGTCACACACAGCGGCCTACAGTGAGAAGAGGCCGGGGGGCTGAGAACGGCGCGGCAAGCGGCGGATTCAGAAACGAACAGGACCCTCTGCGGGATGGCAGGCTGCAGGAATACCACAATACCACATGTGATGACCCTGGGCTGGATTCTGCTTCGTCCACGGGGAAAGCCGATCCGGCAATCCACAGCGCAAAGTTGATGTATACTCGCACAACACCGCAGCCGCACCAGCCGGATCAGGCCAGGGCCACGCGACCACACCAGAACCAAAAGATATGTCCTCTTTTGGAAGGCACAACACAATTAGCATCAGCGATCATCGGTCACTTTCACAACGAAACACACAGCGTCTTCACGACATGGCGGCGGCAACAACAATACTACAGCGAGAATAAAAGTTAGGCCTTCTTTCTTTGTGTGAACATTTGGGTCGGCGTTATGCAAATCTTCCCACATAGGGACGTAGATATGTGGGGGCGTGTTAGAACGAGCCGTTTTAGGTAGGTGTGGCGCGCACCGCCTACATTTTATAAAGAATATCTCTTTGGATTTGAGAATTTAGTCTTTGCAACTTTACAGATCTTCTTTATGCACCAAGAGCTTGTAACACTCCAAAGAGAAAGGAAAAATTTTAATTGCATCATATGACCCCTTTAAATACTAAAGACTAAAGCCTAACAAAAGTACTCTCTCTGAATTTTATGACTGTTTTACCTTGTATTTATTCTTTTTTCCCCACACTGTATTTCACTGATTAACAGGTCATTTCTGATTTTTATTGATCACAGAATAATTTGACCCAAGAGCTCATGGCCGAGCAGGGTATAAAATGGGTTGTGCATGGTTATGTGCGTTGCTGTGGGGTGTGATTAGCTTTGGAGACTCACAGCTAAAATAAAATGTTCAAGGGCCTAGTTATATTCCATTGGTAATGCCCATACTTTGTTAGAAAGCAAAAGATTGCCCTTAGCTGCATGCCAGGAACTAGGCTGAGATGATTGAGCCAAAATGCATTTGACTGATAAAAGAACCTTAGTTACAGTTGCTGTCTTGATATGATTTATGTGATGTTTACATTCTAATTATGATTTTTGAACAGATGTGATAACATCAGCTTGAACAGATGTGATAACACCATTGGCCAATAAAATTCAAATCCCTAGTTTTTAAACTGCTTACAAATTATATGTATCCCACCCATTCCAAACTGTTTTCCATTATTCTTTGTAAAGCAGGGGATGCTGGAGAGAGAACGTACTGGACAAATGGCCAGTTCATCACAGCGCTTTGTAGTTTTATTGTTGTTTATTTTTATTTTTACATATCATATTGAATTTCTACAATTGGTCCATAATCACATTTAGAGATCTTCTGAAATATAAATATTTAAATCATGGCGCACAGTGATAAAAACATGCACAGTGTCATAGAAATGTGTTACACCACATTGCATCACATGCAATAACTGCAGGAACTTGTAAATTATTAAGTGTTTAATAGTAGATTAATTTGCATAAATGTGCATATACTTAAGTAATATCTCGTATAATATTTTGGGAGAAACTTGAAATAGAGAGGTTATGGAATAAACTTCATATGCACCAAAATTGTATTTGTGTATAAATGTCATCAAAATATTAGCATGGGTGCAACACAGGCTCATGAACAATGTGTGCCTATGACTACATTTTTTCAAAAATTATATTACGTTGCTTCTTGCATTTTTGCAGCAGTTTCAAAGTGAAATTCCCAGTGAGTGGTGCTAAAAAAGAGAGAGTTAAATTTTGTCTGAATCAGATAAATGTGACTGTGCCCAACATTTTATTACACTGGTTCATTCACATATCAGGGCAATTCGAAAATTTAATGTTTTTACATGGTTTTGAGCTCTTTTGTCAAACCGTGTTTCAGAAGAAACATACCTAAACTCTCACTTGGATCCAGCTTACAAAAATATGTTCTAACAATGTGTTGCTAACGTTCCCATCAAGTTATACAAATTTTTATTTCTGAATGCAGAACATTCAAAATGTCCGTTTAAAAGGTTTACCAAAAATCTTTCCAAAAATCCCTGGAATATTCCAAAAAATCCTGGAAAGTGTCCAAAATGTCAGGAATATTTCTGAAATTTACTGGAAATTGTCCACCTTTTTTGTAACCCTAACCAGAATAGCCAATAGGCAAAGAATATCTGAGAATGTTCCCTGCTAGCTGGAAACCTGGATATGTGATGCAAACATTAAAATGTTTTAGTTTACAAATCATGCACTATGATAAATGTGTTTTGAGAACATAGCATAGTATTGTGCAAGGAATCACACAAAATTGATTCATTAAGTGAACATCTGCTGTTGTAATCACAATTTATGTGAAAAGGAATAAAAATTTTTATTTTAAAATTCTCTCTAGTTTTATATACATGATGGAAACTGCAGCAAGTACTATGTATAGATAAAATTTAGGTGGATGTACAGTTTTTTGGTTTCACTTTATTTTGATGGTCCCTTTACACATTCTGTTGACTATAAGGAAAGTTGCATCTACATATCTACTAACTCTCTTCTCTAGTTTTAGTAGAGTACTAGTAGACTGGTATGGTTAGATTTAGAATAAGTGACATTTACTTGAAAAGTACTAAGTACAGATATAAGCAGACAGTCTATAATCTCTAATGAGAGTTATTGGCATGTAGGTGCAGCGTAAGTATTGTCAACAGAATGTTCAACATTTTTTCAATGAGGTTTTCCTGGGTTGCAACGTTTTAGTAAAAAACGGATGATGCATACAGTAAAGCCATCTATTGCCAAATGTTGCCATGAGTAAAGCAAGGTTTGTGTGAGGTTGCTGTTAGGCCTGCCAAGGATTTCTGCATGTGCGTGAGCGCGTGTGTGTGTAAGAAAAACCAAACAGATGGCATCACTAGTTTAATCTGTGAGTCACCCCTGTCGTTCTACTGACACACTCGAAAACACTCAAATAATACACTCCCACTCTCCACACACACACACACACACACAAGAGAGAGACTTACAGATCTGCCCCACCTCTGCTCTCTAATAGGATGTCAACATAATCAAGGCACGGGGCTATCTACTTCACAACGACAGACAGTAATATATGGAGACGGGATGAAATGAAGGTCGGTTGTTATGGGTTTTAGTGTTTTCCCGTATTCTTGATATCAACGTTTTACAGATCAAGTTATAAGGACAATGCTTCCTCTTTTGGTACTGACATTTGTATTTTTAATAACTCCATTCTTAGAACCAATTTTCATGTAGTACAGTGTGAATGATGATTTGAAGACACTAAAAGCTTATGGTATGTACTTTTATTTTTAATTTCTTAATTTAATTTGTATTAATTAATTAATTAATTAATTTTCATTTTCATTTAATTTTCATCAAATTCATTTTTATTATGGCAGCCATTCATTATTTATTCAGTCATGTATTCCTCAAAAACAGTTGCTCGCTATTGTTGAGTACAAGGAGTTTAATTTTTTCCTTTTCTCATTTACATATTCATGCAAGGAATCTGGATTTTTCCAGCTCGGGACCATTGCTAAATTTATAGTTTTTTTTTTTTTTTCAACTGCTTACACACAAAATCTTTACTTGTCACACAATTCCTGAAACCTGACACTCAAACACCAGAACCACACACCAAATCTGGAAAACCATACTCTAATTCTCAGCCTTTGACTCAATTTCATAAATCACTTTTTTGCAAAACACGGCACACAATTTCCTATGTAACATACCTACTCTAACAGGAATTTGTATTATGGCAAAGGTGTTTGTAAATGTTTGCTTTTGAGATTTGTTTGTGATATTTTGAATGCAGTGCTTCATTTTGCAAGTGATGTGAGGCATTTTGCATTTTGTGTGTGGAATTCTTGGATTTGTGTGTAAAGTTTTGAAAAAAAGAGGCAAAGTTTTGAAAATGTGTGTCAGCAGTGGAAGAAAAAAAAAACTGTAAATACTTCATCTTGTTTAAGGACTTGCTTAATTTCATGCTTATTTTTCTCCCAGTCTGATTTTGTACTTGGAAATTTGTCAAAGATCCTTGCTTAAAGTTGCTTCAGAAAAATTTAAGCTTGTGATTGTCTATGTGTGGGGCAAAATGTTTAGTTATACAAGTGTGTCTTGCTATGTGTTTGTGTAGCTCATACCCAGACTCAATGGAAAGCACTGTTATTGTTGGTGTCTCTACTAATGCAGGTGTTTTCACTAATTAATACCTTCTAGTATTATCTTTTAAATAAATGTGCCCACAATACATGGAAAACCTGGATTTTTTTTGTGATTTCCAAGCCTAGAAAAGTTATGGAATATAGTAAAATCTTAAGTAGTCATTGAAATTTAGTGTTTCTCTGCTCTAAAATGTAATTGGCCACATATTGCTGTGAGTGCTTGTGTAAAGTACAAACTTTAAAAGAAAAAAAAACTCACAATCCTGCTTTGATAATATTAGTCTTTGATGGTTGTACTTGGAACATTTGTGCACTACTAAGGACAATCTTTTAAATTCCAAATTAAATCCTTAAGCAGTTAGGTACATTATGACTGGGAAGGTAACAGAAGACTCTTGGGAACTGTTGAAACACTTTAATTTCTGTTAAAATTGAGGTTGTAGATGATGGCTCCAGAGCAGGAGTGCCCAAACTCGGTCCTGGAGGGCCGGTGTCCTGCAGAGTTTAGCTCCAACTTGCCTCAACACACCTGCCTTCAAGTTTTTCGTGCCCCCCCCCCCCCCCCCACACACACTCATGCACTAGTAAGAGCTGATAATCTGGTTCAGAGTGTGTGAATTGGGGTGAGCTAAACTCTTCAGGCCACGGCCCTCCCGGACCGAGGTTGGGGGATACCCCTGACTCTAGAGAAGGAGATAACAAGCAGATGGCGCCACTTTAAAGTATTTACAGTGGAACAACTAAATAGCCAGTGCTCTGAACTGCACTGCTACTCTGAGCTACAGTATATTCATGTCCTTAACATAAAACACTTCCATAGGAACATAGTGATAGAGGTCTGTTTATTACTGTTGGAAATTTGCTTAGGTGTAACACTACGAGTTGTGCACCAAGATTTACTGACGACTGTCATATTTTAGTAGCTGAGCCAGTGGTGCTGTGTTATCAGGCTAGTCGGTACAAACGTTTTCAGAAATCTACCTATCCTTGAAATGCATATTTTCTTATTTACTTTGTAAAATAAATGTTCATTTAGTTTCAGAATTTTTGTGTGCATCTGATTTGTTAGAATTTTCTGTGAGACTTGTAACTGTCCATCCATCCAGGGTGTTTTCAAGAGACACTAGATAGATTCCAACCCTCCCGTGACCTAGGCTTTTTTAGTGTAGCCTATACTTTAGGTACAAAATGATTATATAAATACTTATCTAGATGTATGAGTTAAGTTCACTTGAAGAAAAATTATAAGTTAATAATTGTCCTTTATTATCAAAATATTGTATTATTTTTTTAAGAAATAAATTGTATTACTAAAAATAATAATCATGTACCAATCAAAATGGCCATGTATGGTTTACATCACCTGATAGAGATTAGATCATAGGCGTTTAATAATAATAATAAATATAATATGTACTGTATATGTTATTATTTTATTTTTAGTATACCCTCAGAAACCAAGGGGAATAACGACTGTAGTATTCCATTATGTTCTAACAAAACAACGAATGCATTTTTTATTCGTTTATTTGAAAGTTTATCTTGGTATGTTGTCTTTTGCCAAAATTGTTGCCCCTTTCAATGTACAGTAATCCGCATACGAGTTATGGATTGAAAAGGTCAGTGAAAGCCGATGCACGAAGACGGCCATCCAGGCCCCCCGCTAAGTAGCCTAACCAAAAACAAAGCCGGACCCCCGGACCCCCCCGCCGACACCACCCACACCATAGCACCTCTAAGATGACGGCCGTCCGCCAGAAAGGCGGAGATGGGAAAGCCGAGGGGATGGGGAATTGCGCAGATTTTCGAGAGGTGGCTTAATATTTTACTCCACTACTGGTTTTCTCGCATGGCTGCACCCATGTTTTCGTCTCCAGCAACAGTGAGCCATACAGTACAGTAGCCACACCCTTCCATCCCTACCACCCTGCCCAGAGACCCCTGAAAAAATGTGCCTTGGTTTCCGGGCCGGCGCAGCACCCACTTTTTGTTGTCTACTGACTGACAAGAGGAAACAATCACAAAGCTACCAGTGGCTAATGGCAGCTTGAGGGACACAGGGGGGATGGGTTCTGCTATTCCCTTCTGTTTCCTCGATTATTTTATCTAAGCTCATATAGTTCCCCCACCCCTTTTATAGCCCTTCTCTCTCTCTCTCTCTCTCCCTCAACAAAAACATACAGTATCACACCTTAAATGTAGTTTCCCGGAGAGCGGGAGAAGGAGGATGCTGCTTGCTACTGCTTGCCTATTTAGACCTGTCGTGGGAGGAGTTGAGCATCACTGCTTCTCTCTGTTCTCCTTTTTCTCTCTCTCTACCTCCCTGCGTATTTCCAGAGCTGTGACAGTGGGTGTTACTCGTCTACCCTTGGGCTTGAAAGTCACCTAAGACCTGTTTCTACATTGCTAACATCATTCATCCTTCGATTTCTGCTTATTGCTACTGATATTGAGAGACTGTTGCTATGGCGCATGCTGCAGCGAGCATCAAAAAGGCCCGAGTGGAGATGGAACAGGCTCCCGATTTGAAAGCGCTGGAGAAAGCCCGTGAGAAAAGAAGGCGCTCCCGTGAAAGAGCCGAGCGCAGGTGTAAGGTAATGCAGGCGTCGGCATTTTCCATCTCACCTTACTTCCACCAGAGCACCGGGGACACGGGCCCTCAAAAAACCTCCTCCACCTTTTCATCCAACCATCCATCAACCATCCATCAGCATTCAAGTCTGGCTCAAGATGCACCTACCTGAGAAAGAAGAACACTAGCATAACAGCAGGCTACGAGGATGCACTCTTATTTATTTATTTATTTTAGTTTATTTATTGTCATTACTTTTAATAAATGGCTTTTTTTATTTGACACTATTTAGTACTTAAAGCCTGTAGTTTGTATTCATACCACTTCAACCCTCTGATGCATGATGTCCACTACAGTTATCATCTGTCAGATGTTACACCCAAACCACAATGTGTGATTATCTTTTATATTTATTAATACTGTAGTTCATGCATCAGAAATATGTATATCCTTATATTTCATATCTTTCCCATCCTCTGAATCTGCACACATACTTTTCTGGCATTCTAATGCACGGCATCCAGTAATAATCATTACCTATTTATTGATGTGACACATGTCCATGACACATATCTTTATGTTTTTTGCATCTTTACAGTATCCATACAGTGCTGTGTTGTTGTGTGAGAAACCAAAAGGCTTTATCTGCGTGTAGCAAAGAGAAATTAAGGACGTCTTAGTCCTGTAGTCAGAGCTGCAGTCTAATAGCGCAGACTTGGCATGCAGAAGCAATGTGTGTTTGGGTGTATCTATCATGCATTCTGAATATGGGAGCACAGAGAAGTGTCTGTTTATGCATCTTTGTGTGTGTGTTTGTGTGTATTGGACACTGTCTTTAAATAATTACTGGCCCTTGAGAATCTGTCTTTTTTTTACAATGAGGTTTTTATGCTGTAAAACATGGCCACTTTAAAAATAACAAACTAGCAGATAAAACAAAACATTTATAAGCAGTGGGCAAGCTTTATGTCTAGAACTGCTGTTCGTGTTAGGACCAGCTATACATTTTCTATTACATGGTTGTAATCTTTGAAATGTTTTGCGAGCAATGCTCTACTGTACAGGACATCAGTCTTGATGAAATATAGCAATAGTAATTGGTCTATGAACAAACTGCGTCATAAACAAGTCAGACAAGTCGTAAAAAGGATTAGTGGTGTTTTTTTTGAGCAATTGTAATCAGCATAATCGATTATACAGTACTTCACATTGTTGAGGAAAGTGAAATGGTGTGAAACACTCAGAATGTTGCTCAGAATAAACTGCAGGGTTTGAAATGAACATCCGTCTATACAATGATGAAAACAAATGCTCCCAACGCTGGTCCTGGAGGCACCCCAACACTCAAAAATCTCTCCGATCCGTTACATCTAGCTGCAGCCAAAGTCAAATAAAGTCTGAGCTTTTCTTGACAGTTTGACTTTATGATGGAGTTCACCAATAAAATCTCCTGACTGGTTTAGGAAAGGAAATTATGCACTGGAGAGGAGACAAGGCTACTTTTTTTCTCTCAACAAGAATTTTTCCAGCAATAGCCTATAACCTAGTAAGTGACACAGAGGGTATGGAAATTGTATTATCATTCAATTATAATGATAATTATAATGGTCGTATATTTTGTCACATCTTGCATATTTGGGAACATGGGAGTTTGTTTTATTATCTGATGCCTTGGAAGTGAGAACTGGTATTTTTTGTTGTTTTTTTTTAATGGATGTCAATGGAGGAAAGGCTTCAATGTGCTGTAATGACTGAATTCTGAGGACACAGGTGATCATTTTATGAATTGACAGCCTGTCCACTAATCTTTTATGTGTTTATCATTAAACATTCATGTCGGAGTGAGTTATATTTGAAGTTTACAACAAAATAAATGCTATTTTATAAGCGAGGTCTCTAAGAAGTTTACAACAGGTAGGACTCATAATCTTTCAGTTTTAGTTTTGGATAGTTGAAGCTCTGAACGAGCAGTAACTTTAAAATGTTGTAGCCAGTAGCTGGTGAGAGACAAAGTTAATTTTAGATCCTGTTATGGTATTTGTCTTGAACTCAAACTGACAGATAGTTTAGATTTTAAATCAAGTTTGTGGTGGTGGTGGTGCAGGAGGAAAAAGATGAAAACAAAAATATTTGGAAATACAAATAAAAAATGCTGGACACACCAACACTAAAATATTTACCTCTGTATACTTAACAAAAAAAAAACATCATAACATTAATTTTACAAAAAGGACAGTGTGGTATTATTACCCACCAAAATATTTAAATAATAATAAAAAAAAAATTAATTAATTCCTGGGCATCACACCCATTACTGGTCAATCTTCAGTAAACAGTGAAACATAGGCAGAGGAACATTACTAATTACATTTTTCATTGCTGTTAATTTAAACTGTTCAGCATACCGCATACGATAATTTCTGAGAATGTGTAGATGTTATTTATATTTTGTGGGATGATGGTGGTGGCATAATACATCACTGTGCAGGTAATTTATAATGCAAAAATTATTATTTTAGTATAATTGCAAAATGACCTGGGTCCACTAAGTATGATTAACTAACTGTGTGGTGGTTGGCTTTTTAATGTAATATGTGATGTTCATTGAGCTGTAGCATATTTGATAAAGCATATACAATTTTTAAAATTAAATTAACTCTCAGGTGACAGCTGTCTCACTCAGAGACCAATATAGACCAATCACCAACCTCCAGACAAAACAAGAAATTAGACGAAATAAACTTTTCTGTTCATTTAATTAAACAACTCTAAATACTCTTTCATGGTTAAAAATGTGACATTATTCATGTTAAATAGTACTGCTTGAAACTAAGCAAAATGATTGACCTACATAACATTGCAGAAGAGATTAGAATATTCATTGATCTTTGTCCAGATGTAATAATGTGCATCATCAATTCAGGCTTTCTGCTTTGTAGCAACATCAAGGGCATTCATGGGTTTAGTGTTTTAAAATGTGTTGCAGTGCAGATGTCTGAGTTGCTATGGAAACATAGCCCTAGACACTTTATTTGTTTGATTTTGTGTGTGTGTGGTGTTGTGTGTGTGTGTGTGTGTGTGTGTGTGTGTGTGTGTGTGGTGTGTGAGTTATGGGAGAATCCTGGTGCCATGAAAGTTCTATTGAAAGTTCACTGCCATTCATTTCTATCAGTGTTGTGCTTGTGACATTTTAAACAAGAATTATGTCTCTAAATGATGCCAGTGCTATTAAGGTTATTAAATACATATCTTTCTGTTCATCATATTAGGCCAGAGTTTGCACAGACTTTGTTTGGGTAAGTCCTGTCAAACAGCAATCCAATGATGCATTGTAGTGCTACAGCATCACGTTAAAAGCATGACATTAAGATAAAATATCACTGACTGAACAGAAAAACAGTGATCATTCAACTCCCATCCCTCTGTTCTTGTCCAAGTTGAGAATCCTTGTTAAACATTCTATGACTTCTTTATAAACATACTTTTTCATAATAATATGTGGAGGGGAAAATCCCATAGACTAACGCTGAAGGGGAACAGGTATATCTAGGACCAGAATATCATAGAGATTTAAAGCTAGACATCCACCCAGAACTACCCAAGCAACCACATAAAGGCATGTTAAATAAGAACCTTAGCAACCTGGCAGCAAAACCTTACAGCCACCCACAATACCCCGGTATTGTGGCAATGAGTAATGTATGGGCAAACACAACACAACTAGATTATTTTTGGAAGAAACTGTGAGTTTAGTTTAATGCATTATTGTAAATGTATGTAAGTGGTTCTTAAGAATTCTGCCTGTTGTGCATAAAGTGGTTATGTTCCCCACAGCAGGAGTGAGTAGCTCTTTTGCTCCACCGCACTCCCCCCGGCCATATGGTTTACTAGAGATTAAAGGAGTTTGTTGTCTGTCCAGACCAAAAGATTATGTCCTCTAGTTTGGTTGCAGCAAGGGGAAAATTGAAATAAAATCCTCTATCAGTGCAGGAACGTGATGTTTGCTTAGTGGAGAAACATGGTGCATGATAAGGGGAGGGGCTTTGTAATTGGTGGTTTGCATTGGAAAATTAATCTGTGCTTTATGAAGCTTAGAGCAAATCTTACTCAAATATCAAGTTGTAAGTCTTCTAAATAGACCATTTAACTGCCAAAGAATGAGGAAGTAAAGAGGGTCACAAGAGGGTAAAGATTCTTGTAAATATTCTTAAGAAGAATGTCTTCTGAAGCCATACGTTCGCTTGATGTAGGGAACAGAATGAAAATTTTGTGTAGTGTATTTTGATAACGATGACAGTCTGATAATGTCTCTTTACACCACACTGAAAATGTGGTTTGTGGTTAGCTGAAGTGGATGGACCTTCAAATGGGCTCTTTGTTGAATGGGCTCCATGCTAAAATATTTCATTGAATGGGAAATATTTTAGCCAAAACAGTTGGTTTATTGTGTAGAGAAGGTCTATTTTTGAGCTCATTAAATGTCAGTTCAAAGGAGAACAAGGGCATTTGCTTGTTAGATATGTCATACATTCACACACACAAGTTCCAACCATTTCTTTTAAACACATACACACTTGCACACATACACACACACCAAGAAATGGCAACTCGAAGGACAAGGAATGACAAATTAATTGTGTCATTGAGCATGAAGGTTAAATCAATACATTCCTCAATACACACATATCTGCACTGTGTTGTACTGTGGAATTTTTGATAACAATTCTAAACATGACAGTAACAAGCACATATGTAAGTGCAATGTTATTTATTTGACCAAAGTTCTATAAACAAGTAAAACTGAGTAACTTATGTAATGTGAGCAAATAACCTTGAATGTTCTTTACCCCCCACCCACACCTCTGACATGTTTGTTTAATGCTCATTGGATAGAGGCACTTCTGTTACATGATCCTTGGTGACCATTGGAGCACTGGGTGCTGAGAAGGAGCCCCTGCAATCTCCCACCTCCCAGTTTTGGCCATGTCATCCTCCCTGTTCCCACATCCCAAACATGCCACCATTGACATGCATAGCTTGGCTTGTGGGTGTAAAAATAGCCAGGGCTCAAATTAGCAATGAAGGAGAAGCATTAGCACCCAGTAGTTAACTGCGGTAGATCACCACTGGTAATGGAAGGGACTAGTTGTCTGTCTAAGTGATAGATGAACTGGTAGGACATTGTGGTGCTTCTCTGTTGGGCTCAGAAATGGGAACCCAAAGGAATAGTCTTATTTGATGGTTTCAGGATTTCTTTTTCCTTTATATCCACCATGGGCAATGCAGCAATGCGTAAGGCACATAGAGTCGAAAATCCTGCACAAGATGATATGCTTACAAACATTGAATCAGGTCAAAGTGAAAGCATGGACTCCCTGGTAAGATTTCATATTTTTATACATATTTGCTTAGGTACCTGTCTCATATGCAGTTTCGGTGAGGGAGATTTTTGCAAAGTGTTTCTACTCTATTATTGCGCAGGCATGAAGTTGGTTGATAAATCTGGATTTTAGAAGTGCAGAATTAGCACCTTGATGTTCATAATACATTTAGCTACAAAGCTGAATGTGACATTTCCCTGAAAGTTTAGTCGCAGGTAATAAATGATTGACAAATCATTGAAGACTATGGCAACCTTATATTAATCCAGGTTTGCTGTTATATTTTCATGCCTTTGATATAGTCGCTCATGAGATTCTTCTTGACAGGCAGCAAAACTTCAGCAGCTTATAAGGCCCAGTTTTACATGGTTTAATTCTACTTAATCTGGCAAGAGTAGTGTTGCACTGGTTATGTATATTTGGGACATTTTATGGCCTTATGTGCATGTGTATGGTGTCCCCTATTGATTTATTTCATTATGCAATTATGTTTGTCATATTCAGACTCTTTAGGCCTTACTATTGAAACATGAGCAGAAATCATTTCTGAATACAGTGGGGCTCATTCATAAAACACTAACAGAATGAATTTCTGTGTAAATTGTTTGTAAAGCCACTTGGATCATTTTTTAATTAATTCATTCAAGTGTTCATATTTTCGAGATGTTAGTAAACTACAGCTGCTCCCAACCATGCGTAAATGGTGTTTAAAACATGCAAAAATTAATCTGATTGTTCTTTTAGGCAATGTGATTACTTTGTATTTTGATAACACTGTGCATTATATTAATATTTCACGAGTGTGTAGTCATTAAGCTATTGATGTTAAACTTATTTGGCTTGCTTTCCTTTGTGGATTGGGTCAAGGAAGCAGCTCTGATATAAACCCCTGGGGCTTCTATGATAAGTATGGATGGCAAGATAGTTAAATTATGTTGTTGGAGAGATGCAGAATTTCATATAATAATACAATTAATTAGTTAAGCAATTAGTCAAATGTTAAAATAAATCTCATTGACAAAATGACTGACTACTTTATGTTGGCACTGATGTCAGTTTTCGAATAAAGTCATCAACACTGTTTTCACCTGCAGTAGCAGAGTCTGCTTAGCAGACTACATGGATTTTTGTTCTTTGTGTTGCAAGGTTTTAAAAAGGCTGTTTCCATGGCAGCTATAATCCTGGCATGACCTTTTATATGAATGTGAGTGGGATCAAAATTGTGATGTCAAGTTAAAGTAGATAAGTATGCTAGGTATTTTGTGAAGTCAAATACAGCTATTGGCTAACTGAGGCCACAAATGTCGGATAAATCTCTGTTGCACGTAGACTGCATGCTGTGCAATATTTCAAAAGCAATTAGTGACTGTTACAGAGATTGAATTGATAAACAGTTATAGTTGGATCTGCTGTATCTCCTTCTTAGTTTATGAAGTATTGAAGGGGGTGGGGAGGAGATTGAGCCAGACAGAGATAAAAAGCAGTAGGTGTATTAAATGCTTGTTTTAACCTTGTGGGTGAGTAGTCTGCACAGACTCTACACCCACAGAATTCCAGCAGAAAGCTTCACATAATGTTGTGCTTTTACTCTATCCAACGCTAAACATTTAGGTTAAAATTGATTTTGTTTAGCCACATCTGAGGTCCATACTTCTTAGATTTTTCTACAAAGGAATTGTAGAGGTAATATAGAAATGGCAGCTTCTCAGCATTTTGTTCCCTACTCGGGTAACTAGGATTATACACGTAACCAAGACATTCTCTTTCATATATTCACTTTATGCTACATCAGAGTCAAGCCCTTGTATAATTAAAAAAATCATAAAAAAAAAAAAAGTGTGCGTAGTTAACCCACACACCTCATAAACATACAATGTCCTTTGTTTTGTAGCAGCAACAACCCTGTTGTCCCTGTTGTGGCCACCAAAACAAGCAACCAGCTGATAAGATTTACACTATTGGCTTATACGGTCAGTGTAAATCCATAACGCAGAGGTCAAACCCAATATTTCCAGCCAGGGATGCACGGTGGCCCAAACTTGGGAAAGTAGATATACTTCAATCAGGATCTCCCAAGGAAGCTCCTCCAGGAGACACACCAGCGACAGTGCTACACTCTAAAAAATGCTGGGTTGTTTCAACCCAACTTGGACTAACCCAATCTTTGGGTAAAAAATGTAATTAAAAAATGTAACCCAACAGTTGGGCTAGTCCATATTTGACCCAAAGCTGGGTTGAAACAACCCAGCATTTTGTACAGTGTACCAGCAAAAGATGCACTATCTACTTGCATTCTCGCAAATATTGTCAGAAGCATAATTATTGGTGGATGGCATACAAGCATGTGCCAGAGCATCCATCCCCAGAGGCAATGGAAGAGACAGAAAGAACCAAAAGTGGCACTGGGTAATTCAACAGGGCAGAACCCCATAAAGTACTCAATGTGGACTATAAAAATTGCATTTCTGTAATGCTGCTTTGGAACAATATGTAATATGAAAAGCACTGTACAAATAAACTTGGCATCATAACAGAAAATGTGAAAATGGTGTGCACATCCTGTTTGACTCTATCATGAAACAATGCATGATAAGCACTCTCTGACTGGATGAATGGAACATTAGTACAAGGTGAGAGAAGCATGCGTGTTGTAGTCTGTCTATATCTTTATGAGTGTTCATTTGGGTCATTTGGCCTTGAATGACAGCTGTTTTTGCTGTATTTTTGGAAATTAGTGTTATAGTGCATTTATAGTGTTGAATTTGTTGCCTCTTAACCTGCGAACTGTGACATTAGTTTCCTGCGTCAAGCTGAGGATGACTAATAAAGTACTTTGGCTGCAGTATTCAAAACTGCTGCTGTACACAACTCTATCCTCTTGACTTCCTGTGTCCTTGAGCACTGCAGAAAAACCAGAAACTGAAATCAAATCAGTTCTGCAAGTCTGCCTAAGCCAGGTTGTTTTTTTCTCTAACCCTTAAGCCAGTGGCTGAAAAAGTAAAATAGCACAGTTGCAATTATTCATACTATATGTTCTAGATATTTTCTTTGTGCAATCATCATACATTTGCATATTATCGCTGAACTGTTGTCAGGTCAAGTATATTTTATTTATTTAGACCTTTAAACAATAGACATTGTGTCAAAGCAGCCTTACAGAACATATTTCAGCCATAATCTCTCAAATTCCATAAGGTCCTCATTTAGCAGTTCAATTAAAAGAAACTGTTTCATCAAAGCCAAAAGCAACTGTCGCCTGCTAAGTGGTTTGCTAAGTGCAGTAGGCCTATAAGTTGGGTAAACCCGTACGCTGTAATTACATACATAAATTGGTGAAACAACACTGCATTTGTACATTTGCATTTGTGTTTTTGTGAACACAAATTTGTTTATTTTTATGTGTTGTATAAAGGTGTTTGTTCTGAAATTGCATGGTTTACAGTGTGTCTAAAAACAGCAATTTATTTTCTTAAATCCTTTTACATAAATATAACATTTAATTATATTTATGTCTCCATTCTTATGTCAAGACACACTTCACTAGAAAATATCTTACTGAGGCAGTGGCTCAACAGGGTTTTTTCTGGATCAAATATATAGCCTACACTATGTTTTGAAACTATGAAACTATTCAGTTTTATACCGTATGTAGATTAGTACTAATGATAGCAATTAGAAACATGCTAATAGGCAGATACCTGCAAGATAGGCTTGTTTGTTTTGATGGTTTTAGAGATGTTTTGGACATTTCAGTCCGGGAGACCAATCGTCCAAACAGGTGTCCCAACCTAGCTCTTTTACTAGCTTAACCAGCAAGAGTTTCTTAATTCACTAGCATCACCGGATCAGGCTGGTTACCTAGTTTCACCAGTTAAGATTTGCTTGAGACCAGTATGGCCATAGTGGTATACTAGCTGGATCATGCTAATCTAAACTGGCTTTTTTTGTTTGCAGGGAATGCAGCTTATAATGTGGGGAAATGATTTTAAATGAATTATTCGTCTCAACAGACAAGAGCATTTGTTGTGTGGTTTCAAAGAAGGGTAGAACTGCCGGTCTCCTTGGTTACTGGGCTGGGATGAGAATGTTTAGCTTTACTTTTCATGGGATACTGAATTATTCATAAATCCTTCACACAGTGTATGAATTCAAGCAGAGAAGCACTCTCTGAATGAACGTTTTATGCTCAACTAGCCAACTAGTGATACATTGACTTATATTATGTTTGTTGGCTTTTATGATGGTTAGGCTGGCAAAACTTTAGTTGCATATTATTTTGACAAGTATTTAACATTTTATTGTTTATCACTTATAAAATTATTCAGAACATACAAACCTTGGTTTTCAAATGATAGGCATTAGTTTAAATGTCTAATACTATTTCACATTGTACCATTATATGACATGTCCCAAATAAATTACACAATATTCAGTATGTACTTGATTGTCTAATGTAATGTATGAATTTTACAAGGTAATTTTGTCATCCAGCATTGGAGTCTGCTAACCTTTTTGCTAACCCTCTACTAAAATATTCTATAGTAAAACAGTAATAATGTATATAAAGTAATGTGAACCTTTTAGCCTTTTAATTGGGGAAGGGGCATTCTCATTCTAGAGTCCACTTTACTGAACAAACATTTGCATACACACTCATAAACAAGATCATCAGGATTTATGGTCTTTTTTCTTGGAAGAGAAAGATTAATTCACACACATAATTACAAATAATAGTTAATATACAATGAACTAAAACCCTCAATAGTTTTAATTTCACAGGATCTTTATTCATAATGTTTATCAACTTAATCATTTGGCTGAACATGGTAAGCTTACCCACCTGAAAAGTAGCATTACTTAAATTAAACATTTAGATTTATGATTTGAATTAAGGTGTTACTAAGGTAGCTACATTTCTCATAAATCACAATCTCCCTGAGCACAGATGTAACTCTCCAGAGTGTTATCCTAAGATGCCTCCTCTATATAGCGATCACAAACAGGGACAAACACAGTGTAGGAGCCAGACAGACGCCTGCTGTAGCCCCTGGAGAAGTGACACTTTACAAACACAAACAGGTTGCATCACACTCGAAACAGGACCCTGCAGAGGAGAGAAGCTGTAAGACAAATTGAAATGAGCACATGCAGAAAAAAACCCATTTTAAATGTAATTATAATAAAGTTCCTTACACTCTATCTGTAAAGCAAATAGGCATTTAATAATTCAAAGAGTTGCATATTACAACCCCCCCCCCTCCACTCCCCATCCTGGTTCCCCCCACCTCCCCCCCATATAGTAAATTATTTATTTTCTAAATAAAATAACAAGTAAATGTAAATAAAATGGTAAAAAGTTCTTTAGGAAAGTGCAATGCAGCTATTTAATTGCACTGCTCCCATTTTTAATCAGTGTTCACACTTATACCACTCATACATTTTACACAATCAGTACTGCATTGTAATATTAATATAATGAGAGGATTTGCAAATGTGCAGGACAGGCATGCCTGTGACTGGCTGCTTTTTCAACACTGTAAAAACATTGCTAATAGAAACCTCCAAACAAATTTGAAAGCTATTCAGAGAGTAAACACAAATAGCCATAAAACAGCCACCTATCAGCAGGTACTGAATATAAATTATGTATATAATTTATGTGACCCATGCTGACAAAATTAGTCGGTATGCGCACACAGGCTAATTTTGAGCTACAGACAAAAAAAAAAAAATATGATTTTGGCACCCTGAATTTCAGGTTTTCACAAAAATTAGTTCATTAAGCCCTCATCTAGCAACTCCAGTGCCCCAAATAGTAATTAAACATCTAAAATTATCTTTATTTGTAGGCGTACATTTTTGGAGGAGTATCCTACCTTTTTTTTCTGCTCGCTTTTCACGCTGCCGATGACTGACATATGAATCGCACACATAAAGGCATTGCTAGGTGATTTTGCTTTGGAACCTTCAGAAAAAAACTTCATATTGATTGTTCAACGTGAACGGACTTTGCTGACTTAGTCATTTCAAATGGGTCAGCTCCCAGACATTTCCTTCACAGATTCCAACAAATCAATATATCAATTTTGAGTTTTCTTAAATGGCAGAATGTGAAAATATTTGACAATTTGTCATTGTGACCCTCATTTTGCCCCAGCACAGGTACACATATATATAATGTTTAAACGGGGTATATGATGCGATTTAATATTCCTTTCTCTTGGGGTGTTACACAGTCTTGGTGCATAAAGAAGATCTGTAAAGTGGCAAAAGACTAAAGTCTCAAATCCAAAGAGATATTCTTTATAAAATGTAAGAGTCAACCACGCCTACCTAAAACGGCTCGTTCTAACCCACCCCCATGTCACGGCACTAGGGGCCGAAGATTTGCATAAAGGAGCCCAAATGTTCACTCAAAGAAAGAAGGCATAACTTTTAGTTTCGCTGTAGTATTGTTGTTGCCGCTGCCTCCATGTCGTGAAGGCGCTGTGTTTTTTTGTTGTGAAAGCGAAACTACTTTGGTTAGCCTTCCAAAAGAGAACGATATCCGATTCGTCATGCCTAGATTTTGTTTTTTCTTATTATCTGATCCTGTGGTCGTGAGGAAAACATCAACTTCGCGCTGCGATCGCTACCGGATCAGCTGTCACTGTGCGCGAAGCGGAGTCCAGCCCGGAGTGGTCAAATGTGGTTGCTGCAAGCACGCCCGGACGCTCCTTGCGAATCCGCCAGCCGTGTCAGTTCTCAAGCCGTTGTCCTCGCTCACTATAGCCGCTGCCATTAGGCCGCGGCTCCCACTCAATGGGCGCCGGAGGTTGTGTGATCGCCGTTCGTTGGAAAGCGGAAAACTACGGGGTCTTGCATTAGCAAAAGAGGATCACGATAGAAATCAACCTGGGGAGGCGAGGTGTATGTTACAACACCCCCCCCTCTTGTTTTTCAACTCCAATTTTTTTTTCATCTTTACGTGTTTAACCCAAATATCAGAGTGTCCAGCTATTTTATGGAGATGTTTCCTGATATGGTAGAGTAGGTACAATGTCCGGCTGTTGATCTCACAGACTGTAAGTACGTTTTTTATATAAAAAAATTTGCCACTGACGATTCAAACACAAGTTTTTTGGGCAGTGTAGAGTAGCGCTTGTTGTTTGTAATTTCTCCGATCACAAATGCAGACATGGTTTTAATGATTACGCGGCGCGATGCAACGCAACGCGTTGCCCCACCCTCTCCCGTAAAAAGAAAGTATAAGTCATTATAATCAATAATTGTGTCCCCACTGGTTGCAACAAATGCCTAGTTTATAATGGATTTTAATGTTTTTGTCTCGTCGCTCCGGCCGGACAGGGCATCACAATATGGTAAGGGGCATAACGTTTCCGTCACACGCTTGAGGTATTCGGCCAATCACAATGTATTGGATAGCTGGCCAATCAGAGCACACCTCACTTTTCAGCCGTTTTCAGACGATGAGCTTTGTAAAAATCGACGCATTTCTGAAATGCGGGGCATAGAGGAGAAACAATAATGTACAGTATGTGGAAAATAATGTGTTTTTTTAACCTTAAACCGCATTAACACATTTCATTACACCAAATACAAAAAAAAAAAGTTCTTTTTAGTAGCATCAAATGACCCCTTTAAAAACAAATGCACAATGCATGTACTTCTGTAACTGTTTTTGCTCATAAACACTCACTCACTGAATTAATTTTCTCTCTGAAGCTCTGCATATGCTTCACATTTATATACTCAGTTCACTAAGTGTGCTGTGTAGTTCCTCACTCATTGTCTGCTGTTTATAAAAGATTTGAGTGCCTGCAATCTTTCTGCTGAGGTACTAATGGTGCATTGCAGTTTTATGCAGTCTGCAATGTTTTTTTTTTTAGTTGCTCCTTACAAATCTATCTTTGCATCAACCACTAGAGTTCTTAAACCTTTTTGATAGCCTTATGCATTTCAATCTTTTTATCTGTTTATTTTAAGTATGTTGTTCATGATGCCCATTTCTATAGAACAGGATATTCAAAAAAATCACCCTTCCCCAAATCAAAATTACTTGTAGTGAGTTAATGTTCAGAACGTTACTGCAGACTAGTAATTCAGAGATAAAATATTTTAAAATGTTGACAATATTTGAGAAACAGCTGAAATCTCATCTCTTTTGTGAGCACTTAACTGTATCCTGCTAAATAAAAAATAATAATTTCACTCTTTCTTATACCCCTTATCCTTCCCTGTTCTAGATATGTAAGATTCCTGTACGTATGTGAATTAAGCACATATTTCTGAGCACTTGTGTTATTGTCTTCTTAAGACGAATCACTTGTTGTATTCCGAATTTGTATGTTGTTTTAGATAAAAGCACCTGCTAAATTAATAAATGTAAATAAAGATGTTAACCTGTACTAATGATGTAATTTTGCTTTTTTTTGTTTTCTTCTAGTCGGACAGCAATACCAGTTTCCTTCGAGCAGCAAGAGCAGGAAATATTGACAAGGTTCTGGAGTATTTGAAGGGCGGAGTAGACATCAGCACTTGTAATCAGGTAGGAATCTCTTTCTTATAGATGCCCAATAAAATCTTTGTATTCAGCAGAAAAACAACACTCTTGCTTGTGTGATATCGCTAAACTATATCTTGTGATATGAAATACAGGACACAAATGCATTCTTAAGAGGCTACATGGAGTTAGTCATCATTATGTTGTCAACTGCATGCAATGTAAGAAGATGTACAGGTCTGGGCCGAGGCAGAATGCGTTAAATGCATTAATAATGATGACACATAATTTTTTCCCCATACTTTATCACTCCAAATTAACGTTAAATTGAGAGCCCTATTATTTAGATATAGCAGAGCACCACTTGTACTGTCAACTGTACATTGATTTTTTTTCAACATAACATAGCACAAGCCATACATCTACTGCCATCAGCCATCTCTTTAAAATGAATACAATTAGTGAACACAGACAAATAAAAATAGTGTCATTTACAGGTATACATATATACATATATATATATCTGTGTGGGGGGTGGGTGTGTGTGTGTGTGTGTGTGTGTGTGTGTTGGTTGTGTCGTGCCATGTTTTTATGTGGTTCATGTTTTATTAAATTTGTATAATAACATGGGTATGACATAGGTATTACAACGAGAAGGTGATTTTATGAGACATTTTCAGTGTCCCCGTTAATTCAAAAGGGTATAAATAAGTCAGAATGAGTTTTTTGAAATCTAAACCTGCAGAAGGAAAGTTCCTGTAAGGGGGTCATGGTTTGGTGCGAGGCAATAGAAAATACGGTTGTACAGTATAAAAATCATTTAGCCTATGGAGAGTCCCCATAAACCATAAAAACAAACCTGAGTGTGTGTGTGTATGTGGTGTGTGTGTGTGAGTGTATACCAGTAGTGGTGTGGTGCTCGTGTGTGGGTGGGTGTAGTGTGGTGTGTTACACACAGAGAGAGCGAGAGAGAGAGAGAGAGAGAGAGAGAGAAAGAATAATGAAGGAAAAGCATTAGCAGGCATATGTTACATGACAACTATTTTATTGAAAAGCATTCCAGTGTGCGCTTCATGTAGTTGTTAGGATTCAAGGATTCAAGGATTCAAAGCATTTATTGTCATATGCCCAGTAAGGAAAACAAGTTTCCCTGAGCAATGAAATTCTTACTTTGCTGTCCACAATGAATGCCAAGCCCAAGCCAGTGCAAAACTATACACACACATACACAAAGTATACACACATACATACATACAATTGTTAGAGAAAATACCTGGAGTGAGCAGAGCTCCTACACATTCCTACACATTCCCATACTAATATTTCATAATTTTGATGACTTTACTATTCTAAAATATGAATAATAGTCATAATTAAAGGCACACTGCACAAGCAGATGCAGACCAGCAGAAACAGACACGTTCATATGATTTTAGCGGATCAGTGTGTTACCCTTATCGGTGTCTCTTGCCGTTGGTCACGCTTGTTTTCAGGTTTTGCAGTATGTCTGAGAAGTAACACACTGTAATCTGGTGATTGTCAGCATTGGCTGACATCTGTCAGTACTGTGTGAAGTACCCTATGATGATGAAATCCTACTTATTTTACTTGGAAGATTAAGGAAACACAGGTACACAGAAGATACAGACACAGGTAGATTTTTTTTCTTTGACACTTTTTTTTTCTTTTAATTACTTCTGAAATATACAGGGAGGTCATGTTGGGAAGTATATATGATTTGATGATATTTGATACATTATAATTGGTTTCTTTTGGTTTATTTAGGTCTAATAGGCTTCTTTTCAGAATTTTTGAATTGGGTGTAGTGATCTCACACTGGCCACAGAAATGAACATATGAATTTTGATTTGATATTTTTTAACACTGGTTACTTTGCACAGATGTCTCAGATATGCACCTCTGTATAAGTCTTCAGTCTAAACAATTCGGTCAGAATTTGTGTATTTCTTAAACAAATGGAAACACTGTAGTTAAGTGTAAACAAATGACTACTAGAGAGATTGGGTACAAGAAGTATTTGATTTACTAAGCACTGGCAAGCCAATATTTCCAGAGAACGTGCTTTCTACTACAGTTGATTGGAGCATAAGAGTATTTTGTATAGATTATTAGATTAAAAAGACACTTTCACCCTTAAATACACTCTTTTGCAAATAGTACAACCATACAATAGTTTTAGGACAACTGGGTCACTTGCAAACACATATCCTATAGGGTGTGCAATTTTGTGTGCCTCTAGCAGCACCAAATGAAATTGGGCTTAGGGCACGTTCCATTGGGTGAACGATTGCACCACAAAGCCAAAGTGAGAAACCAAACACTTGTTTTAATGTATTAGTCTAGTGGTGAAAAATTGGAACTGTCTAAGAACTGTCCTACTGTCCTAAGCCTGTCTTGCCTTTTTGGCCACATTATGGAAATAAATTAGATAGCAAGTGACTGAAGATTAATCTGATGTGCTGTGTGTGTTAGACTGAAATGCAGCTCTGCATTAGAATGCTTATAATGTGCATTAAGGAATGCAATGTGTGCCAGGATCACTTTATTTCCCTATTCACAGTCTCCCTGCCTGCCTCCCTGTCAAAATAAAAGCTGGAGGTTCTAATGTTTAAAAGTGAAGAATTTAAAGGGGTCATGAACTGCCTTTTTGTGTTTTTTTTTGTTTTTTTAATGTTCTCGGAGAGCCAATTATAATGTTTAGCCAGGATGTTTTACATAAAATACACATATTTAAAGCAAGGCTATTTGCTGTCGCAGTTTTTTTCACCCCCCTCTGTTTGAACAGGCGTGGTGTCTTTTAGACGCGGAAGTATATGCCCACTGTTATGATTGGCAAACAGTTGTGTATGTTTGACAGCTTACATCCTTCATAGATGGACGCCGCTGTGGTTTAGGTTAAAAATGTATAAATACTTAGTACATATCAAACGATTGTAAGCAACAATCCAGCAATAGGTGAACACGAATTTAAAAAAAAATACTGTCAGATCCAATATAGTCAGCACAGCATTGTCTTTTAGTTTTTCAATCTTTCTGAAAATCCTGTGTTGAATTGTGCCTTGTTTGTAAACGAATCCGAGGTAAAATGAAGCGAACAAAGGACCAAGTTCCTACTGACACGGTCTGGATCTTTATTAAAAATAAAATTCATCAACTCTTTCCTATAATCTAGCAATCATAAAGCAGGCATGCAAAAGAACTGTGGATTTTAATTTCACAACTTGGCGCTGCTCCCGACCATCTAATTGTTTGTTTCTGTAGTAGATTTGGCGTTTGTATTCTCTTGATTTACTCATGAGTGCGACGACTGTGAGGCGGTGGCTAACAAGCCGTGATGTAGAATCAGCGTTCGATCTTCTTACTAGCGGGGTCAGTTTTAGCACACTATATATGTATCAAAGTGTCACATTCGGGCAGCCACAACCTGTCGTTTGCCAAATTGGCTTCATACAACTGATCTATTTAGACTGACAATGAAGTTTCTTACAGTGTATGTATTTATTATAGTACATTACCTCTTATATGGTGGCCGAAAGATAAAGGGAATTTTGATGTCTCAGTTCTGACCCCTTTAAATGTTGAGTATGCAGTTACTAGTGTGAATTAGAAAAATAAAGCATTTTAAACAACATTAAGAGTGGATGGAGCCATTTGTAAGATGAATGTGCAAGGCTTCTGCTGTCATTCGCTTGCAGTTATTTTACCTGTACAAAAACGATATTACAAACATTTATTTGTTATAATATTATTTTAATTCATTATCATAATCATAAACACACTGGTTTAAAAACACTAGTTTTACTGTTTACTGCACTTTGTTATTCTTCTAGCTATTTACCCATAGCGGCTAATGAATTCCTGCACATAGTAAAGGTCAAAATAAGATAAAAGTAGTAAAATAACTTACTCACCCACATTGCAAAATACAAAGTGGTATATCCTTACTCTTTTATCTGGACCTTAGAGTAAAGACTAACATTCAGGCCTGGATTAAGAACACATAGGGCCCTGGGGCTATAACAAACCCAAGGGCCCCCCTTCATAGTAATTGGTGCCACAATGTTTTCTGCCACAGGAATAATTTGTCTTTTTTTTTTTTAATTAATCTCCAGCAAACAGAGATACATTGAGTATGTACACTAAATATTCCAGGCTACAACACATTAAAATAATAAATACATTAACACCAGATATTTGAAGTCAAAGCAAACAGTTTTCGAAAAAAACTCACTTGAGAACCATATTCTCACAACCCCCCCCCCCCCACAACCTTAAATGGAATCTACCTTAAATCGTTTTTTATATAGTAGAATTTCTTCTTTCTGGCTAAAAGAGGAAAATCATCAGGGTGATTGGTCTCCAATGCTTCCCATTTACATCCCAGACATAAAGCTTATTATGCTGGGTTTAGGGCAATTGAAATAATAAAATTTTTATGTACTAAATAACGATGTGAAACAAATAAGAAATACTATATTTTAGAATTACCCCCAATGTCTGCATATTTTGGCATGCAATTTGTAATCGAATCTGAATTTTTAACTAATTATTACCGCAATATAACTCAAAAAATCAGCATGATTGCAAGTTGTGCTATTCATATTTAATACCGCCCAAGCAGTTCATAAGCAATCAAACGTCTCGGTTCTTATGTAACCATGTTCCACTGAGTACGGAACAGAGACAAACTGCATCCTCTAGGTGTCGCTATGGGGAACGCCTCGTCGTGTCCAGTGTCTGAAGCATACATTCAAAAACACCAAATGTTGCCGGGCGCAGCCCATGCTTCACTACCACACCTACCGCCGCTGACTATAGTATAATAGGCGCCGAGAGCAGCACATCATTCACCTTCTTACGTCCTGAAGCTTGCGTACGCAGCATGGGCTAAGAATCTAGATGACGCAGTGACCATCTGTCCCTACTGACAGGAACCTAGTAACCTGAGACGTTCCCTTTCATGGGTACTTCGAACTGCATCCTCTAGGGGTCTCTATGGGGAACGGTATACCCACGCCGCCATGCTGAGGGGAGTGCATGCGAGAACCATGGCGAGCACTAAGTACAAACTTAACCTTTTTCATGGTGAGTTGCCCCTGGGACGTCTGACGGCTGTCTGTGACTTTATCCCCTTTGGCCAAAGGCCTAGGCTACATACCCCTATAGGTAATACTTACCTGTTAGGGCCAGACTCTTGGGCCCGGGGTAGAGCTCCAGGCTTGGAATCAAAAATGATTCCTTTAAGGGGATACGACCAAGAGCCTAGAATCATACTAGTCTTTGCCTGTCACACAGGGGCTACCGCACGGTTCTCTTTGTATGTGCTGAAGGAACTGTCTCAAACAGACCCTTAGTAGCAACACCCTGTTAATTAGGTATCCAGAGGATACATAGGAGGATTGGTGACCAAGGCGGAACCGGGGTTTTAAACCATTCAGAAAGAGCACAATGTCGTTGCGTGTAGCTCTTACCATACAGGATTCTAGAAGTGGCAAAGCTACACATGCCCACTTACCACTTTATGTGGATTTTTCGAAAGTGGGCAAGCATAACTTCACACCTTACCAGCTATGTGATTTTAAAATTTAACACCCAAGACTTTACATGACATCCTTCACCATTAACATGATTTTTAAAAATACCGTTCTAAAGGGGGTTCTCGTGGCACTCGAAAGAGCAGCCCATAGATGAGAAAATGGCAGCAATCTCCAGGTAGCCCTTTGATAAAAAGAGAGCACTGCTCAAACTAACCCACGAGTACAGTCCCATTGAGAGAATTAAATGCTTGAAAGAAAGCACCATGCTCACAATAACTCTCAATTGTGAGGGGAGCGATGCTTCCAGAGTGTGTCGATAGAGACACACTAGTTTAGTGGAGCCCAAGGTACCGGGGTCTAAACCAGAAAGGGAACGAGGTCAATAACGCGTAACCCTTACCATACAGGATTTTTAGAAAAGTGGGCAAAGCATAACGTGCTCACTTACCACTTATGTGGATTTTAGAAAGTGTGCAAAGTATAACGTGCACACTTACCAGCCATGTTGATTTTTAGAAAGTGCGCAAAGCATAACGTACACACTTACCACCTATGTGGATTTGTAGAAAAGTGCACAAAGCTTAATGGGGTGTGCACATTACCATAGTCTTTGGGATTTTAGCGAGTTTGTTCCAAGCACTGTTACAGATATCCGGAAGTTACTCCAGGCCAAATGGTAGAGCAAGCTCAAATAACACCTCAAGGTGAGTGTAAGCCTGCCCGAGCCACGCATTTACCACAGTGAAAGGGTATCTCATAATGCCACCTATACCTCCCCGCTAATACGATGCCCATCAAGAGGGGTAGCCTGTTGACTGAATCCCCACAACCAGGGCGCCCAGATCGGTAGACCGCGTCAGGGTAGCCTGAAAGCATAGGCCCAGCCCGGACGTCCATGAAATTTTTGCAGTGACGCGCCGGGGACCCGATGATCACGAAGGCTCCCGCCGAAGCCTGTGTTATGGCCGCATGATCCAGGAAGTATGAAGCTGAAACCCGGCTTTTCTTACCGTTTGGACATATATCGACGAGTGAAATAAGCTCTGCAAGTCGAGCACCCGGTTTCTGAGCCCATCAGAGGGGGTGCCCATCGAGGACCTATCCTAGAAAGGGACAGAAACACACAGGAAACACTGTAAAGAAATTAGCAGAAGGGTTATACACACAACCAACATCTCATTAGATACACACACATATACATATATTTTATATATATATATATAACTATGGATCTTACTCACCCACATGGTTTCCCCATACGCCCCAGCCCGCGTCGGAGCTCTGTCCGGAGAAGCCTCTAGACTGGACCATCAGTAAGGTGGTCACTATGAAGCCATAGAACCAACCAAACCTAATAGGTCCAGCATAGGAGACTATAATGCAGGAAATTTCCCACCTAACCTCGGTCAGGTGGAGAGATGGTGGTTACAGGGGAATTAGGAAGGTGAAGATAAGGGCAGATGTAAGACCCCCGAAGGAAATGAGTAGATCACTCTGATCCGGACAAAAGCGCTGACGCCCTGTCTGGATCACATCCCTTAGGTCTTTTACTTACCTTCCTTTGACCCGCGATTCTTCCTACCCCTACCCGTGGGCGGGGAGGAGCGCGAGCCGCGACACTAGCCTTCTGAGCCAGTCTCTGATCCTCAAACCGAGATGGGCTAGGACCCCTGGGTTGTTCGGGCTCAGACCAGGACTTCGTGAAGGCCGCTATCCCGGACTTTCAGCAGGTCAGCCTGATATGCTTGGAGCATCACCATCGTGTACAATGAAGCGACAGCCCGACCAGCTGCTACTGCGTATGCCCTGGCATCCGAGCGAGATGTCAAGGAGGGGAGTCTTAGAGGAAAAAACGGCCTCTTCCATTCCTTCTCAATGTTTATATGGAAAACAGGAAGAAAGGAAGGCTCACCTGAGCTGGAGGGTTATGGCCAGAAAAATAACGTTCATCGAGATACTCGCGACGTCACTTCACCCGCTTCACGGCAAGTAAAGACTCGCCGTGGCACGATCCATAATTTCCAAAATCTCATCATACGCAGTAGGATTGGGAAGACAGCCTCAGCTTCTTTGCCCTCCTCAAACATTTCCTGCTTTTGCTGGGCTGATCCCAGCAAAGCACTGACCCCTGAATCATACAATGTTAATGAAATAACATCATCCACCAGCAGCTCACTCTCGTGCACAGCCAACGATCGCGAAACGGAAACCCCCCTTCAAACTCATCGGCCAGATCCACCACCTACCTGCGTATCCCATGACTCATTCTTTCCTTTCCGCATCAATCGGCGGGGGGGGGGTCCGAATCGCGTGCAGGCATACAGCTGCCCCTCTTTCCTCGAGAAGAGAGACAAACGAGAGCAGAGCTTTTTCCTTGAAAAAAACGCTCGCAGTGCACGCCGACTGCCCCCTCGGAGACATCACGTGTGTGCTCTTTGCCCAAACAAAACAACGCATATATCGTGTGTGTCATCAGATGTTAAACAACATCAACACAGATGCATACATCCTTAAATGCTTTGCTAGTGCTCGCCATAATGAGATGAATAGCGATCGCTCTTACCACAGAAATGCACGCTTCAACTAGTTGGTGTTTTTTCAATGTATGCTTCAGACACAGGTCACGACGAGGCGTTCCCCATAGCGCCCCCTAGAGGAAGCAGTTCGAAGTTCCCATGAAAGGGAAACAACTTATAGTTATTGTCCATTTATAGACACACATATACTTTTTGACTCTTTTGCTCTATTTTCCCAACGAAAATGATTCGTGCTCTGAAATCCTGCGTTCCATTCGGAAGGGCTCATCCCTATGCCCTAATTTCCTCAAGGGTTTATGCTTCAGAGTGAGCGCTTGGGTGAATGCTGTAGGGGACCAAAAATCTGTTCCTTGGATAGCACTTTGCACCATCTTTACGAGACAATTAAAAAGGTGCCAGTAAGTGTGTTTAACTTGAAGCAGCACTGCACAGACCAATCGGTGAGAGCTATTTGAAAGAAAACGGAACCATCTGCTCCCTAATCGCTCTTGCGGTACTTTGATGTCAAACACAGATCAATCTGCGCAGCGGCGTGTCAAGTCAAACACACCTAGGGCCATATTTACTAAACTAGTCATATATCGTGAGAGTGCAATTCCAAAAAAGTGGCCGATGGGAGTGGAAAGTTTGGTGGGGGCTCTATTGCTATTTTGCAAATTTAAAAAACACAGAATAAGCCCCTATCTTTTTCATAATGAACCAATGGCAATCTATCAAGACAGCCAAGTATCATAAGGTGGCAAAAAGCCAACAGTATTTTTTGGATAATATCTTTCTCTGGCTTCCAATAAATTAATAAATGGAAAAAATGTCTCGTTTTTCTCGGCAGTGCCTCTTGGCAAGCCGCAACACTCTCAACATGTGAAGCACCTAACTTGGTGTTTGATATGTTTTTTTTGGTGTGTAAATAAAGCACAAAATCTGGTAAATTATCGCCAACCTAGTAAATATGTTGTGGGAATTCATTAATAACCCCCTTCCCATACATATGCGTTTGAAGGCAACCCGACAAATGCATAGCATAAGGTCATCTGCAAAAGGATTTTTTGGAATTTCACGGCCCTTTCGTTGCCAATTTTTACTGCACGTCTTTAGTCATTCCTGAACAGTACTTTTTAACAGCCATAGCTAATAGGGTTTAAACTGGGCAAGCTGTTAGTAAATCTGGGGCCTGTTATACACAAAACATCTGGTCAGTCCAGCCTAAATTTAGGACGCCGCATTTTTTTATCGCAAAGTATTTCATAAGCAGTTTAGCATTAAAAACTCACTCCTACATCTGTTGAAACGTTTTTCTTGTTATAGGAGTAGTAAGAGGACTCCTCAAGAAATTCACTAGACCAAACCACAAACCTATTTCTAAAAGGCTGCCTCGGAAATGTAACTTTTAGAAATATTTGACATTAATGGGCTTTATAAGGGATCACCTTCGTTTTTGAAGGTGATCCCCACCTCCAAATTGTCCTTTGATTATGTTCCTTGTTTTCATAACCTTGGCAGAAGTAACAGCTTGCTTGTGTCCTTTTTTTTTTTATGTTTGCATGTCTTACTATCATCCATGATTATTCTACTCTGTTTATTAAAAGGCTGTTTATATGCATATTCACTAATTATGAGAAGCATACATGTAAGTGGCAATTAGCTGAACACATACTTGTTTAATTAGTGACACTTTAGCCTGCATTTTAAAATATTTATTTGAATGTGGCAACATTGTTATTTTTAAACCTTTATCTTTACTCCAAAATATTTATATGAATAAATCTCTGACAGAGACGATCCTCCAATCCCTGTGTGCAGAGTTGTAGCAGCTGACATCATCCTACACCGGGGGGGGGGGGGTCAACCCCGCCCTAACTCTTAGCTTAAGACTTCTCTCTACTCCTTAGTAAACGTTTGTCTCAGCAGCTTTGTGAATAGGTTTAAAGAGAAAACTCTTTGCTAAAAACTTTTACTGCTATTTAGGAGACCTCTTAGTGGTAAGATAAAATGTTTTGTGAATACGGGCCCTGGTCCCTGCAAAGAAACATGGAAGTCAAGAGTCCATCAGTTGTACCCATCAAACGGCCCTTTGAAGTGGTCAGTTTCAATCACTTAAGTTTGGAACAACACTTCAATATGGCGACCATGATCATTCTCACACCGAAGTGTATTTTAGAGGCAGATTTATCCCATGTAGAACAAGGTGAGAGTGGTGTTTCGTTCATGAATGAATCAGCTGGTTTGTTTCTATGGTTCACTTACTAAGACATGTTGCCAATTACTGGTGGGTTTTGTTTCATATATAATACATTTCAAATAATAATAATTTCATATTTTATGCAACATTTCATATTTCTGTATTCTATATTCTGTTTATTTATTTTTTCTTTCTTTCTTTCTTTTTTTTTTTTTGTTGCTGTTTATTATTTTGAGAGACCAAATTTTGACACTATTTCATGCCACTGATTTCTTGGTGCTTCATCATGCCCTCAGAGAGTTTGTTGCTATTTTAGGAGCTCTATTATCAAGTGCCTACCTCGTGCAACGCATGTTAGCTTGTTAACAGCTCTGCTATGGCAACAGTGTGTGCCTAGTGTGGAAACAGCAGGCACATGACCATTCGGTCTGCAGTATCGAATGTCCTTTGGCTTTTTCTCCATTGGCTAGCATGCTGTTTATTTGGGGTAGCATAGTAGATGTGCATGGTGTTGTTGCTGATCTGAGATTGTCTACAGAAGGGTCTGTCAGGTTGACCTTGACCCCACCAAAGTAGTTAACCTGATCAACTATTGTATGTAGACCAGCTTGAACAAGTAATAACCCATATTTAAAAAAAAAAAAAGAAAAAAAAATGTTTTTTTTGGACATATTCCAGTAAACATTTAAAGAGTCTATTTTTGAGTTTTTGTTGTTGTTGTTGTTTTAACTATCCCATTCATTTTAAAGGGGCTATATGTAAGAATTTGTAAATAAATAATAATCACTTTTTTATTGCCAAGGTGTGAACAGCTTGTAACGAAACTTAAAAATTAGGACCTTTCTTGACTTCCTAGGTTGTCTATAAAAGCCTGTAGACTAATTTATGTGAAGGACTTGGGTTTTTGCTGTGAAAATCAAAAGGTTGTGAGAGAAAGGATGTTTTTCATCAGCGATAGAAATATGATTTAAGAAGGATAAGAGGTAATGTTATCAAGTTTAGTTTGAAAATGTTTAATAGCAAGTAAGACACATTTAGACAACATTTAAAGAAAATATGCAATAATAATAAGAAATATTTATTTGGAACAACTGATGGAGTGCTGAATGCTGCATGCTCACGCAGCGTTGTCAGAGTAATATTGAGCATGAGCAAATAAGTTGCTGACTGCAACTCACTGAATGGCCACCGGTGTCACTAATAACAAGGGGTTCTGAATTCTACATAAAGTCCCTTTAAAGGGGTCATATGATGCTGCTAAAAAGAACATTATTTGGTTTAATGAAATGTGTTTATGCAGTTTAAGATTAAAAAAATACATTATTTTGCACATACTGTACATTATTGTTTCTATTTTATGCCCCGCCTTTTTGAAATGCGTCGATTTTTACAAAACTCATCGGTCTGAAAAGCGAGGTGTGCTTTGATTGGCCAGCTATCCAATGCGTTGTGATTGGCCGAATACCTCAAGCGTGTGATGGAAATGTTACGCCCCTCAGCATACTGTGTTGATGCCGTGTCCGACCGGAGCGACAAGACAAAAACATTAAAACCCATTACAAACGAGGCATTTGTTGCCGCGTAAACATAAAACTCTGTCTGCATTTGTGATCAGAGAAATGACAAACATCAAGTGCTACTCTACACTGCTCAAAACTCGCATTTTAATCATCATTGGCAAATCCTTTAAATTAAAACGTACTTACAATCTGTGAGTCAAAACAGCCGGCATTGTAGTCTACTCTCCCAGGATCAGTAAACCGTCCTCCATAAAATGTGCTGCAGCTGCACACATCTGGATATTTGGGTTGAACTGTTCTGTAACAGTGCTGTAAATACAACTTAACCAATGATTTCTAATTGTGTCCTCTTTTGGAAGCCAAACAAAGTAGTTTCACTTTCACAACGTAAAACACAGCGGCCTAGCGTGAGCGGAACCCCGGCTTAGCGTGCGCTGAGGCCGGATAGAGTGAGCTGAGGCAGCGGGGTCAAGAACGGCGCGCCCGGCGGATCCGACGAATGAGCAGCAACCACATGTGATGACCCCGGGCTGGACGCCGCTTTGTCCACGGTGAAAGTTGATGTATTCCCTCAGCGCCACACGGATCAGTTCCAGGCATGACGAAGCGGATATTGTCCTCTTTTGGAAGACCAAACAAAGTAGTTTCACTTTCACAACGAAGCACACTGCGTCTTCATGACATGGCTGCAGCATCAACAATACTACAGCGAGAATAAAAGTTACGCCTTCTTTCTTTGCATGAACATTTGGGCGGCGTTATGCAAATCTTCCCACAGAGCGACGTAGGTATGTTGGGCCGTGTTAGAACGAGCTGTTTTAGGTAGGTGTGGCTGACTCTGAACTTTTATAAAGAATATCTCTTTGGATTTGACACTTTAGTCTTTGCAACTTACAGATCTTCTTTATGCCAAAGAGCTTGTAACACTCCAAAGAGAAAGAAAAAGGTGAAATCGCATCATATGACCCCTTTAAATAAAATGAAAACAGACAGTTCTGTTTAATCTAGCATGTTGCCATTTAAATGTACAACAACAGCTCATACTGGGGCTTTTAACAAGCAGTAATTTCACAGGGTTGCATAAGACAAGTTGTAAATTGAGCCACCCCCTGAGTCTAGAGAACAGTTTACAGCATTTGTTACATGATATATTCAAGAAGTACTCTTCATTTGGCTTGATGTGATTGAGAGGAGCATATGGGAAAAGTGTTGAACGTTTTTTGTTTAATTCTAAAAACTGTTTATTTGTGTTATATCACTACATATTCATCACATATTTCCAATGCATTTACACAAATTACATTTGTGTTATTTTCTAGTTTTGATTGCTTTTCTATTAATATAAAATATGGAAAATGTTAATAAAAAGAACAAGACATGTCCAAACCTTTGACAGGTAGTGTTTCTATAAATAATGACATAATAAAAGCATACTGTGCTTTCCAAATTAGGTTGTTGAAAGCGAGGTGTAGACAGTTCGATTTCTAGGTACTTCACTGCATTCTCAAAGGTTGTGTCAGTGATTGGCTGCCAAAGAGATCCCACATGTCAGTGAGATTTTAAGATTGCACTGTCTTTTAAGGTAGCCAGAGGTAGTCATCTGCTAGCTTGCGACACTCATTTTATTACTACTTCATTATAAAACTTTTTTGAGACTGCAATTGCTGCACATTGCGTTTAATAGGATAAACCTGACATTAAACAACTCCTGGCACATTTAACTCTCTTTAATGCATGCATATATTGAAATTGTAATCTAAAAGACAGAAAACATACCTTGGGAATGGATGAGGAGGTATACTTGAGTCTTCTTTCGCCAGTACATCGTTTTTATGATGCTTTCCTTTAATGTTTGCTTTTAGTAGAGAATGAAGTACTAACTTCTGTCTCTGACCTCCACAGAATGGCCTCAACGCTTTGCACTTGGCAGCAAAGGAAGGACATGTGGACATGGTCCAGGAGCTGCTGGGCAGGGGGTCTTCAGTTGATTCTGCAACCAAGGTAGAGTTTCTCAAGAAAAATATGAATGGTACTTGTGTTAAGGTTTACAGAGACTGGCCAGAAGCTACAACTCAAGTTTACAAATAAAAATGGTGTAACATTATGCTGTGCTTTAAAAAGTATGCTAGCAACTCTGTAGATCACTTGCGAATGGTTTCTAGCTCTGCAGCACTGGCACTCTGTGAGGGACGTTTCTGGGAATGGCTTTGTGTAAATGAATGCTGATCAAAACCATACACAGATTATTGTTTTCCTGACAGCTTGAAATAGTCTTAACAACACTTCCCAACCTTTCAATCACCAACCCAACACCTGTAAATACACGAAATGAATAGGGGGGAAACATGTCAGCATTGACATTTGAATATCAGTTCTTATTTCAGACTGTCAGGTCCCTTTGACATTCATGCTGTGCTACTGCTTAAATTCATGTTTATAGACAACAAGTATGTGCAATAGAGATGTATTAAAACAACAACTTTGTCATTTTAAATATAGAAATTTTGAGGCTGTACTTTCCTTTTGTGACAGACTGCCATAGTACTTCAGTCAATATGACAAGAGCTGAAAGGCAGGACCACTAAGGCTCCTTCAGGCTACTAGACATGTACTCGTGAAAAGCTCTGTTAACTGTTTTGGGATATATCATTTATGGAATTTTGTGTAGAAGCTTCCACACTTCTAAAGTGTGCTTCACAATATCTTCAAAGTTTTATTGCTTTTTGAGTTTTCTTTCAAATAAATGTCGCTGCATATGGTGGTCATATACATTTTCACCACACCACATATTTTTCATTATTTAAGAGGGGTAATCAATGGTCAAAGGAGCATTCATCTATTTATGTATGTATTTATGTTTCAAAAATATTTCCCCTTGAATTCAAATATGGATGGGTAGTTAAAGGAATACAGTGGGCATATTTGGACACTAATTAAAGGGTTAAGGTTAGCTCTTTTGTACAGTCTGTTTATCTGTTTTCTAAAGGAAACAACTCATATTGGTCAAAACTACAAAAAACAATAGAGCCCCTTATGATCAGTGATACTGTCTACACTGAATGGCACATTCTATTTGTGACATACCTCACATGCTCATGCTCTGACACAAAGGACAAATGGACGTGGAACATTGGTATTGATACATCCAGAGTAGAGCATCAAGCAGTTACGGCACACACAGCGCCACCTGGCCAATTCTACTCCATCACAGGAGACCTGATTCAAACCTGAAACAAACAGATGCGAAGACTAGAAATGATTCCGTTTACATTTTTTTATATATTTACAACCTGAACAAACCAGATGCGAAGGATAGAAAATGATTTCCGTTTACATTTTTTTATATATTTACAGCATGTAAGAGTGGATGCAGCCATTTTAAACATGAATGTGCAAGACATCTGCTGTCAGCCGCTTGCAATTATTTTAGCTGTGCAAAAACAGTTCATTATTGTTGCTTGATTTTATTGTAATCATAAGCATATTACTTTGTAACTGAGACAGTTTACTGCAATTTGTTAAGCCGGTTGTATGCCAGAAAAGCGGCACACTGCGCCAGAGCTAATTAAATGGACAGAGAAGCATTCTATCATATGTCTCTCTTGGAAGGATTTAAACATCCAATAAGACAAATCAAATAATAGAAAATATGTATTGTACAGTATCTCAGTTGATGTTTTTCTTGATTTCTGATTGATGCACAATGTAAAGAAATAGCTAAATGGCTAAATTACTTTGCACAATCAATATTGCATTGCAAATTCAGAAACTTATCTAAAATATGACCTAGCATTGTTGTCCAGAAATAACAAGGAGCGATTGTATTTAACCCCTTTGCTGTCACCCCCCATTTCGGCATGGAGACACAAATGACATACCCAAAAAAAAAGGTTGCTGATCATGGCTTTCTGATAGATACATAATCAACAATATGTCAAAAACGCTGGAATCAGAGTTTACTTGTGCAAGGGTCAGAATTATCAGGACGGTTATGTCCTAGAGATATATAAGCTCAAAAATAAAAATATTAAAATGTGTGTTTTTAAATGTTTAAAAAATATGTTACTGTGGTAAATGGTTTTAGAAACACAATGAAGCTAAAGCACAAGTATACTAATGCTTAATTTCAAATTTCAGGACATAATCTCTAAAACTGTGAATTTTATGAAATATTTTCTAAGAACATGTCATGTGTGCTTTTAGAGAAGGGTAACAAAATGCTAATAAAATTGATTTATGGCACCCTGTAAGCTCTCCTGCGAGCTGTCGCCCAATTTCATGGTCATTGTTTTCACGCGACGAACCTTTCACACCTCAGCCAGGAATGAGACATTATCCTCATTATTCCTTTATCATTATTCTTTTGTTTTATTCAGCCATTAGTAGCCTTTATTCTGGCATATTACAAGGTTTACCAAGACACATCGCGTCAGTCCCAGTATACATTTACCCAACTATTATCAAAAGTATTTCTAAAAAAAATACAACAAAACATTTTCTTACGACCTTACATCAATTATTATGACAAAATACTTAATGTAGAAGAACTGCACCTGTTCTGCAGCTTCATTAGAGCTAACATTAGCATCAAGCTACATAAGACAATAAATAAGATTTATATCCCGCTTTTACTCAAAACTCACTTAAACCACCACCGAGTGTTTGTAATAACCTCCGATTGCAATCTAATGAGGGTTTTGGTCATATAATATTGCAGAAATATGTTATTTGTAGCCTTTTATATCAAACTAATTGCTACACCTGCTTAGCATTTCTCATGTAAACATTCTTTATTGTTATGAAAATACCCCAAATCTCAAGAAAATCACATACAAAACACATACTGTCGTAATCGTGTGTTTATTATTTGGATATTTCGTGGATACAGACGTTTAGAACTGAACGCGGAAGAGCTGGGAAATGCATGACAGGATGAGACGGGGCGGGATATGATGCGCAGTTATGACTGACGATGGACGAATCATCAAAAACGGTGCAAAACGTTTTTTAAACGGAAACGGTGGTGCGTTGAACACCCTGTTCTGATGACGCAAGAGTTGTAACTATGGCAGCTGAGAAGGCCAGTCTTTGTGTTCCTTTGGAAGAATTTTCGGAGCCTGATGAAATCGGTATAAATACATGTTAATAGATTACTGCAAAATACGCTCGATGTTACAATCACTGCCCTTGCCCTCCAGAATAAAAGAGAACATCCCAATCGAGTGAAGGGATTTGTGGAAACTGTGGTTCCTAATTATTGTGATCCAACATTTGCCTCGCATTTCAGACAAACAAAGACTAAAAAGACAAACATTTCAGGTGAAGGATAATCCACTTCTTACCTCCAAGACTGTGTTATGACCTTATTATTTTTATTGTGAGTATTAGGCTTATCATTATTGCTGATCGCTGTTGTTGTGCTATGATATTGTAATATTTACCATTATATAATCAGAGGGGCATAGAAAAGTTTATGAAAGTGTCACTCCATAATACAATAGCAAAATATATAAATATGTATTTTTATGTTACATTAATCAGTATTTAGCACACCTTCCTAAGGAAAGGATATGGACCAGAAGACATTGCAATTACTAAAGGATATTTAGACAGACTTAAAGAAGTTCCAGATCTATACTTGTGCCCTTATTATTTCAGTTATTTTGCCTTTAATGTAAATAAACATGTGCAAAAAATATACTTGCTCTTGTGAATTTATTTGGCTGTTAATTACATTGTGGGGGGGGGCCCCCAAGGTGGCGGCTCTTTAATACCGCGTGGTTTATATACATGTTGCCGCTGATTGGGCTGACATGTTTGACACAAACAAGAGAAAACGCATCTCAAACCCCGTTGCACACCGTTTCCAGGAAACATGTCGTTCAAACCGGAAACCGTAGCAAAACGGTGCACACCGGTTTGAGCTTGAACTTGCCCCAGGACTCTCTCTGTCACAGCTCCCGCAAGGTTATATTCCGCACCCACCCGCTCACTCTTTGTTCACCCGCTGCCACCTTATTTTTTTTTTTTTTTATTTTTTTTTTTTTTTTTTTTTTTTTTTTTTTTTTTTTTTTTTTTTTTTTTTTTTTTTTTTTTTTTTTTTTTTTTTTTTTTTTTTTTTGAATAATTTTCTTCCCGACCCGACCATTCCCGCTAAATGTAAATCTCGTTTCCAGAATCACACATTTAAATTTTCGCTACTGAAAGAAAGAGAGATCGGCTAACAAATAAAAGTTAGCCTGCACAAAATTGTATGTTATTTTATTCATATTGTCAAGAGTCTTGAATTTATTGACTTTGACTTGAATTTATATGAATTATCTTAAGACACAAAATTAGTTTAATATTTTATGCAACACAGTAGGAAAAAAGTGTGCAAAAATTGTATTTCTTATTTTTATTCGTCTTGTCAAGATACAATTCGTTTAACATTTATGCACAGACCCCGCAAATAAAACCCATGACGCAGAAAGCATGCGTGCAGCGCGTGCATAACAGTCCGAGTGCAGACTGTACTCGGTGGTCAATAAGAATAAAGCGCAGATACGCTGTTCTGAATGGACGTCGAGAACGGGATATTGTTAGACCGCCCGCTCCCATTCAAATTACACCAGAGTTACCCACCGCTACCGCGTTTTATTCGGGAATTTAAAACAATTCGCACTTTCGGGAATGCAGACCTCTACACGGAAGAGTAAACACACTGAGACAGCCCAGGGAGCTGCTAAGTATTATCAGATTGCGTAAATCAGTGGAAAATGAATAGAAATGATGATTCTGAAGAAATATGAAGTAAACGTGTAAATATATCTATATATCTCCATGTATATGCATCTTTGGAATATAAGCCCTTATTGACGCTGTTCAGTGAAGCTATGTGAACACAAATAAATCGCTGCAGACCTGACTGAATATGAATGCGTGGTGAATTTCTATTTCAAATATGACACATACGGATTTATTATTTTGCACTCCTGACATAAATTACTAAATGACTGTCACTGCAACAATGTTTTATCAAAACAGTGGTCAAATATCGAAGCTAGAGTATTTAATCTTTCTACTGTTGCACAGTTTGTCCAGATCAAGTAAGAGTGTGATGTTTTAACTTGCTGTGAAAGTGAAACAACAATAATCTGGGGCCGTTGCCGATCTTTGACAGTTAAGGGGTTAACAAATAGTTTTTTGAAGTTATTATCCATGCCTTTCTAAATAAGGTATTCAGCTTTGGGCACATCCCTGATATAATTTGTGGCATGCAATTTTAAGAGAAACGTCTGAGTAAATGATGAACGTGTTTGTTTGGCTCACAGAAAGGAAATACAGCTCTCCACATCGCTTCACTAGCAGGACAAGGAGAGGTTGTAAAGATCCTGGTCAAGAGGGGAGCAGACATTAATGCACAATCTCAGGTAGGAACAAGTTTGACATTTATGCCAGCAAAAGTTCAAGCAAAAGCAAAAAAATAAAAAATAAATACAATAAATACCATTAAAATCTGTGTTCTTATAGAATGGATTCACTCCCCTGTACATGGCTTCTCAAGAAAACCATTTAGATGTGGTGCGCTATCTTTTGGAGAATGGTGGAAACCAGAGCACCGCAACAGAGGTAAAAAGTTCAAGTGCTTCTAAAATTGTATAGAATGATAAACTTTGATAAAAAGCCCCACAGCTGATCCTAAAGATTTCTTTGCTGATGGCAAAGTGCTGATTGCCTACATGCTGTAACAAATATTAACCCCTAACCCTGAACTACACCATAACCTTATCCTTAAAGTATACCCAGATAGCATCCAAATACTGTTGTGTCAAGATTATTGGCATAATTCAAGGTTAAGTGCATTATTTGAAATATTTGTTTTTCTCTTTTTGCAGGATGGCTTCACACCTCTAGCTATTGCACTGCAACAAGGCCATAATCAGGTGGTGTCCATCCTTTTAGAGAATGACACAAAGGGCAAAGTACGTCTGCCTGCCTTGCACATTGCAGCCCGAAAGGATGACACGAAATCTGCTGCCCTGCTGCTCCAAAATGACCACAATGCCGATGTACAGTCTAAGGTAAATATGGGCGGAACATGGGCGGAGCTGAGGGTAGTATGTTCAAGGATGGAAGAAAATATAAGGAAATATATATTGAAATCCAAATTGAAATTTGGCTTCAAAATGTAAAAAGAAGGTTTATTGGTAATGAATATTGTCATTATGAATAATAACAGTGAGTGTGGCCTTGGTGGGATTTACCAATCTCTGCATTAGTGTTGGGACCCAAGATTTGTTCTGGTAACGGTTCTTATACATCTTCATTCTTTTTCACGTTTTAGCAGGCTTGCAGTCTAAATGGGATATTATTTTACATATAGACTGGGTACTGTGAAATAATACAAAGACAACATCATCTATTAACACATCTATCATTGTTCTCACTGGGTGCATGCTAACACTGTAAAAAAAATCAACCTTCTAAACTTTAAAGGTTAAACTGATTAAAGGTATTTCCTCCGTTGACTTCCATTTGAACAGAACTGTCAGGATTCTGCTGCATACACATTTTTAGCAAACATTGCAGTTTCCCAGGGGACGGGCTCTGTAAAAAAAATATTTTTTGTGATCTCTGACCTGTGCAAAGACATTTGATCAATCTCTCAGCTGAATTGGAAAAAAATACACAAACTTAAAAGCTGCATGTTTCGATGGGAGTTGTGGTGTCCGTAATTTTGCATGCTTTGCATGTGACTACAATTGCAGTTTGAATCAGACCTATGACTTGCTCAGTAATTGAATTGGTAGTTACACATTCAGAACAGTTTTGTCGTAATAACTGGTAGTTTAATTTAAAACTCTGATGTTAAAATAGTAGTTTTTGTATGTTTAGGTATATTGTTAGCTCCAATTGAAACAAATCATCAGATTCATTTCATACCTTAAGATTCCCATCCCTACTCTGCATGTCGCTACTAACAGACCGTTACAGATTCAGCATCTTGTCACATTGTTCTTGTAAAACTGTCTTGTTTATGGTCGTGTTTGTATGTGACTTGCAGTGGTTTCAGGATGTTTTTAGTGTCTTCCATTATTGTGCCAGATGAAATCTTTTGTCTGTGTTTGTCTCTCTGCGTTTCTCTGTTTCTCTCTCCAGTATAAATGTGCCTGCATCCTGTGTTTCCATCCTGACGCTATCCGGGTTTCACTGTTTTATCTACTTACCCATTACTTTATTTTATCAGTCGTAAAAACATTCACTTCTTAGTGTATGCCATAACTGACTGTAAATATGCAGAAACAGCATGCACTTGCAAAATGAATGTGCACAGACGCGCAGCCTACATTTGTGTGAAAGTGTGCATGCATGTCTGTTGTGTGCGGTGTGTTTGTGTTTGAGACCGAATGTTTTCTCTTTTTTTTCGAAATGCTAATAGAGGTATTTATTTTTCTTTAAAATGGCCACTGATTTATACTATAAGTGTAGTTTTAATTTTAGTTCAAAGTAAAACATGCAACATTCAGAATGTTTCTGATGATGAAAAATGTGCCAGTTTAATTTTAGTTTCAGTTTAAAACCAAAGTAGTGTTGGCTTAAATGTCATATGAAATGTTTATATTTATGTATTACCGTTGTCAACTTTTGAGGCACATAAGCTATTTTTAGTCTAGCCTAATTTACAATATTTCATACAGATTCCTGTAAATATAGAACATCAAATTAATTAATGTTTAATCATAAGATGTGTGAATGTGTGATTTTGTCTATGTTTTGCTGGTAGTCCTGTCTTTTGATAGCTATTGACATACAGCATCACACAAAAGCAAATTCTTGAGCCAAGACCACCAAAAAATCACAATGTATTACAAGGGTTATTTTATTTTGCAACAGCGATAATAGGAGTTATTACTGAAATAATTTGATTTGAGTGGTCACGTGACTTCATACCGTTTGCTTTTAAGAATGGGTTTCTAGCGGCAGGCTGGGTAATAGATATGGTCCCTCAGAGAAAAATGAAGACCTCTTGCTTCTCTGGCACAATTTGCATGCTGCCGCTATCAACCCCAAATGTGTTTGAATGAAATATAACAAGCCTATTTCCTTCCCTGTTTTGCTGCAACAGATGATGGTCAATAGGACAACTGAGGTAGAGATATTTATCTAGTTCCTCATTTTTTTGGGCAAATAAAAACTATTGATTTATTGTATTCATTTTTGGTCCTCTTTTTGTCATGTAGAATTGAGCTTTTCTGTTTGTTCTCTCAGCATTTTTAGTTCTTTTGAACCTTTGCATGGCTGGTTAGTCTCATTCACAGCATCATCCAAACCCCTTTGCTTATGTCACGTCAGAAATTTCGGTTTTATTTGTAAACTGTATTGAATGAGAATGTTATATGTTATATCTAGTGCCATGATTGCTGCTGATTTTTTAAGCTGCAAGGGCACTTTAACATAACTGTTAATGCAAGAGTACTACATGCTCAGTTGCGTTGACATTATATATAGATAATAAATAAATTATTAGTATTATTATTCCAATTGTCTTAATGTTTTCTTATAATTATCAGTCTTTTTAAATTCATTAGTTTCTAGTAGAATTAATAAAAATATTCAGACAAGTGCACAACACTGTCTTATATTGGCTTTGCTTGCTGCCTTTACTGAAATATAAGCCTACACAAGCCTAGGGAAGCGAGTCACATGATTTTAATGAAATGGACATTTATTTCATTACCCTTACCTAAAGGTCAAATAGACCCCAGTGGCATGAATTTGCCTTTGAACAACAATTGCTTGACTTCCTGCACGCATTAGCGTGATTGCATTAAGCTCTTTAATAATATAATATATATAGGCTGTGCTAAGAGGGGTCAATCATTCTTTTTCAACATCCATACATCCACCAGAAATAATGTTTGAATGTTTGCAGGTGGCATATAAATTCTTAAACTGTTGTTGTGTTAGCGATATCAGTTATGAAGTTTTGATATGATTATGAATATTATTGATATTATTATTATTGATGGAATGATTATTATGTGATACACAGCTGGATGTATGAATGCTACCAGCTCAATGCAATATCATACATGTTACAAAAGTATGTTCAGGAGGAAGGTTTTGTAGTTAGTGGTCTATATAATTATGTACTTTGAAATTATCGGATTTCTTTAACCTTTGCAGGCAATTTGCTGTTTGCAAAGTTTTTATTAGGTTTTAATGTAATTATCCACTGCACAGCATGCTGCATCGCATATTTGATTTTGCACCAGCTTTGAACGTGTTTCACACAGTCAATATATTCTTCACACTTTTGTAAATGATGTTTTCACATTAAATCGGACCGTGACTTTCAGAATGGGAAGGTAAGGCAAGAATTTCACATATTCAAACTCCTCTACAATCTTTACCTTCTTATAGTCCAGACATGATTTTATTACTGATATTATCTGCATACTGCACTTTAGTTTTTTGATACTTTTATGTTTTCTTTAGTCTTTTTCTTTGATTACATTCCCCTTGTTTTCATTATACTAAAACTGTATGTCATCTGAAATGTTTTTTGTTTGTTTGTCTTTTGTTATGTTCTGTAAACAGCTTTCTCTTTATTTTAAGTTGATTTATTTGTAATTTTAGTATATTTATTTGTTTGCATGCCTGCGTCTAGTAGTTTGACCTCTCTTAAAGTTTATTTGTGTATGTTTATGTGTGTTAGTTGTCAAAATTCAAGTTTAAGGTTTCTTTTCAGACTTCTTCACATGGGACCAAAGGTGTCTTTAAGGCAACAAAGAGCTCAATCCGTTTTCATAATTGTCCATTTTGTACTTTTATGTGATTGCTGCATGCTAATGTAGTCTATTAAAACAAGATAATGTTAGGGTTGCAGTTTTTGGCTGGAGTTGAAGATGCCACTAATTGCAGATCTGAAACCAGCTTTTTAATTGTAAGTTAACATGGTTGTATAGGCGAGGTTAGCTGTTTTCAGATCTGTGTTTATTGACAGCTTGGCTCTAAAGCATTGTAGGAATGTTGTCTTATATCTCATGTTTTTTTATTTTATTTTCTTCTTGTGCCCCATCCCCTTTTTATTCTTTTTGTAGAGTGGATTCACACCCCTGCATATCGCTGCTCACTATGGAAATGTAAATGTTGCAACACTGCTCCTCAATCGAGGGGCTGCTGTGGACTTCACTGCAAGGGTGAGTGTTTACAGCTTTTACATGCATGTACATGAGCTTGACTTCCTTAAGCACTTGTACATTTACTATTGAAGCTACTTCATAATAACACAATAAGATACAATACACAAACTAAGAATTTAAATTAACTTGACATTTAAAAAGGACTAAATGGCCATTGAGGAAAAAATAAAATATATATATATATATTTATATATATTTGCATTTATGAACCTGATGAGAGTTGAGACCAAAGTTAACAACTATCTGAAATTATATAGTTAGGGAAATTATTACAAATGTATTTTATTTTTTATTTTTATTGGGCATGATGTACAATCCAAGTTGTAAACATTTTAGGCAAAGCTTGTGATTTTACATTAGATAAAAAGAAATCCATAAAATATATAAAGATTCAATTAATTTCTGACAACACATTTTTAGACAACACATCACATGCATTTTTTTAAATATTTGTTTATTTTGTCTGTACAGAATGGGATCACACCACTACATGTTGCGTCTAAGAGGGGAAACACTAATATGGTTAATCTGCTGTTGGACAGAGGGGCTCAGATTGATGCCAAAACAAGGGTTAGTAACAATTTGTTTGCACTTTTGTTTTGTAAATAGTGTATACACATAACTGAGATGGCTAGCATTTTTATGAGTCTGATAAAAGCCAGATGTCAGTTAACAATAGAAAAAAATGTATGCTATGCTTAGATCTAATTTATGAATTTATGTTTATGTTTTTTTTAAAGTTGCTCTTAAAAGTGTAATCTGCTTCATATCAAACTACTTAATAAACAGTAACAATTACCTATTGAAATTAAGAAACTTTCTTTCTACTTTGGCTGCTCCTGTCTGCACCACCAGCAGAATTATCAGCACATTGTTTTGGCACATTTTACACAGGATGACCTTTCTTATTGAAAATAAATAACTAATATAAAATAAATGATTAAAATAAACCTTGTATCTGCTAACTGCTATCTTGGGCCAAATGCAGGGAATGGATGACCAGTTCATAACAGGGCTAACACAGACAAACACATTCACACTCTGAATCTATAAGCAAATTAGTGTCACCAGTTCCCCTGACCTACATGTCTTTGACTTGTACAGAAAACCAGAGCACCTGAAGGAAACCCATGCAAACACAGGGAAAACATGCAAAATCATCACATGAAGGCCTACTGGAACCTTCATCAATTGAAAGTCTCAATCCAATAAGCAGTCAGAAGTCTTTAAAGCCTTTGTTACATGCATTGTTATAATCCCATTTTAATTACATCATCCAGTTAAACTTTATAGGCTTTAATTTGCCAAAATATTAAAATGATACAAATATGTGTATTTATATATTCAAATACACATAGATTTGTTTTTGCCTGAATTGTAAACTTAATATTAGTGGAAACAATTCCTATGTGCGGTCACCAGTGATGATGAGTCATTGTAGCTGTGTGTGGGTGTGTGTGTTTGTGTGTCTGTGTGGTCTGATTAAAGCCATGACCGGCTGTGTTCTTCTTCAGATTTTGACTGCAGTGTGGAGTCCAGCTGGTTGTGTTCTGTCCCTTTCTTCTGCAGTCTCCCTCCTGCAGTGTCTGATGTATCATCCTACACACACACACACCCCTTTCACGCTCTGTTGTTACTGACTTCAGCAGTGCTTTGTATGTGCTATAAGCAATGATGAATACACTGAGTGTAAAAGATACAGGAGAGAGACTATGGTTGAGAGTTGTATGGGTCATAGGAGAATTACATCGTAGATAAGTACATTGGGATTTTTTTCGAGTTCCAAAGTGCTTTGTAATGAAAGTAATGATGAGACCTTAGGTTGAGAATGTCTGTGTTGCAGGAGGGCCTCCCACCTTTACACGCGCGAAGAAGTGTGCATGACACCACAGTGGAGATCTTATTGGAGAGAGGAGCCCTATGTGGCCAGAACCAAGGTAGCATCGAAATGAGGACTGTTAAATATAACAGCTATGGTTTTGTGTACTAATAAATATAAATCTTGGAAGTTCACTGTGTAATGTGTTTGTGTTTTTGAAGTATAAAGGTAAAAGGGTGGTAAGAGCTTGTTGAATTAGTTAATTTGTGGATAAAGTTTTGATTAAATGTGTGTTAATGTTATAATTTTTTTTTTTTTTAATAGTTTTTTTTAAAATTGTTAGTAATATAATGTGAAAAAGGTTAAATAATTTAAAAGGGTTTTAATGTTTGTAAGGTAATATAGAATTTTTTAAATAAGTTAATAATTAATTTTATAATTAATTTTGTAAATGGTTGTTATTTAATTTAAAGGGTGAAAGGTTTGTTTTTTTAGAAAGCTTTGGTACTGTTTGAAACTTACACCTAAAATAACGAAATTACTAAAGTAAGGTGTGTATAGCTTTGAAATCTTTCCCTTTCCCATAACATGACATTTTGTATACACTGCAACATGTACAAAGACATCATACCAAAAAATCTCACCAAAGCTGTAATACACTCGTAAGCACAGGTGCAACCATCTAATGGATGCATAGTCATTGCATTGCTAAGAGTAATAATTATCACAGCCCAAAAAAAAAAAAAACAACAAAAAACACTTTGTACTGTGTAAGTAAGATGTTGTGGCCCATGAAGCGCCAGTGCCTCACACCATTGATTATAAGAAAAAAACAAAAGTAGAATCCAAGAAATAGCAGTTTCAAAAAAATTCAACACAGTAACATAAATTAAATAAATGCAAATTTCGATAGGCATATCAAAAAAAATAATTATTAATATTATCTAATGATATGGTGTTGTGTTTCTGATAATATGTATTGGTAAATCATAGTAAACATGAAATACATTGTGAAATTATTTTAATTTAATAAAAAAAAATTTAAATTTCAGAAACTTCAATTAAATTCTAAATGCTGCAAAATCTGGTTAGTTACTTTGAGTAAGAGTAACTCAATAATGTAATGCATTACTTTACATTATTTACAACTCAACCCATCCCATACCAAAAACAGTTTTCTTTTGTCTCTCCTAAAGTTTCAACGTTTCAAAATGTTTTACATCACCAAACACTTACAGACTAATATGGGATGTGTCAATGAAAAAGTTTTCTCTGACTTTATTTTTCAATTTACTCTTGTTGTGTCTAGAACGGTTTATCTCCACTCCACATGGCAGCGCAGGGTGACCATGTGGAGTGTGTCAAACACCTGCTGCAGCACAAGGCACCTGTTGATGATGTCACACTGGACTACCTGACAGCCCTCCATGTTGCTGCCCACTGTGGTCACTACAGAGTTACCAAACTTCTATTAGACAAGAGAGCCAACCCGAATGCTCGAGCATTGGTACATGCATTCTTCTTATTGTGGGTCTTGTTTCCTCTATAAAGCTTTTAATAATCTTACACTTTCTTGCTTGTTTGCTTCTTTTTAGAATGGTTTCACTCCTCTACACATTGCCTGTAAGAAAAACAGAGTCAAAGTGATGGAGCTCTTGATCAAGTATGGAGCATTCATTCAAGCTATCACTGAGGTATGAGCACAGAGACTAACACTCCCATACGAACATCATGGAGGTATCTTGTCTCATTTGATATAATAATATGTATTTACAAAGTTTCAGTTATTTATTCAGTTTAGTGATTTGCCAGAATCTTCAATAAGCCTGTATAGAATCTGTACAGAATTTCTCAGAAAGCTCTGCAGTTCCCTTTCATAGGTTCACTCAAATAGCTCTAGCGTCAGTGGCATTTCTGAATTTGTGCACTGTGACAACTTTTGAGTTAAAGTGTCTGGACTCTCGAGCCACTTATTGTTAAGGACGGATCCGGAAACAAAAAAACAGAATCACTCTGTTTCTGAGGTGGCCTTCTTTTGCCTTTAAAGAACTTACTAACCCTTATGAAAAAGACGTTTATTCAAGTGTGCTATTAGCATACTTCTTTTAAAATAAAAATAGGAAAGTATACTTTGTCTACTTTTTAATGTACTTCTCAGAAATGGGGGCTCTTCGACGTATTCTAGAAATTATTACTAACATTGGACAATTAAGGATACTTGACTATAGCTATTAGAAAAAGTCAAATCTATTTGAGCTAGACTGTGTTCCTAGATCCTTGTTTTCTTGTTATACGGTAGTTAACTGTAGTAAACATTTTCTGTACTCCATGAATTTCCAAAAAACACCAATGTTGCAGAAGTACGACAAACAACAAGGGACTTATACTTCAACGGTACTAAAAATGCTACTACAAGTATTTATTTAGAAAACCCGTCCCTTGCAGTATTCATGATGTTCACTGTAGTGTCACCTTAGTTGCCCCTCCCACCAGTACAAGCGTCAAAATACGCGTTCCCCCTCTTCCGTAAACTAGTTGTGTACTTAGTTTACTACTGTTATACTTAAAGTATACTTTTATATACTAGAAAGTGGGCCAATTTAGTCCCAGGAGTATTGAAATAGTACACTTACAAATATACTACCAGTACACTGATATTTGTATACTTAATACATAAAGTATAATTAAAAATATACTTAAACTTTACTTAAGTATACTTAATAAAATAAACTTGAAGTATAATACTTTGGAATGGTTAAGGCGGGTTTCATGTGCTTTTGACAGGCTAAAGCTGAACTGGCTAGATACTGACCAGCAGGAAGAACAGTCCAAGTTGGATGAGTGCTTTCTGCTTGGTTGTAATTTGCATCCACATTCTAGATTTCCGTAATGAGTCATAAAAAACTTCAAAGCAGCTGTTTTCAGATTGTATCACTAATCCGGCTACTTCTGAATTTACCACCATCATGGGTTTAGTGGAGCAAGGGACCTGGATTCAACAGGTATTTATTTCCCTAGGAAAGTTCACACCGTCATTGGTCTATCTTTGAAACAACAAAAACTACCATGACCATCTAATCATTGTAGGACGACGTCGTTCCTGAGGTAGCAAGTGCACTACATGATGCTGGCCATGGCTACTACTACAGGCCGGGCTCAAGAGGACGTCTTTAAGGATATGTCAAAAGGGGCCTCTGCGGCAGTCAAACAGCTCCGGTGTGCCGCTGATCGCTGCCCCTTAGACTGTAACAAATTCATATCGGCTTTGCCCAGTCAGCTCTTCCATTAGGTTTGTTTCCGCGACAAAGTATGCATCCTGTGGCCCTCAATCTCACAGTTGATTAGAACAGGAGAATAACTTTTGATCATGCCCCTGTCTCCAGTCGTCTCTGTCAATGCTTTTCTGCATAAATGGTCAGTGCTGTCTCAAGAAATTCATCATGGCAAAGCAGCACTCAGTACTTTCAACAGTTCATTCCTTTTAACACAATTTGGAGGCTTGTAATTGTCTGCAGGTTGTTCTTGCCGTATTCTCTAGTGTCATAAAGAGGAGCAGAAGAGTTTTGATATTGTCTACCCTCTCCCTCTGAAAGGCTAGGGTGTGTGTCCAGCACCATGTGCATGGCATTGACTGGTGATACGTATTCCCGGGCATTGATTCAAGAAACACCTAATACCTGACTGTTGGTGAGGAAGGAAAAGGAGCACAGCCCCCGCCCTTTTGGATATGACTCTTCCATACTGCCGCGACAGTTGTTTCTTTAATAAGCGGTTTGGCCAAGTTCATTCATGCTGGGCTCAAGGTCCTGTCCAAAAAATGTTATACCCCTCATGACACAGTTAGAGACGTTGCAGGCTCTCTCCCTCCAGCACATTCTCGGGGATTCGTTATCACGCTCATTTAGGCACAGACAGACACTTGGCCATTCAGAGCCCTATGTCACAGGCTTCAGTGACAGAGCACCTGACACATCTCTCTGTCCATCGGCCCGCTTGGAGACTTCTGCCAAATGTGTCCTGATGGGTTTTTTAGAACCGTATGGCATCCTGTTTCTGCACGTTCGAATAGGAAATGTATTTATGACTTATTGGAAATTTGGACAAAATCACAATTTTATGACTGACCAAATGTTTCCATAGTGTCAGCTACTGATGCAGCTTCTCATCCCTACTCAGGGAACAAGGGTTACATACATACTGAAAGTTACTAATGAATGTTTGGTTTCAGCTTTGTTTAACATTTTACCACATTCTGATCAATTCCATATGTTTTTCCTGCACAGTCAGCATAGAAAAACAGATTCAGAACACAATAGATCTGTTTAGGGTCTATTCATTTTATTGATCAATACTGTATATCATATAATTCACAAACACATTTACATTTAGTAATTTAGCAGATGCTTTTATTTAAAGTGACTTACAAATGAGGACAACGGAAGCAATCAAAATCAACAAAAGAGCAATATGCAAGTGCTATGACATGTCTCAGTTAGCCTAACCCAGTACATGTAGTGTCACACTCTGCCTCGGAGAGGAACGATGAAGACGTAGAATAAATGAAACAGTCTTTAATATAATCCACACACAGGGTACATCCAACATTGGGAACGGCAGAAAACACACGAACATAACAAGTAGACTCGACAAAACCAGAACGCAAAGGCATAGACTTAAATAAAGGGGATTATTGGGGAAACACAGGTGCATGGGATAAAACTAATTAACAAAACGAGGACAGGAACATAACCAAATAAGGGAAAACAGGAACAGAAACAGGGGCAAAACCGGTCCATGATCCTGACATATCGCCCCCCTCCCGGAAGGTGTATCCTCGTGTAGAGGAGGTTCCGGAGGAGGACGGACACCCGGGAGGGGGCCGGCGGACAGAGTCCAGGGGGGTACTGCAGGAGGAAAGAGCCAGGGAGGAGACAGGAAGGGCCAAGCATGACCCAGGCCACAGCCATGATGGCGGCCAACGGTGGAGCCGACGGAGGGAGAAGCCATGAAGGAGGAATGGCCGCCGACTCCAGGGGACTGACCAACGGCGGCGGAGCAGGTGGCGGAGGAGCCTGAGGTGGAGCTGGAGAGAGCCGATGAGCCAGGGCGATGGGGAGGATCCGGAGGGCCAAGGAGGAGCAGATGGCTCAGGCGACTGAGGCGTAGGTGGGGATCCGGAAGGCTGCGGTGGAGCTGGAGTGACAGAGGACTGAGGAGGAGCCGAATGGAAGGAGGAGCCTGACCGGAGACAGATGGACCAAAGGGACGAGGCGCATAGCCGTCCGGGGAGTGGAGTACTGCGCGCAGGACGGTCAAGCCAGAACAAGTGCCGGGGCTGCGGTGAGCCGGGACGAGGGACACGCGACGGAAGCTAGGTGGATAAGGGCCACGGAGGAGTGAGGAGGAGAGCTAGGAGCATATGGTGGAGCCGAGGTTCCCAGTTCAAAGATGGGCCGAGGCAGAGTCCGGGGCTTAGAGGCTGGAGGCGGAGGCAAGGGATTCTCCAGTCATGGTGATGATGGAGGATGGCAGACCCGCGGCGCTCGCACCGTATTAATGTTGGGCTGAGGTCGAGCAGAGGGGCTGACAGACGACAGCGGAGGAGGAGGCAGGAGTGGGTGGGGGAGCGGGCATTTGTGAGCCTCCGGGCTTTCAGGACTGAACTCAGTAATGGAGTCCCCATATGTGCAAAACATGGACAAATGGGAACTCTCTGGGCAGGACGTGGGAACCGCAGCCCACTCTGGGTTTGGTCGTGGGAACAGGGGTAATAGAAGACTCCGAACAATGAGGGAGGAGAGGGGGCAAGTCAATATACAAGTCTATAAGGTCTCCCTCCGCTCTCCAGTCACCCAGCTCCATTATCAGCTCACCGTCAGCCACGGCACAGGCAGCGGAGCTCCTCTCCGCACTCTCACTGTCCATGACGCTCTCCCCCATGGCGAGCTCTGTAGCCAGCTCTCGCACCTGTTCTGAAGAGGCAGCAGTGGTGCTACGCGGCGATCTTCAGAACTGTCGCTCCATGCCGGCGATGGCTCGTCGGGTCGCAGCAGCTCTGGCTCCTACGGAAGCGCGGGAGATGGGTGGGCTGGGCACTGAGTCCGGGGGGGCACTGGCGAGATCCCCTCGGGACAGTGTCCAGATCCACAAATCGCAGCAAAAATTGCCTCGAGGATTTCCCCCGGCCGAGGGGGATTGGTACACGGAGTAGGTTAACAATGGGCGTATGAAACGCACAGAGCACGTCATCCGGGTCGCTGGAGGGTTGGCGAGGACCAGGACAGTCTGGTGTGGCCCCTCCAAGAGATCTCTCCCCCCTCTTACAGACAGGAGGAGGAGACTATTCCGGATGAAGGAGGGGATCCACGGACACAACGGGAAGGTGGGAAACAAAAACACTCTGAGAAAAAAACGGGAACAAAAATGGAGGGAACACACGGAGGAAACTGTTTATCGGTCGGTTCTGCGTCAGAGAGGAACGATAGAGACGTAGAATAAACGAAACAGTCTTTAATATAATCCACACACAGGGTACATCCAACACTGGGAAAGGCAGGAAACACACAAATATAACAAGTAGACTCGACAAAACCAGAACGCAAAGGCATAGACTTAAATAAAGGGGATTATTGGGGAAACACAGGTGCATGGGATCATAATCAAACTAATTAGACTGAATGAGGACCGACAGACCACATAATGGACACAGAAAAGAACAGGGGGCATAACAGCCGTCATGATCCTGACACGTAGCAATGTATTTTTGTAAGTATATAATAAATAAAAAGAAAACAGATATAATAGAAAAATAATAGAGCAAGCTAGTGTTAGAGGCCTTTTTTTGCTTTTAATTAATTGTATAACAATCAAGTATCGACTATAGGCATATGTGCATTGTGGATGGTAGAAAAGTATAGAACAGTTAGTAGATGATGTGTGTTGATGATTTATTTGATTTAGATAATTAGGCTGATGTCGTTGTCATCTCTCCATCTCTCTCTCTCTCTCTCTAGTCTGGTCTCACGCCAATCCATGTGGCAGCCTTCATGGGTCACCTCAACATTGTTCTTTTACTACTGCAGAATGGAGCCTCCCCTGATGTTAGCAATATAGTGAGTGAACAGTGAGCTGTCTGTCTTCCATCATGGAACCTTAAAAGTGGTCAAACTGTTCTACAGGCACAGCATGATTTACACATAGCGCTAAATAAAACTATGCATAAATATATATTTTATTAATATCCATCAGTATACTGAATTAAATTTAACTTTGATGCAAAGCATTCTAGAAATGCCTTTTTCATTTTAAGCATATTTTTAAAGCTGGCATAAAGGTAGAATAATGAAGATGCCTATGCCTACCTTTCGAAACAGGCGTTGGGTTTTAATTATTTAAACCGTGGAGGTTAAGCTAAGAAAAAAAGTTAGAATTCTCTGGTCTAGAGCATTAAATACTCCCTCTGTATTCTAAGCGTGGAGAGACCGCTTTGCACATGGCTGCCCGTGCTGGACAGATGGAAGTTGTTCGCTGTCTTCTGAGAAATGGAGCCTTGGTGGATGCAAGAGCAAGGGTAAGACAAAGGCATACTTCAACACTGCATGTGTTCACTTAATATTAATATTTATCCAATCCTTATTTGATAGGGAATAGGTATTCCAACTGTAATGTCTGTAATGACTGTAATGTTTGACAATGTCAAAAGTAGTGGGTAACTAACTACTATAAGCTTTTAAGGGTCTGTGAGAGCAGGGTGGTCAGAGGCTGATAAAATGCAGATATTTAGCCCATATATAATACAATTTAATGACAACAGATGAGACATACATCAAACTTCTGAAATTAAACTTAAAACTTTAACACAGTGTTTACTCAAAATGTGCCTATATGCACCTATCTACCAATATCACACTTCTCACCCATCAGGAGGATCAGACTCCGCTTCACATTGCATCTCGTCTGGGTAAGACAGAGATTGTCCAGCTCTTGCTACAACACATGGCTCATCCAGATGCAGCAACCATTAATGGTTACACCCCCCTTCATATCGCTGCACGCGAGGGACATCTGGACGTTACTTCAGTGCTGTTGGAGGCTGGCGCTTCTCACTCTTTAGCTACCAAGGTTAGTGATAGCCAGATATTACCTCCCTGTTGAAAAAAACTATTTATACCAGTATCATTGTGGCCATAAGTATACATACACCTTGTAGAATCTGCAAAAGGTTTTGTCTACTGGAAAACATGTAAATATCTCACGTAGCTTTTGAAGAACAGTACAAATAAAAGAAAAAGATTTTACATCCCTGTAGCGATTTACCTTCTTAAGCATAAATGAATGATTGCACCATTTGTAATAGTTGAGTCCCTTACTTGACATACAGCAAGTGTAAAAAGAAAAAAATATATACTGTATATTGATGTCAAAATCAATAGTCACTGTTGGAAAGGTGTCAAATATGTATATGTTGCAAGTTATTATTAGTTTCAAGGATTATTAACTAATATTAACTATAACTACAGATATAGTTATAAAAATACTGCAGTTATTGTTACTGCCACTGAGTTATTGTGGTATTAGTACACATTAACTAGAAAGTACTATGTTCAGATGGACTCACTGTCACTCCCTGCTGACAGTACCAAAAACTACATCTGAATCATATAGTAAAGAGTAAACAGAACTGTTTGACAGCTATTGCTTCAATTCACTTGGCCCAGGACAAAATTGTGGTCTCTATACACTCATCTATGTCAAAACATATTTAGTCTGCCCATCTTCTCACAGGGCCCAGGGCAGTTGTCCACCTGACAGTATGGTAGCTGATAGAAAAATTATTTTTGTTGTAATAATTTTACAATAATTTGTAGCTTACTTTAAAATTTTAGATTATTAGCTTTTAATGATTTTGTGTCTAGAATATGTTTATACTAAGTGTATATTAGTATTGTGTATAATGTCATATACATCTAGTTAGGTTAGTATGTTTGACAAGGATCAGTTGATTTATCTGTATTTTGCATTTAAATATTTACAGAAAGGGTTCACGCCTTTACATGTGGCATCAAAATATGGTAGCCTAGATGTGGCAAAACTACTTCTACAGCGGCGGGCACCCCCTGACTTTGCTGGGAAGGTAGGCACAAGCAAACTGAACTGGCAATCTGTTTTAAAACACTGTTGTATATTTTGTAAAAAACTGTGTTTGTTGTAAATTTTGTAAAATAATTGTTTTTTTAATGTTGTAAAAAAGTGTGTTTTGCAGTTTTTTTTTTTTTTTTATAAATATTTATATGACTGGTTGGTTTTAGCCTAATTCATAGAATTTTTGGAATGTTGTTTAAAAGAAATACATTGAGGCTTTGTTGACTGCAAGAGTACTGGTAAGCATTGTTTCATTACTGATAACATTTTGTTAAGAAAAAGAAACAACATTGTTTTCTTCCTTTTTTCTTTAATAAGGAACCAGGTTTTGATTGCTCTCGAGCTTGCACGCTAATATAGACGATAACTTTACCTTCAAACTTACCACGCTATAACAATCCCTGTTAACACTGCTTTTTCATCAAATATTCCAGGTGTCATCAGGTTTGATTTAATGCTTTTTGCAATGCTAACAGTTCTCCCTTAATCATGTTGCACTGACCATCATCCCTGCAGAATGGTCTTACTGCTCTACATGTCGCTGCTCACTATGATAACCAGAAGGTGGCGCTCCTGCTTTTGGACAAAGGAGCATCTCCCCATGCCACAGCCAAGGTGAGATGATGTCATCTTAAAATATATATGACATGCCTTTTTATTTATTTATTTTTATTTAATTTCACATTTCTTTTTTCTCTAGCAAACTCTCTGTAACTTCACCAGCCTAACTGTCCTCTGTGTCTTTTCTCTGTTCATGTAGAATGGATACACTCCCCTTCATATAGCAGCAAAAAAGAATCAAATGGAAATAGCTACAACACTCCTACAGTACGGAGCTGAGACCAACATCCAGACCAAACAGGGTGTGATGCCGCTCCATCTGGCTTCCCAAGAGGGACACAGTGAGATGGCAGCTCTGCTTCTGCAAAGAGGAGCTAATGTCAATGTACCCACTAAGGTGAATGATTATGAAAATACTTCAAATCACTACAAATATCAAATAAATTTAAACATTGTAAAAAAGACTTTTGAGGCAGAGTTTGCAAAATTGCATTAGGCATTTTAAAAACATTGAATGGTAATTAAATATGCTCTCCATCACTTTGACATATAATAATATTAGCTATCTGGTCTTTTGTGTTTCCATACTTTGAAACATTATCACAATAAAGTAAATGACATTTGAAATAAGACATTTAATTAATCCAGTGGAATAATTTACATTACAGAAGAGCAAAAAAACACTAAAACAAATAACAATGAGACAAAGCATTGCAACAATTATGCGTTTTTAAATAGTTTTATATACTCTGTGGTTATGTAAAACTGTGGTTTTACATGACAAAAGAAAATGGAAGAACAGGTAAGCCATTTTGTACCTATTAAGAGCCAATCTTCCATTTAATCTGACCTCTTGATGGATGTGTATCGTGCATGACTTTTTGTTCACTTATAAGCTCTATATTTGTTTAAGAATAGCCAAGGCCAAGGCTATAAAAAGCTCTTCATTTCAGATTTTATTGTGATGATGAACTCCAGCTCTGTTGTGTAAAGGTCTCTGGTTTTATTGGTTTATTTATTTATTATTTTTAATGTTTTCTCAGAGTGGACTTACACCCCTTCATCTTGCTGCCCAAGAAGACAGAGTAGGTGTTGGTGAGATTTTAGTTAAGCACGGTGCCAACATTGACCAACAAACCAAAGTAAGACAATTATTATTATATCCCAAAGACATTTTACCCAATAACTATCACCGATGCAGACAATATGATATCTATTTCAGTTGGGATACACACCACTTATTGTTGCCTGCCACTATGGAAATGCAAGAGGGGTACTTTTCTGTTTGAAGAGTGGGGCAGTGCTCCAATGCTAAAACAAAGGTATTTCCTAATCTATGAATTTTTATATAATATAAAGACCAAAAATAAACTATATAAACAAGATAAATTGATTTCCCCATAAAAAAAGTGTGTAATTATATACATATATATATATCTATAAGACATTTTTTTTTTAATATATTAATTAGACAAAGATAGCAATGTGTTATAGGCATATTGTTAAATATATCATTTGTATTCTTGTCAGAATGGTTATACACCACTACACCAGGCTGCACAACAAGGCAATACACACATCATTAATGTCTTACTCCAGCATGGAGCCAAGCCCAATGCCATCACTGTGGTGAGTAAATATAAACACAGTCACACACAAACATACAAACGCGTACTCCATTTAAACAAATTATTCAATAAAAACATTATTCAATAAAATCAGCATAAAGTGGACCCTATAGACGTTTTTAATACATGTTCCCCTGAAAAAGAGAAAAACGCTTCAAAGAAAAATAGAGCAAATGTCTAATCTCGTTGTTGATATTATGTCCTCTACTGTGTAGAATGGAAACACCGCTCTTGCCATCGCACGTCGCCTTGGTTACATTTCTGTGGTTGACACTCTGAGAGTAGTCACAGAGGAAATTATCACTACAACAACGGTAATTTACCCAAGAATGTGCATTTATACGAAGTTGCATTTTGGATTTGAACTATTAACAACAGCAACAAAAAACACATTTGTAGACGGTGACAGAGAAACACAAGCTAAATGTGCCAGAGACCATGACAGAAGTCCTTGATGTGTCTGACGAAGAGGGTGAGTGTGACAAACAATTATTGTATTGCTTTATTATTTTATTAAACTGCTTTATTTAATCAGTCAGTCAGTCAGTCAATCAGTCAATCAGTCACTCAATCCCAGAATATTTCCTCAAGTATGTTGGCAAGTCTGACGTTTTCACTTGTAGTATGTTGACAGATTTTCAGTTTTCAGTATTCTAGTGTGATTGGGTTTCTAATGTGTATTAACATGGAATTTCCTGCAGTTCCAAGACAGGTAGATGATGGGGCTATGTCTGATGACTCTCTTGATTTTGAAGGTATAGAGTGACAGAGCATGGATTGGTGTGGTGTAAAAGCTCAACCTTTCTAAATGAACTTGCAGGTTTTATTGATAATAATAATAGTTGTACTGTATATGCAAGAAGTGTGGCATGATGGAATTGGCTAATTTTAAATCTATATTACTAAATGACCAGTCTAAACTTTGTAGTGGTTAATGATTTTTCATGAAACATAATGATATGTATTATATGTATTGTTTTATTGTTGCTGTAATTTGTTGGAATTGTACTGCAGCCAATAAGTTAATAAGCAGTCTACTAAACATTGGTGTATTTTTACAAGTTGAAAATAGCAGCTTCTTCTTTAAAAAGGTCAAATAATTCCCAGTTGGAAGTTGTATAATATGTAAAAATGGTCAAATGTGTACATACTGACATAATTAAGGCATGGCTGGTAATTTTTTGGCATTAGATTTATAAATATCACCTTTTAGTTTGTCACATCCTGGCAAAACCAACCCTACTAAAAACACATCAATATCCCAGTAATAGCTATGACTATTGCTAGGCAGAAGCAGGTGTTACTAAGCAGTTATTTTAGTATCATACTAGTGGAGTTTTTGTTCATGTTTTAAACTTTTATTAATTTTGTTTAGTAATTTAGTAATTTTTGTTATTATTATTTTTTATTTTATTGTTGTTTTAAAATACTACTATACTACTACTACTAAATACTAATAATAATAATATACATATATCGATGTGTTTTATTATTTTAATATATTGTAGATACTTAAATATCTAAATCTATATTAAAATATTTTACGATATATTTTAATACTCTGTATATATGTACTAACACAGGGTTTTTGTCAACACTTTTGGAGTACATACCATGTACAGCAAAATATTTTACAGCTAAGCGACTAATGAAGTCTCGGTTACATATGGTAACCGTTCCAGGAAGGAGGGAACGGCGTCACGTCGGAGGACCGACGAAATGGGATCTCGCTTAGAGGGACCAATCAACTTCGAGTGTAAACTAAACAAGCCAATGACAGTTGGCATGCGATTAATGCATCCAGCTGCTGCTGATCACAGCGTGAGTTTAAGTAGGCAGCAGGTGCAGCGCATATCAGGTTTTCGCTGAGGAGCCGAGCCAATGACCCGGCCGCTCAGCGGTGGTACAAGAGCTGTGGCGACGGGACGTGACGTCTCGTTCCCACTGTAACGAATCGGCTCATGGGAAATATGAATAATTAACCAATTATTAATTAACTATTCATATTTTAGATCCACGGTAGATATTTAGCTGACCACTCAGGGTCAACTGTCTTGTCAATTCTAAGAACGTTATTTCCTGGTTAAGGGAAATAACTTTCTTACTGTACAATTCTATAAGCTTGTAACGTAAATCTGCATGATTATTGACTCCGGTTATGAGTAAACAATGAACACGTCAAGTGTGATACAAGTAAGGTTTTATTAACTACATAAACACTTAAACTAGTCTAACATACTACATAAACACATTAAGCCGGTCTAACATACACATACACACACACACACACACCACACCAAATAAAGTGGTATAGGAAAGGGTTAACGTTGAATCAGACTAGAAAGAGGCATTCAAGAGGAGTTTTTATGACATTTGCATGTAATTCAAACAGATCAAAGCCTCAGGGTCGTCAGATTCTTATTTTAAACACACCTTTGTAAAAAGGTGTAACTGATACTTAATGTATCAATTAATAAGACTAAGTTTGATACTTAGCGAGTCTCGGCGGTCTGAAAGAGATTCCTGATGCAAATCTTAAAGCTTCCCGTAGATCTTTGCTGAATTCGGGTCGATGAAAAGAACCAGTTTGAGTCAGTGTCACTTGATGAATGGAAAGGACTAGGCCGAAGAAAGGCCTGGCACAAATGCTTTGGTATCCTGAAGCGTTTCCTCACATCTTCTTAGCTTAGAACGAAACAACGGACCGCGGGACCCTTGGTCTTCTTGGAGTGTGGCCTTTTAAAGCCTGCAGAGATTCACGCCTCTAAAGATGGGCTTGCCCAATGGGGAAGTTCGGAATCTCAAGTGGGAGTTCTGCGTTTTTATGGCCCTTTGTCTCTAAGCATGGTATTTTGCATATGTAATTCACTTGGGTGTTGATGCAGAAATTAGTAATGATTCTTAGAACATCAATATGTTGCAGAGGTATCAGCATGTAATATGCACTCTCAGTTAGATCATCCGAAGACGAATTCATCGTCAATAGACATGTCGAGTTATTATAGAATGGAGTGGATTTACCTCAATAGCCCCACCCCTGAAATAAAATAGTCTATAATACAACAGATTAAATACAATACAGCAATAATATACACAATGGCCTGGAAAAAATGGGTGTTCATTCAAAGAAGGTTTTCCTATTAATTAATTAGAGAACAGTCCATTTATCTGGGCATTGTGTGCCTTTCTTATGAGGAAAATGAGGGAGTTTATCCCCTGCATTCCTTTTAGGCCATAAAACCAGTGATATCATGATTAGTTGTCATGGTGACCAAGATGGGGGATGGTGTTCAGCCGAAATCCTGGCATCCAGTATATTGAGTGAGGGGACTGTGACGATTTGTTAATATAATGAATAATTGATTTGTTAAATCAAAATAAAAATTAGTGTGTCAGATTGGTCGAGACGTTACACCTACTGCAGGGAAAGAGGGTTACATATGTAACTGAGAAGGTTCCCTTTCATCGGTCACTCTCGAGTCAAGGTATGACTGACGAAATTGGGATCCTACCAAAAGGCCACAGATACTGCCCTTTCCAGTGTCCTGTGGAAGCCACCTGAACCCCTATTTTTTGGCGTAGGCCAGGGCTTGCACAAGAGGACCAGCTACTGATACTATGGCGCTACCCAATGAGTAAGACTGGATAACGCTGGGAAAACTTACCCGTTCTACTTGGAACAGGGGCGGTACGGAAGCTCGAACCTTCCCGAAGGAAGTTTCGGAAGCAAATACACATATGAACATTCCTTAGGTGCATATGGAAGACTGGAGGTGATTGAACCCTCTTGGAATGGCAGAAGTCTGCCGGGGAAACACGGGCTCGAGGCTATACCGTGGACTTTACACATATGGGATCCACTAAGGTCTTACATATGGAACCCAGCCTTATACCGGTTCTCGAGGATTCAGCGAGTGAAGGCCTGGCGACGGACGCTCCGCCACGTCTGGCTGCCCGAGGGGACGGAGGAAATCAACAGGGTCTACTATATGGACTCTATGGAGTGGTTTTTGCAAGCCGACCCGAAACCGGGGCCTATCAGTGCTTCTACCCGTTTGAGGTGAAAACACAGGAGGAAACCGGCTCCACACGAAGACTATAGAATCTAACGAACGTGTTAGGGGTCGCCCAGCACGACCCAGATTCTAAAGATATCGACAGCGAGGTTTGGTGCACGAGCCAGCGCCCATGAGGATGCAACATTTCTAGTAGAGTGAGCTCGCAACCTGAATGGGTAGGGCACACCTTGTGCCTGATAAGCCAGGGTGATGGCTTCCACTATCCAGTGGGCCATCCTCTGTTTGAGACGGCATTCCCCTTCTGCCGAGCTCCGTGACAGACAAGAGCTGGTCTGAGGTCCTGAATCTTTGCGTCCGGTCTACGTAGCACCTTAAGGCTCGGACGGGCCAGAGCAAAGCCAGGGCTGGGTCTGCCTCCTCCGAGGGCAGCGCTTGGAGGTTCACCACCTGATCCCTGAAGGGAGTAGCGGGAACCTTGGGCACATAGCAGGGCCGGGGCCTCAGGGTCACCTGGGAATCAGCCGGCCCAAACTCTAGGCACGAATTGTTGACCGAAAATGCATGTAGGTCCCCTACCCTCTTGATGGAGGCCATTTGCCAGCAGGAGCAGAGTCGTCATTGAGGAACTTCAGCTCAACCGTCGGCAAAGGCTCAAATGGGCCCTGCTGTAATGCCGTGAGCACCAGACTCAGGTCCCAACAGGGTATAGAGGGGGGCCGTGGAGGATTTAACCTTCTCGCCCCCTTAAGGAACCTGACGACCAGGTCATGCTTCCCCAGCGACCTCCCTTGTACGGGGTCGTGGTTAGCAGCAATTGCAGCGACATAAACTTTCAGGGTGGAGGGAGACAGCCTTCGCTCCAGCCCTTGCTGCAAAAAGGACAGCACAACTACGATCGGGCATCTTCGGGGGTCTTCTCGGCGAGAAGAACATCACTCAACGAACAGGTTCCACTTCAAAGCGTAGGCGTGTCTCGTAGACGGTGCTCTTGCTGAAGTGATGGTATCAACTACCTCTTGGGGTAGGCCACTTAGAACCTCCACGTCCCGTCCAGGGACCATAAGTGGAGATTCCAAAAGTCTGGACGCGGGTGCCAGAGGGTGCCCCGTCTCTGAGTCAGTTAATCCTTCTTAGAAGAATCGGCCCAAGGAGGGGGGGCTTGCGTAGGCCCTGCGGCCAGCTGTGTGCCAGTGTATCCTTGCCGAGTGTTCACTCGGTCAGGGAGAAGAACAACTGGCAATGAGAGGTTTCTGGAGAGGCAAACAGGTCTACCTGAGCGGCTCCGAAACGTCCCCAAACCAGCTGAACCGTCTGGGGATGGAGTCGCCATTCTCCCGGGAGCGCAGCACAACCCCCCGTCCCCTCAGGGGACCCAGAGAAAGAAGAAATTGCTCTTTTGTCGAGGATTTGGGTACCACTGGCCGTGAGGTCAGTGGCAAAAAAAAGGAAACAAAAGATTCTCCAACCGGCCCTCCTCCGGGGGAAGGAGTGGTGCAGTCACCATCTCCCGAAGAGCAGATCCCTCCATCTCTGGGTCGCCTGTCTCAGGGCCGCTTGCTCTTCCGCTTGCCGCCAGGTTTGGCGGGGGCCTGGACGGGTGGGGCAGCTGCCCTGCGACTGGCTCCACGGCTCATCTTTGCTGGAGGCTGCTGCGAACGCTGCGCGGGGGTGGCGGCCAGGGGCCGCCCTCGGCGACGATCGGGATGAGGCGCTGCCAAGGTGAGGGTTGGAGGCGCAGCTGCCCAAGCCGGGCAGGAGGTGTTTGATGGCCTCAGTCTGCTTGTGCGGCAGCGGAGAACTGCTGGGCGAAGTTTCCCCTGTGTTGCCGAACAGGCCGGTCTGGGACACGGGGGGCATTTATGGAAAACGTGCCTTGTCCGCCTCGAGCAGTGGCCAGACAGCCAGAGATGGCGATCGGGACACAACAATCGTGGACATAGCACAACCCGAGGACCGTGCAGTAAACCTTAGCGCTCATAGCGTGAAGGTACGTGCATCATGCGTGTGGAGCTCCGTGCGCAACGTGGGTCGTGACCACCCTCGTGCAAGTTCCTCAGTGCCTTGGCCTGGTGTACTTGCAGTAACGCCGAAGCGTGTAAGGCGGACGCAGCTTCTCCACAGGCCGTATACGCACTGCCGATCAGAGCCGACAAGTGCCTACAGGCTCGGGAGGGGAGCAACGGTTTGCCCCGCCAAGTGGTAGCGGCATTTGGACACAATTGCATCGCAACAGACCGCTCCACCTGGGGAACTCCCGTATACCCCTACGTTGGACCGGGGCAGTTTCTGGCAGTAAAAGGTGCCGTCCTTGACCTGGTGAGCTCCTCATGCACCTCTGGGAATAAAGGCACTGAGGTGGGGTGCTGAGAACCAGCGCGAGCCACACCGAGAAACCAATCGTCCAACCTTGAGTGTTCGGGACGCGGTGGAAGATTCCACTCGAGCCCGACTCTCTCGGCGGCCCGGGAAAGCGTAGCCATCATTTCCGGGTCCGTATCCGGCACTGCTGGCCGCCCAGAGGGCGTCAACGCTGACGGATCTTCATCCCCAGAAAAGTCTGGCTCACCCTCCGATGCTGCGACCGACATCCGATCGTCGGGGGGAGCCTTGGAAGAAACAGGTGGTATCCCCCGGGAGGATCCAGCATGCTCTCTTGAGGGCTCCGCTGGCTTCGAAGTGCCGGCTGGTTCGGGCATCCCCTTCCTTGTGGGAGGGGAATTCCTCACCGTGACCGTGAGACCAGTCCGCCCACTGCCAGAAAAAGGGTGCCCCTGGCTGCCACCAGAGGGAACCCCAGATCTAAGCAGTGGCAGTGGAACTAAAAACACAAATGTTTTGATTTTTAAGGGTGAAAATAAAAGTGTGGAAGTTTGAACACCTATAGTATCTGAGAGATCTGTCTATCTAAAACTCAGACAGTTTCTTTTTATTTATTTATTTTTAATTGCTAATAATTTATTAATTATCACCGTACAGACCTTTGTGTTGTTTTTTCCCATTGTTCCACACTCTAGGCAGCCAATATGCAACTGAAAGCCAAACTCCAATATCGGTCTACAGTATGTCAGCTCATTGGCTTACAGCACAGGCTAGAGACACTGCCCCTGCTGGCCATACTGTGGCAGAGCTGCTTCATTTAGCCTACCCTTGATTTTATTGCCCTAGGACTGCTTCACTGTAGATTGCTGTCATACCAAATCATAGAGGCTTTGCTGATATAAGCAATCTTTAACAAATGTATATGTAAAGAATGAAGAATCTGTAAAGTAAAGGTTTTGTGCATTTATGTGTGTATTTAATGCGTCCAGGGGTTTTTTTCTCTCTCAGGGTCTCTCAAGTTTTTAACAAGTGATTATTTTATTATATAAAAAAAACTTTAAATGTGTTTGTAAATTGTAGATATATGGGATTACAGTAATAACATCATCTGTCTGTGAACAGGTGATGACACCATGACAGGTGATGGTGGGGAATATTTGAGAGCAGAGGATTTGAGAGAGTTAGGAGATGACTCTCTACCTGGGCAGTACCTGGATGGTATGAACTACTTACGCTTCAGTTTAGAAGGAGGCCGATCAGACAGGTACGTTAGTTTTGATACTTAATGAAATACAAGTTGACAAAAAAAAGTGTTATACTTGTTTTCGAAAACCTGCTATTTTCTTATAGTGCAATTTGTCAAACATACAATTGGCAAATTGTCATTTTTCATATTCAGTTCTCACTTTCTTTCAGAATACTTACATTTCCTTAGTATAGCTCAAACATAACAATGTATAATTTTAAATGCTTTATATTTAAATGTATAAATTTATTTGTAACTCACGTATTCTTCTTTCTGCTAATGCTGACATAGTCGCTTACAAAGGTATGTGAGGAACTCTGCACTCTCTACGTATCAGTGATCATATTAAAGATGATCCCACTATTTTTGTTCTAATACAGTGTATTTTTAGAACTAGTTGCTACTTGAATGTATACATTTTTATCACTAATGATACTACCATGACTTTAACACAATCTGTATTGCATAAAGTGGTACATAAATAAAGGTAAAAAATGACAATCTATTGATTGTGTAAACTGTATGTTTTTCTTTAGTTTGGACAGGTCCTACACACCCACTCCCCAAAGTTACTACCCTGCAAGACACTATGGGATGATGGAGGATATGATATACAGCAACCAGGTAAAGTTCAGAATTTTTTCATGCATGTATATTTTTTTAATTGTAAAATAATGTTTTATATGAAGGCCTTTGTTTGTGATACCCTGTGGTGGCCTTCAAGAATCGATATGATTACTGAACAGATTAGTCAACTTTTTTATATATAAATATACAAGTTTTTAAAGATTCTGGATTTCATGTCTGTATTAGTAGATAAAGCCCCAATTTTAACAAAGATGTCTTTATCTACTCCAGGTGTCTTCACTTGCAAGAGAAAATGAAAAGGACTCATATAGCTGGGAAACAGAAAACTTGGACAACATAGCACTTTCCTCAAGTCCTGCTCATTCCGGGTATGGAAAACAACTTCATGCTCTCCATCAAACACTCTCTTACTCACACATACAAGTACTGTAACTCTTTGTATTAATGGTCAACGTGGAAACAAAATTGAATCTGTTTACTTTTTTATATGTTACTAGTCTTATTGGCATTGCCTTGGTATTAAAAGTAAAAAAAAAAAAAAATGCATTAGGGATGCACTGATACCGATACTGAGCTCCTGTACTCATACTCATTAAAATGCCGATACCAAACGCCGATACCACACAGCATGTGATAAGCGCCATATTCAGACACAGAAACACCAACAACAGAAAGGAGTTATTAGAGATTAAAGATGTCTAAGAAGTATATGTATGCAACGAATATAACATTAAACATTCAGTATTAACGCCTGTATAGCAGATGTGTGCGAGCTGATAAACAAAGCACACTGAGTGGATTGAGCGCGCAGATGCGCGAGCTTGTAGAGTGAATATCCCTTTCTCACAGACATCACTGGAAAGTTTGTAGTTCGGTCGGATATGTCAAAAACAATAAGTAAAACAATGGATAAGTTACTTAACGGTAGAGAGAGCGAGAAAGAGAGAGAGAGCGAACTTTTTGTGTGATCTTGATGTTCACACTTAGTACACGCATCATTTGGATTAAAACGAAATCGTAAAAATAAAAACATTCATAGGGGCATTCACTATAAACATAATTTATTTTTAACCTTAGGCATACACGGCTTTCTGGCGAAAGTGAATCTAGCAGATTGTGTGAAATGCGCTAGGCTGTACTTTACTTGTCCCTCTCATTCTGCACCAGGACAAATACATGCACGCGTTGCGTGTTTTGCATGCTTGAGTGTTTCTGCATTACATGAGTAACTTTGGAACAGAAATCGCAGCACGTTTCAGATGAAAACTTCTTCTATTTCTGAAAATATCAGTTAGGAGATTTATAGTGAGTGGTTCCCTGCATTATTACAGTAAAGTGCGTGATTACAGTACTAAGCCTCTGCTCTAATGCTATTAAATTAAAGATGCTGTAACATAGAGCAAAAAAATGAACAGTGAAAGTAACAAAAAATTGTAAAATACATTTTAATGGCCATAAAATAACCGAAGGATATACAGTCAAAACAAAAATTATTCAGAAACCAGATATAATTTTTGATATTTTTTTACTAAATATCATGGGTGTAGGACATTTATGTAAATTGAGGATAGTAAAATAAAGTAAACTGTGACAAATCATACCCAAAAAATTTTCATACAGTGAACTACCAGTAATACTGATACAAATTTGGGACCAAAAATTATTCAGACCGAGTCTGGGAAAAAAAAACTGAAGTTCAGGTTTGCATGAACCTGGATAACAGCATGCCCAGGAGACCACAGGCTGTCACTGAGGCTAAGGGCTGCCCGACTAAGTATTAATAGTTGTGTAAATACTGTCATACCAACAGCTGTCTAATTTTTTTTGATTGTAATCTATTACATACCTTTCTATCAAAGTTATCTAACTTTATCAAGCTGAATTTGTTCTGACACAGTTTAACTCTGAGTTCTTGTCATATTTTATTACCATTTTATAAACTATAGTGAATAACTGTGATAATGTGAGAAATGTTGAAAATGTCTGAATAAATTTAGGTTTGACTGTATCTATTTGATAAACGAAGTTAACCAACTAACATTATACAAACTCTTTTGGTTTATGCACCCAATATTTAAAACATTTACAAATGCAATGAAAATATTGGTATCGGTACTCGGTATCAGCAAGTATCAAAAAAAAAGTATCGGTATCGGGAGAGTACTGGAAAAAGTGGTATCGGTGCATCCCTAATAAGCATATATAATCTGCACACATTTTTAACAACCAGAAACTTGTAGGATGGTGGCCTTGAAAATGCAAAGTTACTATATCACTTCTCACTTACTGTAAGTTCCTCTGTTTTTCAAACTTCATTCTCTCTTTCTGACTTTTTCTCTCTGATGGATGGTATTTTTGGTCTCCAGCCGTTGTTCTCCATGTCATGACCATGACAATAGCAGGTGACTGCAATGTGTCATTTGACCTCAGACCTCCTCTGCTCCTTTCAGTGTGCATTCTGCACAGGAATCACCTAGTCTGCCATCTTCTTGCTATGCCTTTTGGATTATTACAATTTGTAATGGGCATGTGTGTGTGTGTGAGACACACACACACATACACACGTATTTACTCCGTAAAGATGCTAAAAGGCACTGCAAGTTTGAAGTCATCTGAATGTTATTTGTCATTTCACAAACATTTCTTGGAGACTAACACAGTATTTGTCTGTTTCTCATTTGTTTTTAATCTATGTTTAATCATGGATTTTGACAGCCAAAACTTACCAAGTCTAATGTCGTATACACCTTAATGTAACATACTATTATTATTATTATTATTATTATAAATTATTATTATTATTATATTTTAACAATATATACAAAAAATAAATGCTTAATTTTAAATTTAAATGTATCAAAGATACATACCTATACAAATTGAGCCATAAAAAAAGAACAATAGTAGATTGTGCATTTTGTTTCAGGAACAGAAAATAGTCTGTGATCATTTGTTTAATGCTGACCTGCATTCTGTGAGGATTGATTTTAAAGAATAAGAAAGCTTGTGTTGGTGTACAAAGATCCAGATTAACCAAGTTAACTACTGAAAGTGAATTAAGTGCATTATCATAGCCAGTACAAAAGTGATTGCATAAGAATTTTAATTCTTGCAAAATTTACATATACTTACATATACTTATGTATACTTTACACAAACATAATTTTCATATACATAAAAATGGGCATTTTTGTTTGCTGTGCATGTTGTGTCTCTAGGATTGTATATCCACATTTCCAGACAATTTGTGCAGGTGTTGTGTGTGTGTTTGCATGAAAATCAAACACTTACTGTATATATGTTGTTTTGATTATGTTTATGTATTTGAATATCCACCGGGATCTCATGGGTATTTGTATGTATTTTACATAGTGTGGTTCTGTAGTTCTGTAGTAAATGTAGTTCTACCACACATGCATTTACTTACGTTTGCATATACAATAAAATGTACAATATTAACGTATTGATTGCATCTGAAAATGTTGCTAATTTACACATGAAAACTGTATAGGCATGCATATTTACAAACCATTATTTATGAATATCGAATTAATGGTTGATTTTGTATTTATGATCATGGAGGTTATGATTTCAGTTGCATTTGTTTACGGCAGTTGCTCATTTAATTTATTAATGTAACTTGATTCAAAATTTATGTTAATTAAGCAGTCACTTTAAAGATTGAAATATTAATAACATTTTTGGAATTGTTTAACTATGAATTACATGTTTTTTGCCATAGGATACATATATTAAATGTATATTTATGAATTTAATTCATATATTATTTTTATAAACAGTGGTTATGTTTAGTTTTAGGTTTAATATTACAGTTTTTATAGGTGTAAATACACAAATAGTGTTTGCATTTTAGATGTTGTCAGTCCATCCATATTGTACATTTCAGTATCTATCCAAACATACAAAAAATATTGTTGTACCTGTAAATGTTCCATACTAATACCTACTTATAAACAATGAGACCAGGCTGGAATATCATGATCACCTTTTGAAGTGACTTTCATGACATGTATATGGTTTTCATTGAAGTGGTTCTTTATTAAACGTTACTAAACTCTTACTTCATCTGAAGGTATGGTGCCTTTTTAAAATAAATTTTAACATTGTACATCCTCAATGCAGTTTCTTAGTCAGCTTCATGGTGGATGCCCGTGGAGGTGCTATGCGTGGATGCCGCCACAATGGTCTACGGCTGATCATTCCACCACGGAAATGCAGTGCACCTACTCGAGTCACCTGTAGACTGGTGAAAAGGCACCGACTGGCCACCATGCCCCCCATGGTAGAGGGTGACGGTCTAGCTAGCAGGGTGATTGAGGTTGGACCCTCTGGAGCTCAATTCCTTGGGTAAGTAGCTATTGGTTTTAGTTTGTTTGGCAGATCGGAGCGTTAGTGAAATTCAGACAAAAAAAATAATGTGTATGATTTAAACTCTGAACATGTTATCTTTTTATATTGACTATTAAATTATCATAAATTGAGATGCTAACTTTTAAATCAATGCTCAAAGTAGTCTGGTGCACTGGGCTACACTGGAAACACCAGTATCTTGCACAGTATCTTGTACATTTCTTGCACACCAGTATAAAGGCCTTTCCACACTGAGCACAATGCGAAAAGGCGAGGCGAATCGCCGACATACGCGAACGCGAAACGATTGTTTGCCTTCTGCTAAATCATGCCTGCACGCTAGGTGGCGCCAACCAACAATGCATTTTTCCTCAGATATGTATCTCGTAAATGGATCTAACATCATCTGCTGCTCAATATGCAGCATTAAATTAAGATAAACAAGGTTCTACACCAGAAACAAACTATCTATAATGCTTACAAGAATAGGCTACATCCTAAAATATAGTTAGAAGTACAATTAGCATCAAGCTGCACTTGAAAATGTATGTCAATATTAATGTATTTGCTTACCCACTTTAAACCATCATCGAGTGCTTGCAATAACTTCCAGTTGTGATCTATAGTTCATTTTGATTAATAAGCAGACACATGCACTCTTTGTATGTTTAATAATGCTACACTTGTAATATTTGTCATAAACATCCTTTATTGCTATAAAATACCATGAGCTGCATACAAAACACATACAGAAAATATATCGTCATAATCATGTCTATTTGCTTTCATATTTCATGTGTAGAAAAAGAGTTAACGCGCTCTGACTCATAACACTCATGCACATGGAAGAAAACGGATGGTGCTCTACAGATCACATAATTCAGTGGACAATTAATAGAAATGTTATTCTGTATAAAGAGCATGTGAGAATAAATCTGTTCTCAAATACCAACATTAACAAGAACTCAGCATCCACTCTCTTCTCTTATACTTTTCTTCTGTGTTTGTTTACACTGGTTTTCGAAACAGTGCCACCACTCTTGCCTTTTTGTGCAACAGCAGCTGCTCCGGTCACGTGATCCTAGCTCAAATCTTATTGGACGTCCTGTGTTTTCACTTTGCGAAACTGAAAACATTCGTCGGACTGGTTCGAAAAAAACAACATTTGCATTTTCGGTGCACGAATGTTCGCGGTCTATGTGGAAGAATCCATAGAAATCTATAGTTTTATTCCAGCGCTTCATCGCGTCCGATATTCGTTTCGCTTTTTCGCGCTCAGTGTGGAAAGGCCTTAAACCTGTACTTTCTGAATAAAATGATTATTTTAGATCTGAAAGGACCGTCTAATCTACATGTTAAACCACCCATCACACTTTTCTTGATTTAAGTGACATTTAGGGGTGGGTAATAGACTACAGTACATTGAAAATGGTATTTCAGCAAACGTGATAAAATCTTTTACGTCAGATTATACCCCTCAAACAAAATTGATTGAATTTAAACCATACACTTTTAATTTAAAGCCATGACTGTTTCCGTCAAGCATATCTTTTTGTGAGAATGTTCTGAAATATTTTTTTTTCCCTTTCAGCATTAATGTATACTATTCTTACTTTTACTTAATACTGAAACATACTTAGAATTGCAATGGATACATATTACTGTTGCAAGCAGATATAGAAAAGTGGTGCTGGGGTGGAACAGGGCTAAAGGCCCACAGTACTGAGTTGGACCAGGTTGGGGTGGAAATAAATAAGGTTGCGTAGAAAGGAAACAGATATTGATTTACTGTGTTGCCAGCTTGAAAGATCCAGTCAGCTACCCAGGAGAGTTTTATGACTGAACTATGCATTTGTTTTAATTCCAAATTAGATAAAAGGTTGTTGTCAGTGTAAAATAACAATAAACTGTAAATAGTTATTATTAGTATTATATATAAACTACTAGTTATTTTCAAAGGGAGCAGCTTTTCCAATTTTAACAGTGCTTTGATGAAATATTGTACAATGTTGTTATGGACTTGTTTGCTGCTTTTATTACTCATCTCCTGTCAAAATGACTGATGTTGCTCCTGCATTTCTGTATTTAACAAGGTTGTAACACCTTAAGCTTTGTTAATTATTATTTTATTATTTATTTATTTGCTAAATGGCTTGCAGTGAAATTCATTGTACCAGCAAAAAAATTAATCCTTCTTAAATTGCTCCATGATTGATTTGATATGTTTTTCCCTTGCTGACTAACAATTGATGAATGGAAATCTACATATAGTGCAATTACAGGGCTGTGTCTGATATTTCTCCAAATTCTTATATAGAGCCTTATTTGAGGGGACAGCCATTTGTAGTGGTGTGTGAAACCATAGTGGACATTACAAAGTGCACTTATTTAATTCAATAATGCACCTCAGTAGCCAATGCACAACCAATGTACACTCAACAGCTAGTCGATAATGAATACCAAATGCTCTGTCATTGCATCAAATGAAGTCCTCAATCTCGCCAAAAGATGGCATCTGCATATTCCAGTACTCATCCATGTGATGTATTCTCCACATATTAACCTCCCTTCGGGCAGGATGTGGTCTCAGTAGCTTTCCTTCCTTCTCCCATTTGGAAGGACAAGCATTTCTTTAATGCTCTGGTCTGCAGACAACTGTGGGGGGAAAAAGAACAGAAAAGATCAAAATGACTACACAGGTTACATGGGGCGTTGGTCAGGTTATGATGTAGCCGGGTTTACTTGTTACCCAGCACTCAATTGCTTGCCAACAGCTGGTCTATGAGAGCCTCGTAACTCAGTTCAGTGATTGTGACACTTTCCATGGAGACCCTAATGTCAGTAGTTTAACACAACATCAAAGTGACTGACAGATAGGGAAATTATTGGATAATGTTGATGGAGGGAATGAGATGTATTGTTCCTCCTGCCATAACACAACACAACAACATAATGTCTTGTTCCCCCAATCAGGAAATAGAGGTAACAATAATAACCAAGACCATTTTCATTTTGCATGGAATATCTCTGCAAGGCTTTATTGCAAAGAACATGAATGAGAAAATTATCATTCAAAATGCACAATTTAACTGTTGTTGCCCAAAAAGTGGAACATGGTGGAACCGACAGAGCAAAATCTCAAGGACAGTGAAGAAGAAGCCTTTCTTTTGGGGGGCACAACTGTTTATATGCTTTTACTACGCATCAGTGGTCCGAAACTGTTCTTCATTCTGAAAATGAAAGAATGTACAGCCTGACTTAATATAAGGGGCCCATCATGTACCATAGGGGCACATGGTTTAAAGGAGAAATAATTTTTATTAGAGGAACCATTATTTTGATTAAGTAGGCAATGTTGCCTGCTTTTACTTGCAGTCATGCAAAATTGAACGTGAACTTGAAGACTGCAGAGTGTCCCATTTGTCCTTTTAGGTTTCAGAAGTGTTCTCACAAGCGCCCCCTTTGTGTACAAGAGATTATGCATGCCATTTGGGACAGGGTTATAGATTCAAATTTGTATGTGAAAATCTAGTAAAAAATAATTTTCCACATTTTTACTAAATGAACAAAATCATTTTCATTTATATGCAAAAACATCTAGTAATAAACCTAATTAATAAATATACCTATACAGTACATATATGTGACCCTGGACCACAAAACCAGTCATAAGTTGCACAGGTATATTTGTAGTAATAGCCAACAATACACTGTATGGGTCAAAATTATCGATTTTTAAAGATCATGTTCCACGAAGATATTTTGTAAATTTCCTACCCTAAATATATCAAAACGTAATTTTTGATTAGTAATATGCATTGCTAAGGACTTCATTTGGACAGCTTTAAAGGCAATTTTCTCAATAGTTTTATTTTTTTTTGCACCCTCAGACTCAGATTTTCAAATAGTTGTATCTCTTCCAAATATTGTCTTATCCTAACAAACCATACATCAATGGAAAACAGCACAAATGGCAGCGGGAGGTAGCTGACATGTTGATGTGAATGATGATACAAGCAAATAGTTGAATAATGTAGTAATGAATATTTGGACAGTTTCAGATTAGTTTGGAAAATGAACTTTTGAAAATATTTGTATTAATGATATTTCTGTTTTAATGCTCCCCATGAGTCATTGGAGTTCCCAGGAGTTTGCATGGAACAGGCTTTTAGCATGGTCTTTAAGAAACTAAACTAGGAAATAATTACAATATTAGTTGCTTATTACGTTTATATCTCCAAAAAAATAATATATTGCAAATATTTGATATACAGTATATTTGCATGTCCTAAAAGTTACTGATGATTTATTTTATAAAACAAAATTCTAGCATTTGACAATTAATCAGGCAGACAGTGTCAAAATAATCACATGGATTATAAAAACTACAGATTTTACAGTTCTTTTCGAATAACCAGAAAAAGAAAAACCTAATTGCAAAATCTTTTTTAAAAAAGGGAATGTACTCTTACTAAAAATCAAAGAGGAATTTAAACTCTTCTGACTTTTCTATTCTAAATGGAAATGGATCTATGCCATCTATGCTCTCTTTTCTCACTGCTGCTATTGGATGACAGTAAGCTTCATCTTCCTACTGCCCCGCCCCCTCTGAATGAGGGTGAGAGTTTGGTTAGCCGCATTCTGCAACTGGGCCCACCAGGGACAAAATTTCTGGGGTAGGAGTAACACATGAAACAACCAATGGATGCCAGTCCCACACCCCACTTTCTCCTTTCACACTATCTTCCTTTTTAACTGTGTTGTATTTGGTTGTATTCTGCTTTCATTGTAAAGTGTCTCTGTATAGTAGTGTATGGTACCATATGTACACCTTAGTGTCATTTACATTTTTTTTTTCATTTTAGTCTTGATTACTCATGATTGTTTCCAAACTTGTTGAAACTGAATAACAAATTGTGGATATACTTATATACTTCGCTATCAAAATTTCACAGGTTTGGGAATTCATGATCAAAACATTCCCAAATCATACTATTTGTAGTGATTGTCATACTATTAGTGTGTTGTTCTAAATCACGTGTTTCCTTTAGCTCCTTTAGATGAATGTTTGTGCTCAGCTTTTTGTGCTCATCCTTTTTTTTTTTTTTTTTGCCATTTGCTGAGCTACTTTTGTTGCAGCATGAATTTCAGTGGTTGTGTGCATTTTTAGGTATCAACATAATATGAATGTTGTTATATGTGGCAGGTACGTTGTAGTATATTTGTGAAAGTTTTCACTCATTTTGGCCATAGTCTAGTAGGTATGTCCAGTAGAATTTTAATCAAGTATTAAGACTTCATCAATAAATATCTGGGCATATCAAGGTGTTTCAGCACTGAAGTTAAAATGAATTGAAAGCCAAGTCCAGTTGCTTTTCATAAACTTTCTTTTGTTTTTAAACAGTCTAATGAAAATAAAAATACAATATAATACACATTATTTATGTATAGCCTACATGATATAAACTTTACTGGATTCAGTTGCTTTTAATCGTTGCGGTTACCATTACTAAACTAGAGAAAAGTAAATGTAATAGGACATTTCTCATTCCCGTTTCTGAATATTATTATACCAATTGCATTACATTAAAACAACAAGCCTCTCAAGGTCATTTGTTAGTGATTTCAGAGCTAACTTTAATAGCTTAACTGTAGATAATATAGTAGATATATAGACTTTGTACATAAATATAGAATTCAAAACACATAAACACACTTACACATGTTTTTATGAATAACATTCTTTAACTTCCTGCTGGGTGTTAGGCCGGTGATTGTGGAGATCCCTCACTTTGCGGCTCTAAGAGGAAAAGAGAGGGAGCTGGTGATCTTACGCAGTGAAACGGGAGAGAGTTGGAAAGAGCATCATTGTGAGTACACAGAAGAAGAGCTCAACCAGATCCTCAACGGCATGGATGAGGGTAAGAAAAAAACACATAATCTGCATATAAGCATAACATGAATATGACCAATACAAATGATAACCTTCCTTCTTTCTAACATAGTCATGCAGGTCTGCACAAATGAATGGTCCCTTTCTCATTGGCTGCTCTATACATTATGTACAAATTTTTTTTTTTTTTTAGGGCTGGACCCACCAGAAGAGTTGGAGAAAAAGCGAATCTGTCGCATTATCACTCGGGACTTTCCACAGTATTTTGCTGTGGTGTCACGAATTAAGCAGGACAGTAATCTCATTGGTCCAGAAGGTGGTATTCTGAGTAGCACAGTGGTCCCTCAAGTACAGGCTGTCTTCCCAGAGGGAGCTCTCACTAAACGCATCCGTGTTGGCCTGCAGGTAGCATGGAGATTAAATAAAAAATATTATAATGTAGAATCATAGTGCACACAGCTGTATTTTAGTTGAATTTTCTTTTTTTTTATTTGTCAGTTAGTCTGTTCGTTTAGCTATAACATTATAATAATGTTATTGTTATAATAATGTTATAACAGTCATCTTTTTTTATCCCTTTAATGTGTCACAATATTTTGTTCCATTTCTGCTAGTTTAAGCTTGATTTTAGTGATCAGTAATTCAATTGAAAGTAGTAGAAATAGTACAATGTACGTTCAGTGTGCCACTGTCTTTTTGATTTTACTTAAAAGTTTAAGATGAAAGTTAAACTTCTCAAATTTATGTAATAGTTATTTTTAATACAATTTTTAGTGCTTTATTATGCCATTGAGCTGATTTGCTATCACAGGCATTCTGTTGGTAACAGTCACAATATTTAAATACATTTTGAAAAAATTACAATGAGATACAATGTGTTACTTTGCATTATTAATTAGCTCTGAACCAATCTTTATGATAGTTGTATTTATAATTGCATTTGCTTTTTGGCCAGGCTCAACCAATGAGTATTGATGTAGTGAGGAAGAATTTGGGTAATAAAGCCACATTCAGCCCTATAGTCACTCTGGAACCACGGAGGAGGAAATTCCATAAGCCCATAACCATGACCATCCCTGTCCCGAAGAGCTCCGCTGACCCAATCCTTGGCGGCTTTGGAGGTGGAGATACTCCTACATTACGTTTGCTATGCAGCATCACAGGTGAGAAAGTACACAGGAATATACAGAAACCAAACAAAATGCTCTTCATTCTGTAGGTAGCACAATATGCATTAAAGGTGTATTAAAGGTTAAGTGTAACACTGTAACACTACAACTAGTGGAATAGGTTAAGTCATGTAGAGCCTATAATAATCTACTTGCACTGAGCTTAATGATGCACTTCTGATTTGAAATAAAAAGACTTACCATTTTCTGGTTATGTATGTTTATAATATGCCATTGTTGTTGTAGTTCCTGAATCTTCACTTAAAAATAACTGTTTGGAAGAAGATTTTACAGTCTGTACATTTTTACAGAGGAGAAAACGTCTTTAAAAATGACATGATGTAAAAAATAAATATAAGAAGACAAATGAGAGACCAAAAAAAAAAATCAAGAAAACCATTAAAAATCTTTTGAAAATACCATAAACATTATTACTAAATTTATAAACATATTTGAATTTTGTAACCAAAGACCATTTTTGCATGTTTAGGTGGGACCACTCCTGCTCAATGGGAGGATATCACTGGGACTACACCATTAACATTCACCAATGACTGTGTGTCTTTCACCACAAATGTGTCTGCCAGGTATTTTCTCTGCAAGCATTGCCTGGTAGAGCATTACTCAATTTATGTTAAATGCCAACCTGGTCTCATGGCAAAAACCTGTGTAATGTACCCGGGGGCACATTTTTGCGAGACGCGAAATACGTACCAATAAGTACATATCACTGCAGTTTCCAAAAGAAATGAACACTAGAGGCAGTAAAACTCCGACACCTTTTATTCCTTTTCACACACATTTACAGAGTTTCGATTAATAAAACGTAATTTTTGCACAATTACTTGAAGAATATCATGTTATGACTTCAAAACAATTTTAATATGCTGGGAGATTTGAAAACTGATGCTTTTGAACGTTAGCACCGCACATATCCAGCTTCATATCAATGGGTTTTCATCGACGGTAGGTTTGTTCGGTAGCTCACGGAGTACGGAGACGTACTTAAGAGGTGAGGAGCTCTGGTTCGAATACCGTGTAACTACGGTTCGACAAAACGGTATAAGTAAGTTCAAATGACACGGTTGCATCAACAAATGCGTTTTTATATCAGTTTTAAATTTGTTAACACTATCGGGTAGGTTTAGGGTTGGGTTTGGTGTAGGGCATATTTCCAACACGATAGAGCATTAACTTTTAGCGACAGTCCCCGGATATTTGAATTCTGAACCGCCGCAATATGTACCTGAAGCAACGTAATAAAAACACAGCAATACGTACCTATATCAACGTAATAAAAACGTGCCAGGGTTCACGTATTGAACCCATGTTTTAGCGCCACTCAGTGGACATTTCTCTTTGAAACTGCGGCGAAACGTGCAGTAAGGTACGTAAAAACGGTATTGCAGAAAAGTACCCAGAGGTACGTATTTTTATGAGACTGGGTTGTTAAATGCATGTATACTATTATGTCTTTTTGATTGGAAAAGATGAAAAGTTTATTCCTGGTTTTTGAATTACAAATTTTCCCATTCTAACCGCCAATCCTCAGTGAAGCCCACAAACAAACAATAAATAAACAAATGAATTAATTAATGAAATAATGAATTAAAATAAGCACCAATATCTCCCATATTTTCTTCATCAGATTCTGGCTTATAGACTGCAGGCAGGTTCAGGAGTCGGTGAACTTCGCCACTCAGGTGTATCGTGAAATCATCTGTGTACCTTACATGGCCAAATTCGTCATCTTTGCCAAAACACATGACCCAATTGAGGCTCGATTGCGCTGTTTCTGTATGACTGATGATAAAATGGACAAAACTTTGGAGCAGCAAGAGAACTTCACAGAAGTGGCACGTAGCCGAGATGTGGAGGTGAGTCATGGGTATTGCTACACTGGATTCTTTTTAATATACTTCAATGCAGCCCAGTCAGATATTTTTCAGTATTGTATTGTCTAAACTAGTGTTTCCCAACCAATTGGCCTTGAATAGCAATTGGTTGGGAGTTTTATTCTAATGAAGTAATTTCAATTACACACACCTTTTAACCACATTATTATTGTTAAAAATGTGACTGGTTTATGTGATCGACAAGCTGAGAGACCACATCAAATGAAGGCGGAAGTTATTACCAGAAGGGAAGTAATTATCAGCTGGTTCTGATCATTTTAGCATTCCAAGAAACTACATATGAAAAGTTTTTATATAAAGCCTTATTGGGCTGTTTGCAGTGATTTTTACCACATATAAAGAGGTGTTCCTAAAAAAAAACGGTTTACCATGAATAATTGCATTAATTTACATAACTAATTGGAATTTTTGTTCAGAATTGGAATTCAACATAGTTTTTCACAGCTGCAGTGTTAACTGTAAAAATTAGCTGTAAAGTGTTTAGCAACTTGATGCAACTTGACAGAATAGACTGGCCATTTTTTACACGTACTGGTTTACAGCAGCTTCAAGCATGTCTCATATTTATAAGGGAGAATTTAAATGACAGAGAATTTGAGATAATAACAAATGTATTGTTTTACAGCTGATCAAATGAATCATCTTGAAATCAGTTGAACTGGCCATAATTATCAACTCTGAAAGGATATTACTTTTGTTGACCACCTAGAATAATAGTACGGTAAAATCACTATTTATTAGTAAGGTAAATATATTAAGACATTAACTTGTAAGCACAGAGCACAAAGACACTTCTCTTTAAATACAATACTCTTTAAAGTCAGTACTTTATTAAAAATGTATTTTATTCATTCTAATACATGTAAATTGTTTTAACACACGTCTAACAAGCTTAAAGATAGAAGGAAAAGATAGATGGCTTTCTAGAGACTAGAAAAGTGAATCAGAAGTTTCAGAAGTTTCTAGCAATGCATTCTATTTCACAGACCTGACCTGACCAAACCATTTAGTAAATGAGTGGGAAACTAAAGCTTTGGGGCAAAGTTTAAATTAGACTAGACTAGCTAGAGTAGATGACTTGTTCTGGTTTTGACCAGTTATATAGACACTCTCTTTAGTTTAGGATGTAACTATCCTAACTTTGTTCTCCTCCCCTCACATTAATCAACATGTTATTTTCTCAGTCACATGGTTCCTGATCGTCCCGCTCTTGCAGTATATAATTTAGTAATGGTTTCTATGAAAAGAATATGATACATTCTCCCCAAAATTGATTACCATCAGCATTTAGGAAATTATTTAACAATCACACACACACAGACATTTGAATGCGTTTTTAACAAAGAGACTGTTATTATGTTGCATTCTAGGTATTAGAAGGTAAACCAATCTATGTAGACTGTTTTGGAAACCTGGTTCCTCTAACAAAAAGTGGCCAGCATCATGTCTTCAGCTTCTATGCCTTTAAAGAGAATCGACTGGCTCTTTTTATCAAAGTAAGTCAACAATGATATATCTGAAGAATTAGAATTGGATTCATACAATGGTTTAACTGCACACTTGGTGAATCACTTGTAGATACGAGACAACACTCAAGAGCCTTGTGGACGTTTGTCCTTCACAAAAGAACCAAGATCTTATAGGACTTTGACTCATAGTGCAATATGCAATTTAAACATCACCCTGCCAGCTTACTCAAAGGTAAGTTCATGCCCTATGCTATTACTGACATTACAGAGCTGCAAAATGCATTGTCCAGTGAAATTTCCATTTCTTTTGTGATTGTTTGTTTTGTCAGCTTTTATGGCTGGTTTGCATGCATTACGTTGCTATTATATGATTGTTTCAGGCCACAATATCTACATAGCTTTATATAAACTTTAACATGTGAGTAACTTTATCAGACATAGTTGAATCACCACAAAATGTAATTAGTCTATTACACAACTCATTGCTGTGGTTATTTGGAAAGCCTCATCATTAGGGCCATCTTTTCCTTCTATTTCTTTATTTTATTACCTTGTTTTATATTGCAATGTATTGGGGTTAAAACTGATAAATGCTTTTATGCATTTCTGTTGCACTTAACCCGTCACACCTCACTGGCTGGCCTCAGACATGTTCTGTTGCTGTGATAAATGCTTTGCCTGCTCTCTCTGTCCCCTTCTGTCTTTCTTGTACTTCTGTCCTTTCTATCTTCTGGCGCTCTCTTCCTCTTTTGCTGCTTTTTGCTCCTCAAAGGAATCAGATTCAGATCAAGAACCTGATGAGGAGGTAACTGCAATTTTGCACTTTACTTAACAAAATGCCCTTTGCTTTCCTCCATTATCTCAGTTTAAAACTCCAGTCTGCAGTCTCACTGGCTTTAATAGTAGTACTAGTAGTATTGTGTAAGTGCACAGAGATTAGCTGTTATGTGAACATTAATACTGAGAAAATGTTTTGAAACCCTTAGAATATCATGAATGGCTCCTTAATTTAATTTTTATTTTTTGATTGTTTGTTTTAGTAGCAATGGCTTAATGCATAACATACAGATCATTATAAAGGGTTTACACACATTTTCTCATAACTATATATTGTTTGCTGTACCAGCTGTGATAGATGTAATGTCAGCATCCAGACAGCTTATGTGGGGTCAAATAGCATGAAATCAGAAAGTAAATTGGCAGTTTTACGCTAAAAATATGTATGTCTGTTAATGCATAGCATGTATACAACTGAATTTTCTTCACCTGTTTTTCTTTACAGACAAGCCGAACACTTGAGAAATGTAAGATGTCTAGCTTAATTAAAATGTTGTCTTGCACCAGACACCTTTCCACTTAACTTACTAACTGAGAATGTCACCACTGTAAAATAACTTACAAAGCATGGTATTAACATTCCAAAAACATTTATTTGTGTCTGAGTGAGTTAACTATTTGCCTGTTGTACAACACTTTTCTCAGTTAAATTAAAGTTAATATAAGCTTCAGGGTAATGATTGCCGCATGTCTTTCACATTCCTTTGTACATCACAACAAAAATTACTATTAAATTATATACATAAGGGTATATATAAAATATATAAAATGGGTTCCTTTTGCTATTGAAAAGCTTAACAGTAAATTTCTATAAGTCTTATGTAACTTTTTGTTCAAAATTTACAAACTTTATATGAGCAGGTAGATTATGACTCACTAAGGTACACCTATAATGTTTATATTGGTACTATTTTAGACCGAGCAGGACACTACGGAGTAGCCCAGTACGCAAATTAGCTCTGGCTACAATGTTGTTTCACAAGACGCAATTTTTTTGTTTATTAACCGCTAGAGCACCAAAGATTATGTAGTGTTATTTAAAACATTTTATCAAACATCTATCTTTAGGTGGTAATTAATTGCATTGTGCTATGTTAATTAATATATGCATATGATACACAAAAGCACCCATTTTATATTGACTACTCAACCTTTCTCTCTCTTTAGACCAGTGGTTTTAAATGAATAGTTCACCCAAAAATGAACATTTCCTAAAAATGTTCTCCCCCTCATGTCGTCCAAGGCGTAAATTAAGTTTGTTTCTCCATCGGAACAGATTTAGAGAAATTTAGCATTGCATCAACTCTAGTCCATCATTTAAGGTCTTGTGAAGTAAAAAGCTGCATGCGTGTAATAAACAGATCTATCCTTTATTAAGGCATTTCAACTTTAAACCATTGCTTCTGGTCAAAATATAAACTATAATAACACTTCCTCCAGTGAAAATACAACACGTCCTCTACACATTCTGTTCGAGAGTATTGTTACAATTGGACTAACGGATTTTTGCGCATTTGAGTAACAACCCTGTGCTTGATCTTTGGGTATTTCTCTCCTGATTTAGACGAGATGTCTTTTTCACTAGAGAAAGCAATATTGTGGATAGAGGGTGGTTAAAAAAGTAAAAAGTCAAAAACATTTTAATTAGGGATTTATTACAAACATGCAGCTATTCACTTCACAAGACATTCATTGATGGGCTGGAGTTGTATGGATTACTTGTGGATTATTTTTCATTTTTGGTGAACTATTCATTTGGTTCTGGGGACCCATTGCTCTACATGTTTTGTATGTCTGTCTTATCTCGCACAGTTCAGTTCGGCTCTCTTCTAACAAGCTCATGATCTGAATCTAGTATGTTGAATAAGGGAAATAAAAATGTGCAGAGCTGTGGTTCCCCATTTTCTTATTTTAGGTGATATTAGTGAGTGTAGCTTTCTTTTTTCATATTAGTATCATTCTGATCGGTTTATGAATCATGATAGAGGGAGAGGTTTTTGAATAATCACTTTTTATGCACAATGTGAATTTCATTCATACTGTGGTGATGTTTCTGTTTTCAACTGTTTTAGAGCCCTATTCCCTTCATTACACAATAACAATCTGCAAAGCAAATTATGATTTCCATCTAAATCTGTCACTCTCATTAGTACCTTTTTAGTGCCTTTTTTTAAAATAAGCCAGCCTAGCAAGACTCTTCCCTCTCTTTATATGCTGTAAGAATATACAAAACACTGTTTGTATTTATTTATTTATTTATTTATTAGATGTGTGGCTTTATCAGTTGGATATTAACATTGTATAGTTTGCTTACTATTGCTTTAGAGAGTATCAAATCACCACACTATGCAATGTGACCTATAAGTATAGTACATACATTAGGTTAATGTTTAGGTGTAAGTAAAAATTAGAATCTAGATTTATTACTATATGGAAATTAGTACACAATAACATGTTAGTTTACTAAGGAAATAACAGCTTACTTAGATTATTTTGAATGCTGCCGTGTGTGTGTGAATGATTTTTCAGAACTGCTCTTTGTTTAACACTATTCATCTTTGCCACTACTAATATTTAAAAAAATAATAACTTTCAGTTATGATAAACATTCTGCTTATGTTGTTTTTCAAATGCATTTATTTCCACATTCTAAAAACATATTTTTGTTTACTGTTATTCCATTTTAGTTGCATATCACTGGCTTTCTTTGAAAAAAGTTTTACTAAGTTCAGTTTTATAAAGGTCCCTCTTGAATTCTCTGAGTTCTCTCTTTCTCTTTCTCTTTCTCTCTCTTTCTTTCTTCTGTAGTCATGAGTTATACATGAGCAATGTCTACTTTTTGTCACTGTTTTTCAGTACATGTCCAAGTGTTTGGGTTGGCTTATTTTCGTCTCCCTTTTTAATTATCGCGTTAGTTTGTTATTTTGTTTGTGTGTGAGTGTGCTGTTGAACCAAATGTGAATAAGCAAGTTTCCTGCTTATTCTTCTGTTGTCTTTAAGATTTGGTTAGTATTTGCTTTGCAGTTGTTATTCTCCCATGAGTCCAGTAGACACTCATTATCCCACAGTCCACTTAGCTTTTTGTCATCTTGATGCCTTCTGGTCCTTGAAACTTGAATTTATCCCTTATCTCCTTTTCCAATCTCTGTCCCTTTAATTTAAATTTTGGTTAATTTGCTCCTTAAATGTCATCCAAATGGAAGATGATGAAGACACTGAAACAACTGAAACATCATTCCTGAAAACACAATTGATCCGAGACTCCCCTGCCCTAGCAAGTCCAGATTTACTCTCTGAAGTGTCAGAGATGAAACAAGACCTTATCAAAATGACTGCTATTCTGACCACTGATTCCTCAGAGAAAGGAGGTCCCATGCAAGGGGATTATTTAGATAAGGGGGTTGAGGAGGTGTCAGCAGAGCCTTTTGAAATAATGGAAAAAGTGAAAGAAGATTTGGAAAAGGTTAGTGAAATTCTAAGAAGTGGAACATGTGACAAGGAAGAGTCTGCAAAAACAGACAGCCGTCCATATAGGAAGGATGAGGGGTGGGTTCTACTAACAGAAAGTGAAATCGAAGAGGCAAAAATGATGGCTGCCTTTGAATCTCAAGAATCACTTCTAAAGGAAGTTCGAGTCAACAGAGGATCACAGAGACCAAAGGGTGCTAGGGACAGGCCTGGCATAGAGACTGTTCCCAGTGGTGAAGTTAAGGAATACTTATTGGATGTGCCTGATACATCTAGGCCTCAATCCCAAGAGTCTCCATCACAGCAAAGGTTCACTGAGGTTGTTCTGCGCAGAGGTGGTCGGAAAATAGTGCCTACAGTGGCAAAAGACACTAAGGCCCATACAACAGACGTAAAAAAGCCAATCAGAAGAAAAGGGCCTCAAGGACACACAGATGAAACCCAGTCATTTAGCACAAAAGAAAGTATTGTTAGTGAAAGCACTGGGAAGTCTTCCGAAGGGGATGCCTTTCTACCCATCCCTGGAGACCAAAAAAAGTCTCCTGTTTCACCAGTGGTTGAGGAGACACCAATCGGTTCCATTAAAGAGAAAGTTAAGGCTCTTCAAAAGAAAGTAGAGGAAGAACAAAAAGGTTCGAAAAAACAAACAGGCCAAAAACCTCCATATAAAGCAACAGAAGCCAAAGCATCTTCTGTTGTCAAAGATCAGAAAACATCAGGCCTGAAAAAACAGACTTCTTCACCCCAGAAACAGTCTCCTTCTAGGTCAACAGGCTCTGAGCCTGGGAGAGCCCTAGAAGAAACCATGTCTGTAAGAGAACTAATGAGAGCATTTCAAACTGGCCAAGACCCCTCAAAAAGAAAATCTGGGCTCTTTGAGCACAAAGGTCCTTCCAAAACAGAAGGCACAACAGTGAGTGAACCAGAGGCTATCCTCACAAAGTCACAATGTCTTCCCCAAGCACCCTCACATGAAGAAGTGTCTCTTGTTTTAAAGCCTGAAGATCACCATGAAGAAAAAGAAGTCAAAAGTAGTCCACACACAAAAAAATCTGAAGACATTGAAGAAGATACAAAAGCAAGTCAAAAGAGTTGTCAATGTCCACAGGAAAAGAGTGGTAATGCTGTGGTTTCTGGAATAGTGTCAGCAGGTCCTTTTACTCACTCAAGCATGACAACAACAATTTCTCAAAATTTGTCAGAACAGCGCAGAGATCTTTTGCCTGACAACAGTACAAAGAACAGTGCATTTGATGACAGCTCTGACAGCATTAGACATGAAACATTGGTTGACTCGTCCAATGCCAGCCTTGCTGAAGTGGAAGCCCCATTGAGTTCTGAGGAAAGTTACAAACATGAGGGCATGGCTGAGACTCCAGAAACAAGCCCCGAGAGCCTCTCATTATCACCGAAAAAACCAGCTCAGTCTATACTTGCAAAGACCTCAAAATCAGTTGCAGTCACCCCTAAAGTCAAGACAAGTAAAGTATCTGTTCCCTTTTCTACTGAGATAAAGACAACTAATGAACAGGCATCTGAAGCTACAGTTCATCATCCAGCATTGAGCAAAGCAGTGGATGAACCAACAAAAAGTGAGTCTATGTCTATTCCTCATGGAAATAGGGGGGTGAACTTTGAGGGTGACCAAACTTCAGTTGATAAGGACGTTGCTTCTGTGCCATCCAAGCCATCTAAATCTCGAAAACTGACAAAAAGGACATCTGAAACACTAGAGTGTTTTTTGAGCGATGAGGAATCTTTTGACGGTCAATCAATACCAACCTCTGCTGACTCCCTGGCCTCAAGGGAAGCTACACAGGATCATGGTGGTTTAGTGCTACCTCTTAGACACCAAGATTCAGAAAACCTTAGTCCAGTAGCTGATGACTCTTTTACTATTAGCCACAAGGACTCTTTAGAGGGTAGTCCCTTGATGGAAGACAACTCTTCCCATAAAACCCCAGACTCTATTGAGCCTAGTCCAACAAAAGAATCCCCATGTCGTGACTCTTTAGAAAGCAGCCCCATAGAGATGAAAACCAACCTGGCTTTTCCACCTACAGTAGAACAACCCAGTGTGACCACAGGGCCCCTGACATCCTCCAAAGCCCCTGAAATCCCCCCAGACAGTTTGCGTAGTAGAATGCTCAAAGAACAGGAGGGTAATGCCGACGATGACAGTTGTGAGCAGACGTCCCTGATGACAAGTTCGGGTAAGAGTCCTCTCTCACCTGACACACCAAGTTCTGAAGAGGTAAGTGATGAGGTCAATCCCAAAACCCCAGACCCCATGGTCCTGATTGTTCCCTTTAAGCCATCAGTAGTCCCAGAGGAGACAGTAGAAGATGATGAGTTGAAGTGTGGCCTGACACAGAGGAAAATTACTCCAGAGGAAGAGATGTTTAAAATGGCTGCCAAAATAAAAACCTTTGATGAAATGGAGCAAGATGCAAAAGACAAAAAGGACAATAGAAAAGATAGTGAATCCTCTCAGACACTGGTAGCGTCTGATGCAGGAGATGACAGCTTCAAACTGTTTGAGGTTGCATCCAAACATAAAACATCCTCTGTGGATGATGTTGGGTTTAGTGAACTCAAACAAGCCTCAGAGATAGCACGGTCTGTTGAACCGATCATTAAAGTACAACCTCCCTCTCCTTTTCCAGCAGGTATTCATAAGAGCCCCCAAACATCTGACGACATTCAACAAACCGTGGCCCACAGTGCAGCATCTTCAGCTGAATCAGCAATGAGGAGACCTCAGTCTGTCTCAGAAAAGCATAACATAAAACCACACCTTCAAGAATCTCATAGTGAGAAATTTAAGGACAAAGATTATGTTGATTCAGAGTTAGTACAGCTAAACAAAACTGGCTCTAACAGCAAAAATATAACTGATGAACAAAAAGAGCAAAGCTTAAAAAGATCAAAAGGAAATCAAGAAATGTACAGTCATGAACAGCAGAAGGAGGCAGCTAATTACCAAAATGTTGACTACCAATCACATAGTCAGGAAGAGTCTAATGTAACGGATGAGATTAAAGGGGATTACATGAGGAATGCAGGGACATCTTATGTTGATATTTGTAGTGGCAGCTTAGATACTGATACTATTCCAATTATTATTGGGCAAACAAAAGAAACATTTAAACCAGAAATATGTATTTATGATGACACAGAGGAAGATGATGCTGAGGAGGAACCTCCTAAGACTGAATCTAGAGGAGTTACAGCAAAAGCAGAGACAGACGCCTGGAATTCAATGCGAGAAGATGATGATGCATTTGCAGCAAGAGTCAAAGAGGAAGAGCAAAAGATCTTGGGTCTGGCTGTAGATCGGCATTCCCAAGGGGCGACTCCAGACACAACACCAGCAAGGACACCCACTGAGGAGGGTACACCAACAAGTGAACAAAATCCTTTCCTTTTCCAAGAAGGAAAACTTTTTGAGATGACAAGAAGTGGTGCGATAGACATGACAAAAAGGAGTTACGAGGAGGAAGGGTTTGCATTTTACCAAATAGAGCAACCCATTGTAGAGGGCATAGCTGAAGATGAAGGTAATGAACCTGTTAGAGCATCCAATGATGCTGAGAATAAGATTGGTTGCAACCTCTCTTTGCAAATAAAAGCAGAGGAGGATGAAGAGCTCCTTAAAGAGGCTACAGATTTATCTGTACATTCTCCTGCTGGGGATAATCTGGCTGCAGTTACAAAGTCAGATTTTTCAAAGTCTAAAACCCCCATCAAATTGGATGACTCTGCCTCAAGCAAAAACTTAGAGAAGGACCAAACAATGTTAGAGGTTAAATCAGATGAAGTTATGAGTGAGGGACATTTATTATCTGATCCTGGTTCCTCTGACAATGTCATAGCCAATGTCCAGACAGCAGTGTCAACAGTTACTAGATCAGTTAATTCCCAACAAGACCAAGAGTCCTCAGATTCCTCCCCAAAAGATCAGCACTCAGTAATAGAACAAACCAAAACCCCTGAAAAGACAGAATCCCAAAGTAAACCTGTCTCTAAAAGTTACACTGCAGCATCTCTATCATCTACGGCTAGAAAAGGTATGTCCACCTCCAAAGTGGAAGAGAAACCAAAATCCCGAATCCCTGCTAAGGCCAGCTCCCTCAGGTCTGAATGTGTAGAACATGCCAAGGACAAGAAGTCAAAGTTGCCCATAAAACCTCAATCAAGGAGAAAATCTGAGACAGACACAAGCCGATCCATAACCTCCAGTTTAACAAAGTCTTCCAAAGCCAAGAGCTTCTGTGAAAGTGATTCCACCAAGAAACCAGCCAAAAAGGACCAGAATCGTCCAAAAAGCACTGACCTATCCAGCACAACTAAGACACTTCCTTCACGAATACCAGTCAGGGGAAAGCCTGGCCTGCCAGTTCAAACTTCCACACCAGCAAAACAAAAAAAGGGTCGGCCAACTGATACAAACAAACAGTCCATTGCATTTTTTGAAGAGATTAGTCAAGAAGCAGCTAAGGTAGTGGAGAGTTTGGCTCAGGCAGAGAAAGACAAACATGAGGCTGCTGCCTTGTCTGATGATGAAAGCAGTACAATTAATGCCTCAGTAATAGAGAGTGAACCTTTCATTGACATGCAAATGCCTTTCCCTGAGGATTCCTTGGTCATTAGGCCCCGATGGGACAACCCTGTTGAGACGCAGATGGAACGAATCCCTGCTGATAAAGTCCGATGTCAAGGTATCCCCCATCTCTTGGGGCCCATTATCTCTTTCTCATCTGCCTCAGCACCTCAGTGATGAAAGTGCTGCTTCTCTGTGTTGTAACTAATGCGTCAACTCTTCGTGGTGCTTCTTTGATGTATGGGCTATGTTTGTGACTGTCTCTTTTCCTTTTATCTGACTTAAATTTCAACATTAATATAAAACCAAATGCAGTGGGGTGTATTTATAGTGTTTTTCACCAGTATATTCACTATACATATTACATTATGACAGAATTGGTTAAATTTAAAACATGAGTTGTGAGATACTGCTGATACAATCTTTACAATGATCGCAAATCCTATGAGAGTTATTCTTAGTATTTATTCATGATTGATAGTTTACCTAGTATTTGCTCATTGCTTGAAAGTTGAAATTAGTCTAAAATGAGTCAGAAATGTTGTTTTAAAAAGTATAGTTAAAAATATTAATTGATGTATTTTCTACATGAGAAAGCCAGTGACCTTATTTATCTAAACATTAAATGATAAATTGTAAAAAAAAAAAAAAAAAATTGCGTTATATTTATGTGCTTATGTGGCTATTGCTGCTTTGCTGGAATTTGCAGTAGATCCACAGGATGAGGCTGACAGGAAAGAGGGGCGTCTGGCTTTAATAGCAGATCACCTTGGTTTCAGCTGGTCAGGTAAGCGGCTTTTTTGAATATCAATTAACCAGCTTTCAGAAATTCAAAACGGTTTAAGAGTGACCCAGCAATACTGGAAAATACATTGTTGTTATTGGTTAAAATAGTAGAATTGTTTAAGAGGTTGGGATACTTTTACATTACAGTTGCATTTGTTTGCAATAATTGTCATGCCTACTTTTTATTATTGTAAGCCTTATTTCAACACATATTGCCTTGCAGTAAGGACACTATTGCTCCATAATACTTTGTTGGTCTGAATTAAATACATGATTTATTACCAATGCGTTTTTGTTCAATCAGAATTGGCTCGAGAGCTTGAATTCAGTGAGCTACAGATCAATCAGATAAGAAATGAGAATCCAAATTCTCTACAAGACCAAAGCCATGCCCTCATAAGGCTATGGAAAGAAAGGGAGGGCAAAAATGCTACAGGTAAGATTACTGATCATGTGTTTTCCTTTAGTTTATATCTAAATTTGCATTGCTCTATTCACCAGATAGAAAATATTATTAAATCTGAGATTAGTTAATTTAAATAATTAAGCTTTCCGCTCAGCCAGCACCAATGTGCAGCATCCTTCTGAATCCCCTTTTCTGTAATTAATTCAGCAGCAACTGCTTAAAAGACAGAATTCTTTTTAATTCAATAAACTTTCTACAATTAGATAAAAAAAATGCATCAGGAATGCAGGACAATTTTTGGTTAAAAACAAAATTACATTTTTGAGCAAGTACATAAAAAAACAGTACCCAAAACAGCATTGAATTTTAACTAATCAGCTATTTGGTGATGAACATGGACTGTTCTAAACAGCAACCCTTTTTGACCTCTGTGGAATCATCAAAACATAAAACTCCAGAGAGTATGTAATCAAAAAGGAAAAGCAACAGAGCCTGTGTCAAAACAAGATCCAAACCACAGTAGCAGATATGATACCTGCTCTGATGACTTTTTTTCTGATATAGACTTTGTTGGAATATTATATTATTGTCTTGGTGCAGCATGGCAAATCTGCTCTGATACAGAGAGCACCAGTAACCATGGGGTAACCATCTTCTTCATCCACGCTGTACAGAAGTGCCAAAAAACAACTGATGTAAAAGAAATATTTTGCAAGTAACAATCAACTTGTGTTTCAATATCATGGAAATAGAGAGGACAATATTCCGTAGCGTAGCTTTAATTTTTTCTTCTTCTTCATTCTGGCACTTAACTCACCATTGTTGTAAACTGATTGACTAAATGAGGAAATATGTGCTAGGACTTTTTTAAGTGATCAGACATATAATATTTGGTCGAAAAATTGGGTGAAAAATAACCATCAGACATGTAATATGAAATAGCCGTATCTCACCACCAGAACATCATAGAGACGTGGGGCTCTTTTGACTTGGGGAAATGTAGTAATGCCCAGAGGTATGTGCATAGTAAAAGGAAACAAATGACGATGTTATGTCATTGTGGCAGCGGGTTCTGCCAAAGATGGAGGATCAATCACATTGTCTGGTTGACAGTTGCATACTAGTAGACAAAAATATGCATAACATAATCTCTCCGCTTATCAGCAGAGACCACTTTGATGAAGACACTTACAAAAATAAATCGTATGGACATTGTTCATCTCATCGAAACAAAAATCATCCAGTCCAGTCAAGACCAGACATCACACACCTATGCAGAAATTGAGCAAACCATATCATTGGATCATAGTGAAGGTATGGATTATAATAACTTGAAACTTATTAGGTTGGTGTTTTTTTTAGAAAGTCACATTATATTATTTATCTTTCCCAGCAGATGATCAGAGTCACTTTTACAATGATTTTACAACATTTCAACAGAAACTATGTTGGCCTTGCAGGTTTTTCAGCCCTACAGGAGGACATGGACAGCCCCAGGCCAGGTCGGCGAGCAGAAGTCACACAAAAAGGATCAGAACTTGGGCCTCTGGTGGCATCTGTCGAGGATCTCTCCTGCCATGTATCTTCCCTTGATGATACCCAAAAAGAGAGGTTGCTGACAGACAAAGAGATGGGTTCAGAGTAAGTTAATTCTATTCCTGACCTATACCATTAAAAATGTATTAATAATATACTGTAACAATTGATTTAAATTTGATTCTCTATTTGTCAGGGTGGTCGGAGCCTCAGCACATAGTTCCATTGATATGGTTGGACTGAGGCAACAATTCCCTGGCACTATCAAAAGAGTAAGTCCCTTCTTTACCCTGTACAAAGCTGTTCCCTGGAGACTGCAGTCTCACGTTTATGGCACAGTTTGCAAAGGTGGTACTATTCCCAATGAATCATCAGACAATACACATGAAATTGTGAGCGACCCTCTCCAAGAGTTAGGAGCGACTGGTGGTCAATTTATCCCAGTATCCACCCAACAGGATGATGAACAGAATGTCCTACCCATTAATTCAATTGAGGAGTACAAGCTGAGACAGAGACAAACAACCTTGTCAGATTTTGGGCACACCCTGTTGGAATCTGAGAATGCCGAGCCAGATTTCAATGAGTTGTCTGTGGAACTCAAGCAAGATTCTGAAGATTATATTACCTCACCAGTCTCCAGTGCAATGAATTTCTTTACATCCCCATCAAATGAAAATACAGAAATTGCATCTACTTCATCGAATAAATATGAGGTTGCACTTCCAAAGAAACCAAGTGAGAGTGAGGAGTATATACAGCGCCATGTTGAGGAAATTTCTGACAGATTCTATAGAACCCTTTTTGGTGAAAGTTATGTCTTACCTGAGCTATGTGAAAATAGTGTAATTGTAGAGACTTATAGGTTCCCTGAAAATGAGATTTCTTCTGTGGATGAAGGGAATTGTAACATCATTCCTGTCTGTGTACAAGAATCTTCAGATGTTTCCAAAGATAATGATGTTGATCAGTTTGGAATCACAGAATTGTCCACTGAAAGAGTACAAAGCATAACTCAAATAATTTCCGGTCCTCTTCAACAACCTAGCATGTCTTTTGCACTTGTAAGTGGAACAGGCATTACAGAGAAGATTACCCCTTCTACACTCAATCAAATGTCACTTGATTCAGTTACTAAGCAGCCACATATGTTATCACTTCCAATAGCTGATTCTGGTTCTTCAGAAGCAAGGGTTGAAATAGCCATGCCAATCACTCTAACCAAACCAACAGATGCTGAATACACAAAAACGGAATATATCACCTCAATATCAGTTGAAGTTGTGGAGTGTAGACCTCTTACACCTGTATCTTTAACATTCCCAGTTAGCTAAGATCATTGTCACCAGATTTAGAGTTTGAATATTTTGATAACCTTGGAATGACTTCATTTGAATATAGATCATCACCAGAATCAGTGGATTCTTTGCCTTTAGACTCACCAGTACCATTTGAATATAGACCGTCTTCACCAGACTCATGCATATTAATGGCTGAATTAAGAGTATCTTCACCTGAATCTGTAACTTCAGTGAATGACTGCACTCTTCTCTCTGTTGACTCGCCATTGCCTGATTTTAGGCCAGCTACACCTTTGCCAACTTTTGAAAATTACACACCTGAATTCACAATACATGTTGAAGAATACAAAACATTACATGCAACTGGAGAAAAAACGGTTCCTCTTACAGGATATACAGAAGATTCACTAGGAGCATATTATTTGGAGGTGACTGATGACACAGAAAGACCTATTTCACCTGGTTCTGTGATTTTCTGCCGATCATTATCACCTGAATCAAACAGATCTTGGTCTCCTATGTCCATCGGTTCTGACATTTTAGATAGCGAACACTCCACTGAAAAAAGTTTTGAAAGCTATACTCCATCTCCTTATGCATTTTTGACTGAATTAAGACCATCATCTCCAGAATCAACAGCATCTGTAAATGAATATAGAGTACTTCCCCCTGATTCCCCAATTCCATGTTTTGCAACAGAAGTGCAAAATGACTCTTTAGCACTCATGACAGGATACAGATCACCATCACTGAAATCTGAACTTTCAGACATAGACTGTGATCTGATATCATTAGAGTGTCTAGCTGGAAGTCGCCCATCATCCCCTGAATCAGTTGCATCTCTCAATAACCAGAGATGCCTTTCCCCTGATTCTCCTCTTCCCAGCTTTACTCAAACAGTGTGGGAAAATTTCATACCCACTAAACTGTATAGATCGGATTCATTTGAGTCAGGCCTCTCAGATAATGAAAACAAGCCAATATCAGATGTATTGCCTGAAACCAGAATATCATCTCCTGAATCATTTACATCGATAAATGAACACAGACCCCTTTCACCTGATTCACCTGTGCCTGTATATAAAACCACATTACACTTTAATGTCATCCAATTTGGGAGCCAAAGAGACTCGTCTCCTGAATTAGAAACATCTGATATTGAATATTCGCATTGTGAGCCCTTGATCTGTGAGCCAAGATCTCAATCCCCAGAATCATTAATTTTAGAGCCTGAATATGTTCCTTTGTGTACGGTTGTAGTGGAAAGTGTTACTTTTGAAGGCGAGCCAATAGAAAAATCATACACTCAAATATTAGCTACTGAGCCCACTGAATCAGTATACAGTGAAGAACAAAGCATGAGAGAATTGCCAAAACCAAAGGATACTTTTATGTCGAAAGCTATGCTCAGCAATCGTATTGCCAAAATATTTGATCCACACTACAAAGGCGGCTCCAAGCTTGTTGTTTTGGACAACACTGGAGATGTTTCAACAACTTTACATGGTCAGCAAATAATATACCCACCCTCTACAGAATCCAAAATTCACGATTCTTTTGAACAATTCCTACCTGTCAAGTATACAGTGAATAGTCAGGATTTACCTCCGATTGAACTGAATTTTGAAAGTCAACACAAACCCCTTTCGTCACATCATCAATTTAGACCAATATCCCCAGAATCATTTGTGCTCGATGACTCCCTTGAAGAAACTGAGTGTAGACCCTTGTCTCCTGAATCAGTATCATCAGTTAATGAGTTCAGGCCCCTATCACCTGACTCACCTGTAACTGAATTCAGTGGATTTTTCTCTCAGAGTACCTTTCCAGTAACCGGTCATAGATCCTGTTCACCTCATTCACTGTGCTCAGAAAATACAGAATATGAACCTTACTTGGAAGACCTGTTCACTGTAGAAAATTGTTTCAGGTCATTCACACCAGCATCGGACACCTCACTGAATGAGTTTAGATTGCTCTCACCAGACTCACCATTGCCACAATTTTTCACATCCTTTGAAACAACTCCTTTTAAGGATTTTAGGTCCTCATCCCCTGAATCTTCATTGTCAGAACAGGAATATGAAGTAGATATTTTTACTCCAGTAGCTTCTTTAGAATCATATAATGAACACAGACCTCTTTCTCCTGATTTACCAATATCTGCACCAGATTCTCCAGTACCTCAATATTATGCTCACTTTGAACTTACAACTTTTTACAGATCCTCACCCCCTGAATCAATAGTATCAGACACAGATATACAGAACGATTTATTTGATGACATGATGATTGATCTTAGAAGGTCCTCATCGGAGTCAATCACATCACTTAGAAGGTCTTCTCCACAGTCAAATGGGTCCATGAATGAATGTAGACCACTATCTCCAGAGTCACCTATACCACAGTATTTTCCAGCAGTCTTTGAATCAGTTTCTGTAACAGATTATAGGTCCTCATCCCCTGAATCTGCATTATCAGATGAGGAATGTGAATTAAATGTTTTCACCCTAGATTCTTCTCCAGAATCAACAGAATCTGTAAATGATGAAAGACCTGACTTTAGATCTTTATCCCCTGATTCTCCAATATCTCAATATTATAATTTTCATTTTGAACCAGCAATGGTAACAGGTTACACATCAATATCCCCTGAATCAGTGCTATCAGAAATGTATATGCAGACAGATGTATTTGATGACTTGGTGATTGATCTTAGAAGATCCTCTTTGGAGTCAATCACATCACTTAATGAAAACAGACCCCTCTCCCCTGATTCACCTATTCCTGAGTTCACAATGGCCACACACACATTTATCATGCCATTTACAGGCTCTGGACTATCCTCTCCAGAATCAGTCACTTTGGATGTTGAAAACGAATTGTCTCAATATGACCTTCATCCAGAGCAAAGATCTGACTCTCCTCAGTCTATAATATCAGAGACTGAGATTAGACCACTGTCCCCTGACTCACCTGTACCTCATTTCATGGCATTATTCCATCAGAGTACTTTGCCAGTAACAGGACCTAGATCATGTTCACCTCAGTCACTGTGCTCAGAGAATACAGAATATAAACCTTACCTTGAAGATTTGCTAACTATAGAATATCGACCAGATTCCCCTGATTCAATTGTATCAGATACTGACAAAAGACCACTTTCTCCAGACTCCTTGCCTGAATGGAGACCCATGTCACCTGACTCTGTCATGCTCTTTATAGACATTAGAGGGTCTTCTCCACAGTCAAATTGGTCCATGAATGAATGTAGACCACTATCTCCAGACTCGCCTATAACACAGTATTTTCCAGCAGTCTTTGAATCAGTTTCTGTAACAGATTATAGGTCCTCGTCCCCTGAATCTGAATTATCAGAAGAGGAATGGGAATTAAATGTTTTCACCCTAGATTCTTCTCCAGAATCAACAGAATCTATAAATGATGAAAGACCTGACTTTAGATCTTTGTCCCCTGATTCTCCAATAAGTCAGTATAATGCCTTTCATTTTGAACCAAGAATGGCAACAAGTTACGTATCACTGTCCCCAGAATCGATGCTATCAGACACAGATGTACAGAACGATTTATTTGATGACATAGTGATTGACCTTAGAAGGTCCTCATCAGAGTCAATCACATCACTTAATGAAAACAGACCTCTTTACCCTGATTCACCTATTCCTGAGTTCACAATAGCCACACACACATTTATCATGCCATTTACAGGCTCTCGACCATCCACTCCAGAATCAGTCACTTTGGATGTTGAAAATGAATTGTGTCAGTCTGACCTTTATCCAGAGCAAAGATCTGACTCTCCTCAGTCTATAATATCAGAGATTGAGATTAGACCACTGTCCCCTGACTCACCTGTACCTCATTTCATGGCATTATTCCATCAGAGTACTTTGCCAGTAACAGAGACCTAGATCTGTTACCTAAGTCACTGATGCTAACCCCCCCCCCCCCCCCCCCCCGGAGAATAACAGAATTGAACCTTACCCTTGAAGATTTGCTAACTATAGAATATCGACCAGATTCCCCTGATTCAATTGTATCAGATACTGACAAAAGACCACTTTCTCCAGACTCCTTGCCTGAATGGAGACCCATGTCACCTGACTCTGTCATGCTTTTTATAGACATTAGAGGGTCTTCTCCACAGTCAAATGGGTCCATGAATGAATGTAGACCACTATCTCCAGACTCGCCTATAACACAGTATTTTCCAGCAGTCTTTGAATCAGTTTCTGTAATAGATTATAGGTCCTCGTCCTCTGAATCTGCATTATCAGAAGAGGAATGGGAATTAAATGTTTTCACCCTACATTCTTCTCCAGAATCAACAGAATCTATAAATGATGAAAGACCTGACTTTAGATCTTTGTCCCCTGATTCTCCAATAAGTCAGTATAATGCCTTTCATTTTGAACCAACAATGGCAACAAGTTACGTATCACTGTCCCCAGAATCGATGCTATCAGACACAGATGTACAGAACGATTTATTTGATGACGTAGTGATTGACCTTAGAAGGTCCTCATCAGAGTCAAACACATCACTCAATGAAAACAGACCTCTTTCCCCTGATTCACCTATTCCTGAGTTCACAATAGCCACACACACATTTATCATGCCATTTACAGGCTCTCGACCATCCACTCCAGAATCAGTCACTTTGGATGTTGAAAATGAATTGTTTCAGTCCGACCTTTATCCAGAGCAAAGATCTGACTCTCCTCAGTCTATAATATCAGAGATTGAGATTAGACCACTGTCCCCTGACTCACCTGTACCTCATTTCATGGCATTATTCCATCAGAGTACTTTGCCAGTAACAGGACCTAGATCATGTTCACCTCAGTCACTGTGCTCAGAGAATACAGAATATGAACCTTACCCTGAAGATTTGCTAACTATAGAATATCGACCAGATTCCCCTGATTCAATTGTATCAGATACTGACAAAAGACCACTTTCTCCAGACTCCTTGCCTGAATGGAGACCCATGTCACCTGACTCTGTCATGCTCTTTATAGACATTAGAGGGTCTTCTCCACAGTCAAATGGGTCCATGAATGAATGTAGACCACTATCTCCAGACTCGCCTATAACACAGTATTTTCCAGCAGTCTTTGAATCAGTTTCTGTAATAGATTATAGGTCCTCGTCCTCTGAATCTGCATTATCAGAAGAGGAATGGGAATTAAATGTTTTCACCCTACATTCTTCTCCAGAATCAACAGAATCTATAAATGATGAAAGACCTGACTTTAGATCTTTGTCCCCTGATTCTCCAATAAGTCAGTATAATGCCTTTCATTTTGAACCAACAATGGCAACAAGTTACGTATCACTGTCCCCAGAATCGATGCTATCAGACACAGATGTACAGAACGATTTATTTGATGACGTAGTGATTGACCTTAGAAGGTCCTCATCAGAGTCAAACACATCACTCAATGAAAACAGACCTCTTTCCCCTGATTCACCTATTCCTGAGTTCACAATAGCCACACACACATTTATCATGCCATTTACAGGCTCTCGACCATCCACTCCAGAATCAGTCACTTTGGATGTTGAAAATGAATTGTTTCAGTCCGACCTTTATCCAGAGCAAAGATCTGACTCTCCTCAGTCTATAATATCAGAGATTGAGATTAGACCACTGTCCCCTGACTCACCTGTACCTCATTTTATGGCATTATTCCATCAGAGTACTTTGCCAGTAACAGGACCTAGATCATGTTCACCTCAGTCACTGTGCTCAGAGAATACAGAATATGAACCTTACCTTGAAGATTTGCTAACTATAGAATATCGACCAGATTCCCCTGATTCAATTGTATCAGATACTGACAAAAGACCACTTTCTCCAGACTCCTTGCCTGAATGGAGACCCATGTCACCTGACTCTGCCATGCTTTTGAAAAATATTAGAGGATCTTCTCCACAGTCAAATGGGTCAATGAATGACTGTAGACCCCTATCTCCAGACTCACCTATACCACAGTATTTTCCTGCAGTCTTTGAATCAGTTTCTGTAACAGATTATAGGTCCTCATCCCCTGAATCTGCATTATCAGATGAGGAATGTGAATTAAATGTTTTTACCCTAGATTCTTCTCCAGAATCAACAGAATCTATAAATGATGAAAGAGCTGACTTTAGATCTTTATCCCCTGATTCTCCAATATCTCAATATTATAACTTTCATTTTGAACCAACAATGGTAACAGGTTACATAACAATATCCCCTGAATCAGTGCTATCAGGAATTTATATGCAGACCGATGAATTTGATGACTTGGTGATTGATCTTAGAAGATCCTCTTTGGAGTCAATTGCATCAACTGATGAAAACAGAGCAGTCTCGCCTGATTCACCTTTTCCTGACTTCACACTATCCACACAATCATTTATCATTCCAGAGACAGGCTCCTGTCCAGCTTCCCCAGAATTGGAATGTGTGGATGATGAAAATACATTTTATCAAACTGACTTTATTTCAGAACAAAGACCTGACTCTCCCCATTCTATAATATCAGAAACTGGGGGTATACCACTGTCCTCTGACTCACCTGTACCTCAATTCAGTGTGTTGTTCTCTGAGATTACTTTGCCAGTATTAGGACGTGGATCATGTTCGCCTCAATCACTGTGCTCGGGGACTACAGAATATGAACCTTCTTTTGAAGACCTGTTTATCAGAGGCTCTTCTCCACAGTCAATTGTGTCCATGAATGAATGTAGATGCCCTGACTCACCTATACCACATTACTCAGAATTATTCATTGAACCAAGGCCAATAAAAGGACATGGGTCATCCTCGCCTGAGTCTATGACATCAGATGTTGGTTATGAGTTATATGAGTTAGAGATCAGTGCATTGAAATGTGAGAATAGGCTTCCTTCAGTGGATTTAGTATCAGAGAATGAACCCACCTCAGGTGAGATAAAATATCCTTTGGCTTATTTTAGGGCATCCTCAGCAGACTCTGAAACCTTAGTTAATGACTTTAAATTGCTCTCACCTGACTCACCTGTGCCACAGTATTTCTCAGCACTCTTTGAATCAGTTCCAGATTATAGGTCTTTATCAGATTATATGTCCTCATCCCCTAAATCTGGATTGTCAGAGGAGGAACTTAATGTTTTAACCTCAGAAGATTCACCAGAATCTATAAATGAAGGCAGGTCTCTCTCCCCTGATTCACCTATTCCCATGCCAGATTCTCCAATACTTCAGTATTATGCTTCACACTTTGAACCAACAATGGCAACAGGATACAGGTCAACATCTAATCAGAAGATATTATCAGAAATAGAAATGCAGACAGATGTATTTGATGACTCGCTGATGGATCTTAGAACATCCTCACCAGAATCAATGACATTGGTAACAGAAAACAAACCACTGTCCCCCGATTCACCTATTCCTGAGTTCACACCATCCACATCCACATTTTTCATACCAGAATCAGATTCTATATCAACTTCCTCAGTCTCTTTGAGTGATGAAAATGAATTATATCCATCAGACCTTAGTATAGGGCAAATGCATAGCTCTCCTGAATCGGTAATATCAGAAATTGAGCCTAGACCAGTTTCCCCTGACTCACTAAGTGATTACAGAGAAATGTCACCTCATACAGCAATATCTGTGGTAGATCATGCATCTCCAGAATTATTTACATCATTGGAAAAGTATAGGGCATTACCTCCAGACTTTGTTCCACAGTTTTCTTGTACACATAAAATATCAGCAATACATGTACACCAATCAGAGTCATCTGAGTCACCTACATCAGAGACAGACATTGAACTTTGGGCAAATGCATCTCAAGCTACTGAACAGAGACCCTCCTCCCCTGAATCAATCATATCCTTGAATGAAAAAAGACCATTATCACCAGACTCACCTATTTATGACTTTAAGTCATCAGTGAATGTAAATGTTGCCCCAAAAACCACATACAGATCATCCTCCCTAGAATCAATTGTATCTGATGTAGAATTTTACATGGCGAGCTTTGCATCTGAGGATGTTACATGGACTGAAAATAGACCCTTATCTCCTGCATCAGGTGAAATATCTCCTGTGGATCAATGTAATTTAGAAATAGAAAATAATCACACTGATGATCAAAGCCAAAAATTACTTGGCCAAGAGCTATCCAACATTGTGACATATCTGCCATTAAACAAGACTTTCAGAATGGTGCCTCAATATAAACTTGTGTACAAAGCTGTTCCCTTAGCATTAATCTCCCATTTGTATGATCCTCAATATAGAGGTGAAACTTTCTGTCCAAAGCCAGGTGTGTTTGAGTATGCGGGATGTAAAAAGAAGGCAAATAATGAATGCACTGAGCAACACAATTATGACATTTCCAACAATGCTATATCTTATAGTGAAACAGCCTCACCTTTTGATGCCAGTTCTCTGCAAACACATGTACAAACAGAATCATTTGATTTATTTGTAAAAAATCAAGCATTTTCCACTGATTCTTTGTTTTATTGTACAAGTTTAAATGCATGTCTAATGGACTCTTCAGATAGGAGAGCCTCTTCACCAGAATCATATACATCTATAAATGAGTACAGGCGACTCTCTCCTGAATCTCCAATTCCTGAGCACAGACCTTCATTACCATGCGCAGAGTTTTTGTTCGAAAGTCGACCCTCATCCCCTGAGACGATTTTTTTGGTAAATGAATTTCAAAGGCTTTCACCTGATTCACCTATACCTGAATACTCAACACCATCACCAGTTCCAAATGAACATACATCTGAATCTAGCGAGGTAATCATGCAACACAAATTTATTTTGAGTCCACTGTCCCCTTCAATGAGTAATGATCAAAGTTCTTATATGGACTCATCATGGTACCCACTGCCACAATGGATCATGTCTGAAAACAGACCTTTATCATCTGTCTCAGATTTTTCAGACACTGATTCTAGATCTTTATCACCTCAAATGTTCTGTCTTGAAACAGATGTGCGAAACCCATCACCCGAAGCAGCAACATTAGACACAGCACTAACAGAAACTATTACTCCAGAACCTTTAGTTTGTGAGACATTTTATCAAGCTGAATCACCTGAATCAGTGATAATTGAATCTGAAGATGAGTTTTATGAGAATTTGAATGATTTGTCATTTTCTGACATTGATGAGATTAAGGAAGATTTACCTGTCCTCAAAATTGATCCTGCTTTGCTGAATCTAGTGACATTTGAACAATGCATGGAACAAATCGAGTCTCCAAGTGAAATAGAGGAGCTTCCGTCTGTTTCTGAAATTAGGATTGAGCATTCATTCGATGATGGACTACAACCAAATGCATCTCACGATATAGCATCCGAGCAAACACAAAAGGACACACAAAGGGTAACAAAGACAATTACTTACTGTGAAGAACAGGACATAATCACAGCAACAAGTGAATCTGCAAATGAGCAAACTAGCAAAGGCCTCAAAATCCATAAAATAGATGAAAATAGACACTTGGAAAGTCCACAGCAACAAAAAGAAGATCTAGGACATGATTTAAGAAAACTAGCCCCTAAGGATGACAAAAAAAGGGTAAGAAGATAAGCATGCTGCTGTGAATCTTGTGTGTTCATAACAATGTATGGACCAAGAGGAATGTAGTGTCAGATCTGCCCTAAAACAGATTTTCACAGTTCTTGATCTACTAACAAATCAATACTAATTGGACAACTCTTGAGGAGTGTGCAGCTTACAAGATAATAGTCAGTTTTGAGAATGTTTACTAATTCACCATAATTATTTTGATGTAATTTTAAGACTGCATTGTTTGTAATGAGACTTATTCTCAACTGCATGTTTGAATCGTAGTATTAAGGGATGTCCGTATTGATGTTAAGGCATGTCATTTTTTTTCAGTGTTTCCATGCAATGGAATGCAAAATCTGTTGGATTTGCTTTGTCATTTATACAAATAGGGAGAAACATTGTTTTCTTTCCTTTCATTTTGCACAGGACAGTGTCTCAGAGGAAATTAATTTAGTGCCTCAATTGAAAGATTCAAGTCTAAGAAAAGGAGATGCACCATCAGTTTCAAAAAGTTTAAATTTAACAGCATCCTTGATGCCCAGTGAATCATCAAAAGAGACATATTTAGCCACATGTGTCTCCTACATACCTGAGCACAACAGATCTCAGCCTGTCTTTGATTTGGAGGCCCACAAATCCATTCCTGATTCATCACCTGAAGAAACTAAAGCATTAAATGGATTGCAAGAAGTAAATTCTTTTCAGTTTCATCTTATAGACTCTCACAGAAGAGTTGAACTAAATCAAATTGATTCCTCTGCATTTAGTTTAGGTCTTGAATCACGTGATTTTAAAAATTTGCCCTCAAGTTCTGTGAAAACACCATCAACAGGCACTCCCATTTCACCTACATTTAACACATCCTCTTCTGATCAAGGGAATTCTCCAGAGTCCCACAAATTTCTAGGCAAGAGAATATCTTGTGCTGCAGGGACTGTCCAGCTTTCGTCAGATTTTAAATGTGTCGTCTCTAAATTTGAACAGGCATCACCATCTTTAGGTGGTGATAAGCCTGAACTAAGTTTAGTTTTTCCTGGAACTTATCCACTTGTAGCTGCTATGTCACCTTGTACTCTGGAAGTGACTCAGGAGCTGACAGGTGACCAGATGCAGTTAGATGCCACTGCAGTTTTAGATACTGACTCTCCACTTTACAGTCTTAATCTTAGAGCCAGGCCAAGACCTGTTCATGCAGATAGCATTGAGTCAGAGGCTGAGTTTTTTGATTGCCAACAAACGTTTTCTGATACATCTGAGCCAGAGGTCAGATCATCAGAAGTTTTAGATGTTCCTCAAACAATTTACCATGTTGAGGAACTTCCATCTTTATCAAGCAGTCCTGAATATCTGACAGGCATCTCTAAACTTAGAGAGCACACACAGTTGAAAAAGGATGAGCGGCCCTTATCCTGGGCCAGTGAGGACCTACCCATAGTTCTTGAGCCAGAGGATGAATACACTGGTGAGGTTGGTGAGGAGAAGGATTTCCCTTATGATTATACAGGTGATCATTCATTTGCTGAAGAGCTACCTACAATAGAGGGAGCAGAATATGATGACGATGATGACTCTCTAGGGAGGGTAAGCAATCTAGCATGATGTTTGTGCTCAGTTTCTGAAGGCAGAGTGTTGTCTCTCCCTGGCCTATGCTAACAAACTTACTCAAGCCCTAATGGAACATTTTAAAACATTTCAATACCAGCAAACTAATATTTGGTGTTTTGATTAAAAATAAACATAGTTTATGTGTGTGCACCCCATTTGCCTACACTTAAAGTGTTGGATATAATGTGACAATTGACAAGCAGCAATATTTTTCTTAACTGCATGGAAAAAGAACTTCCAGAGTGCAGGCTTTGCATGGTGTGACGTGCAAGTATACGAGATATACGACAGTACTTAAGACATGCGACCACAATGCCTCTCTGCTACTCTTAGGAAATAGCTGAAGAACTAGGTTTGCTGTCTGATAGTTCAGAGGAGGAGGTGTTGACCACCAGGGTGGTGCGGCGCAGAGTTGTAATTCAGGTACCTGTTTTGGGTGTGCGCGCTTGTGTCATTGGACCCCCATTTCCATATTTTGGTGTTATATTGAACAAAAGTGTTTTCATTTGTTGGTACAATGATATATAAATAAACATATGTGTTAAATAGTAACATTATATTTAATTTCCCATAAAAAGGATTTGTCTCAGGACTTTCTATTGACATTTTTAAAAAATATTATATGAATTATAAGTGAATATATACTAAGTAAAAAAAACTATTTGACTGTATATCAATTTGAATATGTGTGGAGTCGATTTCCATTATCTTCTTACAGAAAAACTTAATGTGTCTCATTAATGAAACAGAACACATTTCTTTGTCAATAACATGTTCAATTAAAACAGCTTTTACAAACACATTAATTAATTTTGTCACATGTATGTATTTTTATGATATTTTTTAGGGTGACGAGATGCCTGAAATCCCTCCTCAGACTGTGACAGAAGAGAAATACACTGACGAGTATGGGAACATGGTGGTCAAAAAGGTAAATGCTTTAACTTTCATCTTTTCTGTGTCTTTACACGGATTCAGGGATTTTGCCCAACAACTGCTACAGTTGGTAATGTAAAAACCCTGCAGCATAATCCTTTTAAATAATTAATTGTAGGTTGCCTGTAAAATAATGTATGCTATTTTAAAGAAATATGAATTGCCTTATCATTTACAATGAAAATTTTGATTATATTTTCTTTTAAATAGTTCAAACGTTCTTTAAATAGTGTTTAATGCTGTAATGAATTATGAACACTGGAGTGTTTTAGTTGATATTTTAGGGTACTTAACTTAATGTTTATTGGATTATTTTAGTCTCATGCATTTTTTTTTCCTGTGATTGACCAAACCATACTTTTTTTTCCAGCTGATGAATGATAAAAACATCCCAATCAGAATCAATCCTGCTATAACAAGCTTGATGATATAAAGCAGCAGACGTGTGTGCTTAGAATAAACAGACGATATTGTCCGCTAGTGTGGATGCTTATATAGTTATCATTCTTGAACAAGCCTTTAGTCTTAGCCTCAAGCTTCACACAAACAGAATGACCGCAAACCTTTTGAAGAGAATTTGATACATATCGCAAACACACAAAACACTTTTTCATTATTATTTTCTTAAAATGCTTGAAGATGGTAGCACAGACAGTATACCTTATTTTTTAAGTTTATATGATAACCTTGATCATTTCCATCCTTGTGTAATTTTCTCCAAACAGATAACAAGGAAAGTCATCCGTAAGTATGTGTCAGCAGATGGAGTAGAGAGAGAGGAAGTGATGCTGGAGGGTCCGCAGCAGGAAGCTGTCACTGTGGATGAGGCTGACGGTTTCTCTAAAGTTGTGAAGAGGACAGTGGTGCAGAGCGGGGGAGAGCAGACCGAGGTGTGCAGGGGCGTAGTTTATGGAGGGGGATAGGGGGGATATAACCCCCCAATAACCAAAACTAGCAAGTACAACCCCCCCCACCAATATTATATTAATTAATTATTTGAATCGCGCCTTCAGCGCTTTTATAATCACTAACTTTAACTTACAACGGAGCAGTTTGCAGCACAATATGACTGAAGCACGGATCACTGGCGCGCTCGAGAATTGTGATGAGATTGTGGCGAGCCATTCCTATCGCGAAGCTGATGGTCAAATATGTGATCTATTTGAATAATTTAGAGAACCAGCCATTTTAAAATGCTATGGAGAAAGTTGAACAGTATCTAAAAAAGACTGATGAAAAGAGGAGAAAACTGTCTTGAACCAGCACTAACTTTAATTAACTTTAACCAGCACTAACTTTAATTAAAATCTCATGACCACCTTTACTAGAATTTATCACATTTTATTGTAGGCTTATTTATTGTGTATAATTTAGTCTAACTTGTTGTAGAATTTATATTAGATAATCTGTTAAGGGAATAGATATTTCCCTATAGATTTATATTACAACTGTGGCATGTTGAAGCTATTTGTTCTGAATGTGCAGGAGGTTGTTTCTTCATAACAAATGCCATATTGATTAATTTAAAAAAAAAGTCATTATTGGCATGGTAATGATTAATAGGCTAGTCTTATTATAACAAATGCTACAGTTAAGATCTATGGTACATGGCCTTCAGAGATTCTAAAAGATGTCAGATTAAATCATTAAGAGCCTGATCAACTGTTAAGGAGTAAGAAATAATATCAATATGAGAAAATGTCAAGTTAGATTGACTTCCCATGATAGCACAAAAGACCATTTCACAAAAAATAAATAGGCCTAAATAAGCAAACAAACAAATAAATAAACCTTATGAGTGAGCATGACCGCCGAACACCCCCCCCCAAATGTTCAAACCAAAACTACGGCCTTTGGAGGTGTGAGACCCTCCAACATGAATATCAGTCATATTTGTTTAGTGAATTGACATTTCCTTTAGTAATTTCCATGCTTAATTTTGTCAGTTCAAATATGTTGTATGTGATTCTGTTATTTTCACTGTTCTTTTCGTTGTTCTGTCATATTTTAACTTTCATTTAATGGCTCATTTAATGACTCATCAGTGCTCATTTAGAGCTTCTGCAGTGCAGCGGTTCAGTAATCACATGATATTTTTCTGTCATAATGTTAGGGAACCACTCATTATACACACTTTCTTTGCCATTTAAATTTCTGTACGAACAATTTAACTACAAACTTGCCAGCAATTTGAGTGAGTAAGGAATGTGTGCTGTTTTGCATCAACTATAGAGATTTGAATATTGAATTCATATTCCATATTGTATTAAGTCAATGCATTTACATTATAGACCTTCTTAAAGGGATAGTCCACATACAAATTCAAATGGTCAGCATTTACTCCCCCTCATGTCGTTCCAAACCTGTATGACTTTCTGTATTTCTGTGGAACACAAAAAAATATATTTTGAAGAGTGTTGGTCACTAAACAGTTTTGGTTCTTATTCACTTTCATTGTATGTACAAAAGTGCAATGGAAGTCCATGGGAACTAAAACAATTTGGTTATCAAAATCCTTTCATTTTGTGTTCAGCAGAAGAAAGAAAACCCTGGTTAAAAACTGCTAATTCATTACCACGCATATAGTATAGGCCTCCTCTGTCAAAGTAATGCTAATCATTTAGCATCTCTTGTCTATGCATTTCAGGTAACGTTCTCTGAACCTTTATCTTACATTGGGGCGACATCTTCTGAGTTCGAGGAAGAGCCTGTCCAAGGTCGGAAGGTCAGCAAAGTCATCAAAACTATGGTTGTGCAAGGTGAACGAATGGAAAAACTAATTGGAGACCCTTCACTCTCATCGGATCTCCCATCAGCCAAAGACGACTTTGAAAAGGTCTAGATATTTGCTTCTTGTCTAATGCAGTGACATTTAAACATTTTATGGATGCTATCCAAATACTTTATTGGTCATAGTAAATACTATAGTAAATATTATGTATGCCATATAGCTTTATTTTCAACACTATCTCACTGTTCAAGAGGTACTAAATGTCTTGTTTGCATTCTCTTCTCGGCTCAGTCATTTCTCTCTCATACTGTATGTCTAGGCTTTGAGCTATGTAGGAAGCTTTGGAAAAGTGCAACTGCCTCATTTAGTTGAGAAAGAGATGGTCAAAGAGGATGGATCAGTGGTCAGAAGGTCTGGACATTGGCACGTCCGTTTAACATGTAGCTGTTTAGGAGAATGGTGTGATAATAAAAGAGCAGTTACTAATACCTAATCCACCAAGTGTTACAACAAAATGCATTTTTTAAAGATGTCCAATTATGCCCCTTTTTACAAGAATGGTGTCCCCAGATTCAGAGTGTCTCTGAAGTTTCAGCTCAAAATGTCCCACAGATCATTTATTATACCATACTATAAACGTCCCCTTTTGCCTGGAAGCAAAAACATGCTGTTCTTGAAAGCTTATGTTCCAAAACATGTGAATGTAAACAGCTGCATGTGTATCAGTCTATTAGATCTGTGACATAGTGTCTCTTGGACATGATGACAGCACACTACTAACGCAATTCAACCAAGCCCCCTTTTTTTTGCCTTATTTTTCTTAAATTCAGGGTATTGTGATGTGTAAATTCCAGGAAAAAAAAATCTCAGGACTACAATCGAGGCATTTGAGGAAGTTTAGAAACAGCACTTATTGATAGTGAATAATTTCCTTTGGAGTGGACTTTGTGCTTTGCAGATCTTTTTCATGCACAAACAGCAACATTACACACTAAAAAGGAAGTTGAAATGTCAAAAAGCATAATAGGACCCCTTTAACTTTAACTGTTTTCACAGTTTATTGATCATTTAAAAAAGGGTATGATGCTAAATCAGAAAGTTTGGTGTTTGAAATATGAGAGGTTATGCAGATAAAAATGTCATTGCAGAGGCATGTTTGTGATAAAAACCAACCGGCTTTGTATCCTTCTAAGCTACAGTGTGTTATTTTACTGACATATTCTCGTACTCACTTGAGCCATTACTTTTTGCATGCTGATAAGTTTTCTAGAACATCAGATTTGGACACAGTTTTTATGAATGCATTTAATGTTTTTTTTTACTGCACCAGCTTACACCAGCACATATTTGTTGGTTAGTTCAGGCTGGTAGACCAGTATTACATTGCTATTCAGCAGCAGTTTTTTTTTTGGTTTAGTTTTTTTTTATAAAGAACACTGCAAAGGAAAAAGCCAAGCGATAGCCTCTAATTTGACCTGAATGCATGTATAAATTAATTAAAGATAAATTAAAGGCAAACAGCTGCTAAAGTAAGACTGGTCAATAAGGCTAAGAGATGTGTCATTTGCAGTTATATATTTTTAATGTCTGGAGAGTGTAACTAAACTGTTATTCAAAGGAATGGAAATATAATTAACTAATAATTCAATTTCAAAGATGTTCACATCTTTTCACACCAGTTGTGACTCTGCCATGTTGATTTTTTAGGACCCGGATGCATAAGTCGCGCACTCATAAAAGCACAGTAGTGAAGGATGGCCAAGCCAAACAAACCCACCTGGAACGACTGGAGGACACCCCGGATTCCCTGCGACCCGATGACCTACAGCAGCATCTGCATCAGCTGCTTCAACGCTACTGTACCCCAGAGGTGACCGAAGAGCCTGATGTAGGACAAGATTCAGACACAGGAGAGCAGGACAAACAATAAGGCATCACCTCCTGCTGTATGTGTGTTTGGTTGTGGCAGGCATTTAATACAAATTTCTGCATATTTATGTCTGTAGCCCTTTCTAATAGCACAAAATAATTATTCACTTGCTTACCAGATCCCCTTATATTATTTATTGCTTGATCTTTTCATTCATGGCAAATAATGGAAACATTTTAACTGCATTATGGCTGAATGTCTTTTTTTTGTTCCTGACTCCTGATTTTTTTTTTTTGTGACCAAAGATAGTGTTACCTGAATTGCTGAGTGATTTGTATGAAACATAGATGTTTTGTATGTGTGCGTGTCATTTTGGTTGCTGTGGTACTGTAGAAGCAGAACTAAACATAATTAAAAAAATGAATATGGCTCAGTTTGGATGCTGAGCTCATTGTCTGGCCACTAAAGGTGTGAAGACATTTGTAAATAATGGCCTTTGATTAAAAATGTTTAAAAACACTGTCATATATCTCGGTTGTCGCCGTATCATTAAAAAAAAAAGAGGAAAAAAAAAAAAAAAAAGAAAAAACAAAAAAAAAAACAAAAAAAAAAAAAAATCGCTGTACAACTGCATCAATGGACTGCTGTAATTAAAAACATGTCAGATTACTTGCTCAAAATCTCACAACAGAATATCATCAAAATATCTTTGGGGCATGTGAGTTTGTAACCACAGTTAATCAAGTGCAAGCAATCAGCTATCTGATATAACTGGCTATGTATTTATACTGGCTATGACTGAGATTTAAAAGCAACAGATAAATATCATGCAGTAGTCTTTCTTAATCCCAGAATGCTTCTGAATGGTTTTTACACAGATTACGTGAGAATTTATCAGTTTTAAGAGAACGAATGCTGTCATTATCTACACATCCAGTTATTTTGTGTCATTGACCTATTTGTTTTCACTATCTAACCTATGTGTGTGTTCTCAGATCTCCTCTGTGACAATACAATTATGTTTGTTTATTGAAAACATTTCCTTTTTCTTTGTGAATGAGTTTATCCCATTTTCAGTTTTGTGCAGTCCCATGGTTTTTTTTTTGTTTTTTTTTTTAAGTATGACTGAATTAAATGATAATTTGAGTCCCCCTCCAAAACTGTGCTTGTGGGCTTGACTTGTATCTTCCCTATTTGTGATGCTCCTGTAGGCGCTTACAGTAGAACTCAGAACAGGGAGGGAAAGTGATTAAAATGTTGCCTGTTTTGTTTATTTTTTTTCCTCTGCTGTTGCAATGATGTAAAATAGTAACAATAATAATAATAAAAAATGAAACAAATCTCACTGTTACATTATCTTCTATTAGGAAAAATATGCTGAATTTAAGAAATTTAAGAATTTTGTGTTTAAGTGAATACAGACATTTCATAGGAGACAGGCAAATATTGCCTTAATTGAGCTTCGATTCAATTTCTTTTAACAATTTAACTTCCGTTTTGTAATGTTTTGCGAACGTACACTACTATTTAAATGTTTGGTTATACTGTACTTTACTGAATTTATGTTTCTCATAAGTTTGAATCAAAGACATGCTAAAATGAATTAAAGCCTGCATTTTGTAGACAAATATAAATTATGGATATAATTGTCTTTACAGTCAAACATGAAAATAATGTGGTTTTGTGTATATGAATTGGAGCGAATCCTAAAGGAAAAGCAGTCGTGTTCTCCTTAAATACTGTTGAAAAGCATCAACTTTGTTTAGATAATGTCATGACCAAGAATGTCCATATTCATAAGGTACATACGATTAGTTTACTTTGTAATGAACAATAGCATTCACACTTTCAAGAGTTTAATTGAGGATTCAGAAATGGTTTGGATTATTTAATCCCATCCAGGCTACGGTTCTTCACTTTGTACTGCAAAGTGAGATTCAAGTAAAACAACAAAAAAAATGAAATAAAAGGAGATTTAGTTAAGCTTATTTTTCCATGACAATGACAGCTTATGCAGCATGGATTAATGCATTAAAAAAACAGACATTAAAAAATATTCGGGGTTATACAATTTAAAGGGATAGTTCCCCCAAAAATGAAAATGTAATGTTTATCTGCTTACCCCCAGGACATCCAAGATGTAGGTGACTTTGTTTCTTCAGTAGAACACATATGATGATTTTTAACTCCAACCGTTGCAGTCTATCAGTCGTATAATGCATGGCAATAGTAAACAAAATCAATGAGCAAAAACAACATGCACAGACAAATCCAAATTAAACCCTGCGGCTCGTGACAACACATTGATGTCCTAAAACACGAAACGATCGGTTTGTGCCAGAAACCAAACAGTATTTATATCATTTTTTACCTCTACGACCCATTATGTCCAACTGTCTTTGGGCGCGCGTGCACGGCATCTGGTGAGTGAGGTGTGTACGCGCTCTGGTGTAGTTTACGTTAATGGGCGTGTTGATATCCAGCTGAAGAGCAATCGACCATAACTTCAGGCGAGCAGGCTCAGAAGTTGGGAATACATGGAAAGTCACCACTCCCGAATGAGTTTGCGCGAGAGAAAGTAATCTTTTAGTTTTAAGTCGGTTTGAACAATCCAGATAAGCGCAAGTAAGTACCATTTTGATTAGCCGTCACACCTACAATGACTGTGCACTGTGTAAACAATGAGTGACGTATACGCGCGAGGGCACTTTCTGGGCTTGCGGTTAAACTATGCGCAGAGCGCGTACACGATAACGCCACCGGATTGACCTGTGCACGTGCACAAAGATAGTTGGACATAGTGGTGTATTAGAGGTAAAATATTATATAAATACTGTTCGGTTTCTGGCACAAACCGATCGTTTTGTCTTAGGACATCAATGTGTCGTCACGAGCCGCAGGGTTTCATTTGGATTTTTTTTTACTCTCATAGATTTTATTACCATGCATGCATTTATACGACTGATAGGTAAAAATCATCATATGTGTTCTACTGAAGAAACAAAGTCACCTACATCTTGTATGCCCTGGGGGTAAGCAGATTAAACCTCATGTTAAGTGTCATTGGGGTGAACTATCCCTTTAAGCAGCTTGTGTCAATTACTAATTGTACAGTACAATAATGAATCTCTACAACATTTAGATCTGCAGATTTGCCTAAATCATCATTCGAGGCACATGAAGTTCTGGTTATGTATCTGTGGTAATCAACTGTATACCACATATGTTTGTGGAATCATAAAGGCTTTAGTTGTACCCGATTTTAATGAAATATTACTTTAATAATAAAGCCTACCATATACCTATGGCAAATTCTTCCACAAAGATCAATTTGTTGTTTGATAGTTTAGATGGAATTGTTGAAAAGCATAAAATCAAAAGGATGTCAACACAAGAATTTTGCAGAAATCACACATTTTATTAGATGTTTCACATATTTAGAAATCTATTAAATCAATTCCACTGGTAATATCCTTAATCTATAATGTTGTACTGTAACTTAATATATTACCATAATGAACTGGACTTAGAATAATCAAAATTGTATTCTGACAAACGATCTGCCTGTTTTAATAGTACACTGTGGCATCACCATGGTTACATTCTTCCTATTGTGTAAGTAATAGTGTGTAGTGGATTATGTGTACAGAACATTCACTTTGATTCATTTATTCTGCATGAGATCTTCAGTCAAGGTTTGTCTGTCAAGACAGAGAATCACATACGAAATGGGGAGAAAGGTTTTGGATCTATATGAGAGATGAGTAAGAGTGAAATGTCATGCATTATTCATAAAAGGTAAAAATGAGAATGCAACCTGTTAGATTTTCCTCAAGGAGTACCACAAATTACAGTGAGAAGCAGACACTTTTGAAAATGCACACAATTAAGTTACCACAACAAAACTAAATTCCACACAAATTATTAAAAAGAAAGGAAAAACTTATATGGCTTTGCAAGCCATTTGCGCTTTTTAAAGAATGAGCATCTGAGCTTATCTGGTGTAGTGAAGTTTGAGTTATTACATTCTTTTTCATATATTCAGATGCACGATAACTGTAGGACAATTCACGAGCAAAAACAATCAAATAAAACTCTAAACCTTTTCCCTTCTCAGAATTTTGGGTTATCCAAGAAAATAGCACAATGCTTCCTACAGCATGTGTGCTAAAAATAAACTGGTAATACTCCAAAGTGTAAAGCTAAAATAGCACTTCACATAACTTCACAAAACGTACATCACTGAAAACCATAAGCAAGCCCATATTTGTCATTTTAAGAAATAAGTACATTTTGGATCTTGACAAATTAATTTAAAAAAACAAAAAACAAAACCTTGATTAATTATTTTCTGATATACAGTACCTCGTACCCAAACACCACAGATTACTAACAAATGGCTCCATATATTTTGTTATACAAAAATGTAACCCTTCAAAAAAAGATTAAAGTACTAAGTAAGAACATGCTTTTCACATGAATGAGTATAGTGTGTAAACAGCATACTCAATACATGCAAATGTACTCGCATAAAAACACACCACATCCTGATCTGAAATGATTCTCCAACCTTCTATATTCTATTAGTCCAACAGTGAATGTAAACAAGACTTTGGTACAGTAGACTAAACGATGAAGATCATGATTGAGTTGGGCCAGACACTTGTTGAAGCTCAGTTGACAGGAAAGGCTGTGCTCTGGAGACCTTATTAACTGAAAAAGAAGAAGAAATCACACATTACCTCATCACAAATATCATTATTATTATTTTTTGTTATACACTGACAAAGTTCTACAGTGTGACTTTTTTTAAGGGATAGGTCTGCATCAAAACAAAATCATCCACTAATTGTCACTGTAAGTCTTAAAAATAAAGGTTTTTATCAATTACGCAAAAGGCTCTAAATATTGGAAAAAAGGTTCTTTAGTTTATTACAGGGTTAGTTCACATAAAAATTCAAATTAACTCGTCATTTACTCGCCCTGTTTTTTTTTGCTTTTTTTAAAGGGGTCATGCAAAATCAAAATTGCCTTTTGACATATAAGAGGTCATTGTACTATAAAAACATCCTTTAAGTTTCAGAACTCAGTCTAAAAATAGCTTATATTTGACGCCAAATACGACCAGTTGTGGAATGTGGCAGTTTATGATGGAATAGTGTGGCTAAAGACCACCAGAAGATCAACGTCTGCTTCTACATCACTGCCAGTTTAGCCCCGCCCACCGATTCATTCATGTAGTGTAAATAATGAGAGGCAAATGCAGGTCTACGCAGAAATCAAACAATAAAGATGACTCTGAAGACAACAAGACTCTGTGCAGTGCTAAGTTGTGGGGAAAAAACAGTCTTTGCAACGCCCCGCCCCACCCCCCCCCCCCCACCACCTTCCTTCTGATCCAACATGAACTCTGACGATGAACTTTATTTTTAAGTAAATTTTCAGACGGGTCAGTAAGAACTGGTCCTTGTCACTTCACTTGACTGCAGAATTCGTGTACAACAAGGCAACAAATTCAACACAGGATTTTCAGAAAGATTGAAACTAAAAATGCTGTGGTGACTATATTGGATCCGACAGAAATGTTGCAACACACAAGTGTGAGTAACTGTTTTATTACATGGTCACCATTGCTTTGTCTGTTATTACAGATCGTTTAATATATTTACTGAGTATTTATGCTTTTTTAACCTAAATGACAGCACTGTTCATCTATGAAGGATGTAGGCTGTCAAACATGCACAAGCACAACTGTTAACCAATCATACCAGTGGCCGTTTACTTTTTTTTTCTCAGGCCCCATACAATACAATAGGGTTTGGGAAAAACAACCTACAATTTTGTGTGTAAAGTTTGAAAAAAAGAGGCAAAGTTTTGAAAATGTAAGCAGTTGAAAAAAAAAATCTGAATTTACTGTATTTAACGGAAAAATTTACTCCCAACTGCACTCAGAAAAGCACATAAGGGGTCATATGATTTTTTTTTTCCTTTCTCTTTGGAGTGTTGCAAGCTTTTGGTGCATGAAGAAGATCTGTAAAGGTGCAAAGACTAAAGTCTCAAATCTAAAGAGATACTCTTTATAAAAGTTAAGAGTCAGCCACGCTACCTAAAACGGCTCGCTCTAACACACCACCACATGTCTACATCACGATGTGGGAATATTTGCATAACGCTGCCCAAATGTTCACGCAAAGAAAGAAGGCGTAACTTTATTCTCGCTGTAATATTGTTGTTGCAATATTATGTTAATAATAATGTTGCACGCCATGTCATAAGGCACTGTGTTTCGTTTGTGAAAGTGAAACTACTTTGTTTGGCTTCCAAAAGAGGGGTACGATATCTGCTTCGTCATGCCTGGATCTGATCCGTGCTGGTTGCTGAGGAAATAATACAACTTTGCGCTGTGGATCACCGGATCGGCTTTCTCTATGGACGAAGCGGAGTCCAGCCCGGGGTCGCAACATGTGGTTGCCGCAAGCCCGCGGATGCTCTTTCGTCGAATCGCCGACTCTGCTCACACTAGTCCCAGGCCATTCTCCCTGAGCCCCCGACTCGGCTCACTCTAGGCTGCCGCGCTCACTCTTAGGCCACCGTGGGTGACGTTGTGTTTCGTTGTGGAAAGCGAAACTTACTTGTTGGCTTTCCAAAAATGACCGGACTAGAAATCAGTGGTTAAGTTGTAGTGTTGTGTTTACAACACTGTTGCAGAACAGTTCAACCAAATATTCAGATGTGTGCAGCACATTTATGGAGGACCGTTTCCTGATCCTGGGAGAGTAAGACTACAATGCCGGCTGTTCTAACTCAAGTAACGTCTAATGTCTGTAAGTACGTTTTCATATTTAAAAAGTTTTTATAATTTATATATTTAAAGCAAGATTTTGGGCAGTGTAGAGTAGGGCTTGTTGTTTGTTGTTTCTCCGATCACAAATGCAGAAATGGTTTTATGTTTACGCAGTGCGATATGCAACGCGTAAAAAGACAGTATAATCATTAATTGTGTCCCCACTGGATGCAACAAAGGCCTCATTTATAATGGGTTTTAATGTCTTTGTCTCATTGCTCCGGCCTGACAGGGCATCACAGTATGGGAAGGGGCGTAACATTTCCGTACACGCTGAGGTATTCGGCCAATCACAAGCACTGGATAGCAGGCCAATCACAGCACACCTCGCTTTTCAGACCGATAAGCTTTGTAAAAATCTACGCGTTTCAGAAAGGCGGGGCATAGAGGAGAAACAATAATGTACAGTATATGGAAAATAATGTGTTTTTTGAACCTTAAACCCCATAAACACATTTCATTACACCAAATACACAAAATAATGTTCTTTTTAGCAGCATCATATGACCCCTTTAAGAAAAGTTGTGAGAAAATAAAGATTTATATAAATGTGACAACATATAATCCATGTACTTTCTTCTCCGAGGTGATATTATCTGCTGTGTTTGCCGAAAGTTTGCAAGTCAACTGTCAACGGTCATTCTGACCTATCTGACAACCGGAGTTCCAGTCCAGAGATATTCAACTCAGTAGAGACAACACAGCAAATAATACTTTTTGTTTGTTTTTATTCGTCTTGATGTACAGTCAAGTACAGAAGACTGATACTTGTGATACTTTTGAGACATTTTTATAAAACTTGATGCTGGTCACTATCCACTGCCTTTATATGGACGAGCACGAGCAGATTCTCCTTTTGTGGTCCGAAAAACAAAGAAGGGCACTAGAACAACACCAAGTAGAGTAAATAATGACAGCATTTTCATTTTTGGATGAACAATCCCTTTAAAATCTTCTTCACACTAAGAAAAAAAGCAAAACAAAAAACAGAGAACTATTGCAAGATGGTTTGCAATAGCATCACTGTGAAATCCTCCTTTTGGAATCATTATTTTTACAGTGTAGCACCCTTCTGCTGTAACACAGAAGCTAGTCCAGAACCAGACCAACATTCATCAGCATTAACTAGCCTGGACAAACAGGTCTCTCTAACAGAGGTGTTTGGGACCATGCACGCACACAAACACAGACCTCACTTGGTGGGCACAGTTGGTGAGCCAGACCGGTGGAAGTGGATGTTCTGCCATTTGCCATCACGACGGTGCCAGACACGCGTTTCTTCAGACTGCATGCTGCGAGGCATATTGTTGACATCCATGTATTGGGTGAGCCTTATATAAGCGATGCATGCAGCATCCTCACCGATCAGGTGTACATGAGGGTTCAGCAAGATGGTGTGGATGGGTTTGTGGCCTTTGGAGAGAGCTAGAGCAGAGGACAATAATACTTATGCTTGTGTCATTCAAGGCACATTCACCCGCTATTCACTGTTAACCTTCTCCAGTGTAACTCTCACATCAAACTTGTCATATGAAGATACAAGGTCTGACATCAATAAAATCAACACTGTTCTCACATGTTTTGGCTGATGCACAATCTGAACATTGCATTTTCACTCAAAAATAAATAAATAAATAAAATAATAAATTATGAAGTTGTAAATCAAACGGAAACTTTTTTTATTTTTTGATGACAGTATGTTTTACAAAAAGTCTTTCTATTTCAAAATTTCACATTTACTATAATTCAAACACTACAATACTGTGATTACTGTAATTCACTTTATTTTTATTTGTGAAATGTACTAGCAAAAATAGTTTCAAAGTAAATCCTACAACAATATTTTTTGAATAAATTATTCCTTTAACATGTAACATCATGTCATGTCTTACAGTTTTCAAAGTAGAACCTGTGGAAATCTGTCCCCTCCACTAGGTTTCCCAACGCTTCAGGTTCAAAAGATGTCAGTCCAGGGTCACAAATCTTCCTGTGGAATACAACATAATATAAAAACTAAAAGACATAATAAGGCATTCTTTAACAGAGTGAAGGCAAAATAATAATAAAAAGATACTGCATGAAATAATGAAATAAACACTCACGTGTATGCTTCAAAATCTCCATTATTAATGGCTTCGATCAGCAGCTCTGTGACTTTAATTATCTCCTGTTTCCGTGCTGAACCACATAAAGAAAAGAAAAAAACAGTGAAGAACTGCGCAAAAGACTGTAATCATTATCCTTTAGCTGATGAACAGACCAGAATGGAATACATTCATTTTAAACCATAAAAGAGATTGATGTTTGATTCTCCAGTGAATGGCTCTTATGAGTCTGTTCTTTAAAATGAATCAAACAGATTCACAAATATGTCTGAAAGGGACTGGCCAGCTACCAATGTATATCAAATGTTCAATGTATGTTCAACTGTATCAATGTAAGAGAACTGTACTCTTTTATGCATACCTTTAGAAAGCAGTTTATTGATTCAACCTTTTTCCAAGCCAAGGATATCTTGATGAACAGAAAAATGGACCCCAGGGACCTCATATTGTATACAACTGGGTGTTGCATTTTTAGCTTAGCCAGTAAGAATGTGTATAATACCATGTTAATTTATTAGCTTTTTATTGATTCTTGTATTGTAAAGTCGATAAAATAATCATTGTTAATAATTACAATTTACACACAACACATCTGCTTGTTTAAGTCAAGTCACCATTATTTATAAAACGCTTTTTACAATGCAGATTGTGTCAAAGCACCTTTACAGTATTAAACAAGGAAATAGTGTGTCAAAACAGTGTGCCGTTCTCCTCTGGCCAGACAAAACCAGCAGTTTAATTCTAGGCTGCAACTACAGCCTAACTAACATAGAATACGAACTAGCAATGCCTTCATTCTTTTGAGCCAGTTCTTCTCAATAAATGCATCATACAGTAAGCAAAAATATCCAAATTGGTCTGAATCACTCAGTAATAAATAATACCACAATATATTATAAGGGAGAGAATATAAAGCACACATGGATAAAGTGGAGTATTTACTTAAAATCCACTGATAACAACATGCTGAATTTGTGCTATAATTTACAGTTACACAAAAGCACTTACCATTAAAATCATTGGGCATTACCAAGTTTTTGGACATGTACCTATGGCAGCATGTTTTGTTCATGTACCATATAGTATTTAAGCACCTTATATAATATGAGCACAAAATATTATATAATATGACAAATATGATAGTATACGACAAATATTTATCACATGAACATGGTTATCAAAGTTAATGGTGCAATATGTTTTTGAAAATAAAATATTTGGTATGCTTTTTTGAAAGACACAAGGTTTTCTAGAAAAATCCCCCAACACCTGTCAGACCAGAGTTTAATATATCACTAGATACATCACTGTCACCCATTTTTCTTATTACAAAAAAAGGGGGGTGTGAATGCAGAGACTTTTGTTATTTTTTGTTGGCAAAAACAAAACAGCATATTTGAATGTAGTTTAAATGTATTTAATACAATTAAAGAAGTGTATTAGTGCCTATGGAGGGATCTGAAAGAAATATCGGTAACACTTTACAATAAGGTTCATTAGTTAAACATTAATGTATAACTAACATGAACTAACCATCAGCAATACATTTGTTACTGTATTTACTAATCTACGCTCACGTTAGTTAATAAAAATACAGATGTTCATTGTTAGTTCATGTTAGTTCACAGTGCATTAACTAATGTTAACAAGATTTTAATAATGTATTAGTAAATGTTGAAATTAACATTAACAAAGATTAATAAACGCTGTATAAGTACAGTTCATTATTAGTTCATGTTAACTAATGTAGTTAACTAATTAACCTTATTGTAAAGTGTTACCGAAATATCCTGGACAGTGCACAATAATTTGTTAAAAAATTCACTAGTAATGTGTTTTTTTTTCTTTTCTTTTTTTTCTGGCTAATTTCTTAAATTAAAATAGTTATTTATAATCTGAAAGTCTCATAGTATAAATATAGCCCCTTAAAGTAGCTTAAAGGTAGTACTGCTTTAACTTTTAATGTAGGCAAATAAAAAGTATGTCCTGGTGGTAGTGCATATATTGCTTCTTGAAACAATTTACATAGTGTCAGAAGTGGTTAAATAAGGCAAAAGATCTCCGCCACATTAATCCTCTAATTTCTGATTAAATATCTTACAACCGGAGAAAATTTTTAAAAGAATGGCACATATATTGCAATTACAGTCTATCAGACAAATGGAAAATGGTGCTCCATCCCACAAACCAGCAACTTAAGCTCAAAGTTATGATTACCCACACAAGTGAGCTGCAGAAGTGCAGTGCAATTCAAAAACTCCAGATTCAACTGGGTGAATGAACTGGACACATCTCTATTTGCACCTGATGAAAATCAAGCGTAGCATTAGTTCTGGCAGGTCACGTTAGTCAAGCTCGCATCAGCTGACTCTCAGCTGATCCCCATCTACCTATGGGAATACGACACCTATCCAAGCATTCATATATAAGGTCCCTCAGTATTATCAGCAGTTTTCGCATTGCTCAATAGCTAATTACCCTCCTCCATCCCCAACTCCTCCTCTGTCAGTCGGGATTCAGCCTTCTGATTCTCCTTTGAATCAGACTAATTCTAAAATGTGTACATAAAATTATTGAACTTTAACAATATCTGCAATACATTTATGTTGGTTCTATTCTGTTTACCCTGGTGGGTATTACTGCTCTCCCTGCTCTCATCCATGCTAGGCTGCATGGATGCGCAGGGAGTTCTTGCCCAGAACAGAACCATACCGCCAATCCAAACTGTATGCTAATGGTCAATCATATTTGACGATAGCGGTCCTGACAGAACCTACTATTGTGAAAGTGGATGATGTCACTCAGAAAAGTTAAATATTAACAGCACTGCGACTAAAACATGGGTCTGGCAACTTAAAAAAAAAAAAAGAAGGTTGACACAGGAGCTAAATGCAACATTACTGTATATCTGATCAACAAGTAAACCTCATTCTGTGATGAAAAAGTAAACCGGGGTACAGGAATTCAGTGACCTGTGTGACCACAATGCTTGGCAAACAGCCTGTTGTCTATCACGAGATCAGTGGCGCCCCCTGAATGTGTGCCCTAGAAGTTACTCATTGCAATGAGAGAATAAATTATAGCTGAGCTTGAGAGAATGACTGTGGCTCTGTAAGGATATGTATAGACTCAAAAAGAAAGTTCTCGGGCAACATCATCCCCTGAAAACTGGTCAATGTTGACATGCAGGGTGCCAAGGTCTTCAGTATCCTTGACACAAAATGCTGATTTTGGCAAATCCCTGTAGATGATGCATTATTTAAAGGTGCACTAAGCAATATTTGAAAACAATTTTGACGACAGTGTCGGACCGAGTCCCAAAACACACTTGCAGCCAATCAGCAGTAAGTGGCGTGTCTAGTAATGATAGAGAGAAGCGAGAGCTCAGTGAGTGCACTGAATGGATGTTAGCAGATCTCCTATAGATAGAGAGAGCTGTGTTGCTTTTTATTCTACAAGGCCGTTTCCTGAAAAAAATAAAATAAAAATCTGATCTATGATGTTATGAATAAAACCACTTTTTGATTACCCGGAATTTATTGGTGTTGTTCTCTTATTCGAATTATAAGTGATATAACTTATATATACCAAATGATATATCGCGTTTGGTCTCGTTCTGCATCGCGTATCTTGTCAGTGTCTGCGCTTGCTTGGCCATTTGTTGTAGAAAAAATAAGGAAAGTGTGTTCAAGCACCAGCAGAAAACAGTGTAAAGAAATACTCTTTGAGAGAAGCAGTCTTTATCAGCGGAAGTAAAAAGCAGCTCGTAAGTGTATTTACTTGTCTCATTAGTGTTTAGTGCAGTTGTCGTTGCTAGGAAACGCATGTTTTGTTTACTGTGTGGAGACATGCTGATATAGTGTTTGGTCTTGTTCTGTATTGCGTATCTTGTCAGTGCCTGCCTAACTCCTCCTCTCTAGGTGCACAAGCTGAGCTGAGCTCAAGGCAGGCTGACACTTTTTATATGCCTCAACATCAAGGCAGTACTGGCCAGGAAGAGAAAGAAAAGCAAATAATATTATGACTGTAATTCCCACAGTCTTCTGCCTTTACAACTGGGTCAGACTGTGAGGATGCAGACAGGTGGTTGCACAGGGCACCTCTCCTCAACCCAACATCTAAGTGGTGTAACCTCTCAAGGCACACAGTACATATACAAAATTGACGTCTCATTCTCCATGTTCAAGTATTGCTCTTCATTTACAGTATTATCATCCCAAATCCAAGTAGCTGCCACGGATGCTGCAACTGTTCAGCCTAATGTCAGAGAGTGTAACACAGCCAGTATAACACAAAGTTTTTTTCTTATTTTTTTCCTAGCAGACTCCCACCAGACTTTGGGCTGGTTTGTTGTTGTCTAACTCTTTGCATCTAAGGTTAAAATAAGCCTTCATAAACCAAACCAGGGGCTCAGTGTGTACATTAAGGATTGCAACTCAACGTTCTTAACTACGATTTTTAGAAAACAAGACAAATTAATACAAACTTCAGAAGTACAAGGAAACACAGATGCAACATTTAAGGACCAAATCAAAAATGCTCTTCATATTTATCAGAAAAATTAAAAATCCAGTTAGGCCATGCTGTCTGTCCAGGAGCACAAACAAAATCTTTCTCCAGAACCAGGAAAACTGTCAACAAAATCATCTTTTTCTGTCTAAAAACAGTTTGCTTAATATTCAAATAATAGATATCAAGCAGCTATGAAAATGTCTTTGCATTCAACAACAAAGTGCAAATAAAAAAAAAATCACAAATAAGACTGCCCTCAATATTTTTATCAGCATATGTAAGCCATTGACATACTTGCCATTTTGTTTTTATTAAAGTACTTGTCACAATTCATGAACAATATGTGAACATGTGCACATGCATGAATGAACCCACACACAAGCAAACTCATTCACACACACCCCCACATCTCAAGATGTCCTAATCAGACACTGTTTTCAGCGACATTGTTCCTTCCTCACTAAAAGAAAAAATGTTGAGTGAAGTGACAAAATCACAGCCATAACAGAACATATGTAGTGTTTATTACTGCCATGCGGAGTGCGATTTTGAACCAACGTGATTATATCGTAGACGGGAGTAGTTAGGGGGTGCATTGTGCTGCATTGTTTGGCTGCAAAACATTGTTTCTCCACTGACGATCTTTCAAAATAATCACAATTTCATTATATTATAGTATTTTTATAGGACTCTTAAAAGCAAAAAGAATTACTATTTTGCTCTGTCTGTTTCAGTTCTTAGCTCAAGACAGGCACTAGTGAATGGTTTGGGATTATGTGTTCTTGTGGAGTCATCAGCATTGACGTCATTTTCATGAAGCTCTAGAGTGATTAGTCAGAATTATTGGCTTAAACTTAGCAGCACAAAGAAGCACCCATGAGCAAAGATAGCAGTTTTCTGTGAGATCTTGTGCCAGCCTAACAACTGTCATTGAATGGAAATGCTCAAGGATAGCTCCTCCAGTTATTATAGATCTTCTAAGGTGAACAGAACAAGCCTGTAAAATTCCAGTCAGACAGTGGAATTGTGCTTTCTGACATGAAGCATCTTTGAGATTACTTTTTTTTTTTTTGCCTGTGCATTTATTTTGATTGCCACTGGAGGGCACTAATGCATCACAATAGCCTTAAACGTCTTATTACACCAGCACCTCAAGGGACACTTTACAATCAAAATGAGGAACAACCCCAGATGTTTGCAGTGATGCTTCGGTGCTTCAGTGACAGTGACAAAATAACAGCACAAAATTCACACTCACTGTGTCATCTTTTCAAATTCTAAATATGACAAGAAAGAAAATGAAATGTTATTAAGAGTGTGAAAAGCTTGTTTAAATACGTATATACTCACTGTGTCCAACCAGGTTAACAAATCATACAAATTTCTATCTTTCTCATGGTAAGGTTTGCTCAATGGTTTTCAGAGCCACTGAAAGTCATTTGATTTCAATGAGAGGTGGTGATTTGACTAATGCAAATGAGAAGAAAGAGCAACACAATGCTCAGAAAACCAATGACAGATGATGTAATTGATTGTAAGCAAGATAGATAAGGTTATTGTAACTAATTGATTTTTGCTTAGTCACAATATGTTACATTATGTATTACTTTTTTTTTTCTTTGAAAAACCTGATACATTGTCAAAATGAAACGCTGTCTTGTTTAGTGGTAATGCCTTTGTGGTCAGTGGTTTAATAGTCATGGTTTCTGCAGCCCACCAATAAAGAAATAAACCAAAAGAGCAGAATGCTTATTACTGACCAACAATACAGAATCTTGGTAAGCTGTGTAGATCACTGTCAAAGGCAGTTTGTAATCTGTAATCTTTAATGTTAAAATTATAGTCTATTCAAAAATTAAAATACTGGCATAATTTACTCAACCTCATGTCATTCTAAACATATGCATTTCTTTATTATGTGGAATGTTAATAAAAGATATATTCAACAAAATAGCATTTATACATTTTTGGAACAACCTTAGTTGAGTAAATGATACAATAAAAATGTTTGGGTGGACTACCCCTTTAAGTTTTTGTCCTAACCAGAAACCACCACAACAGGTGATGGCGAGTAATTTTATTGTTTGCTTGGTTTTCCCCGAACATTCAATGACGTCACTAAACGGTAATACCACAAATACAAGAGCATCGATCACACGTTTCTGCATGGACCTAACTAGCCTAGGGCACAGGTTTTCAAACCTTGGGTCAAAAATGTGTCACAGGATGATTTAAAGAAATGTATTAGTAACTTTCAAATAAAAAATAAAAAAAATAACAAAATTTGTTTTCATAAAAATAATATCATAGTCTATGTATAAAAGGTATAAATTGACTAAAAAAAAAAAAATATCTGACTTAAATACGACAGAATTAACCAGATTTGAGGCGCGGCGCTCTACAAACAAGTTCACGGAAAGGAAACCAAGAACTGAGATGACACAACGCGCATCCTGTTTGTTTGCTTTATTTTACAAAAGCACAAATGTTCTGTTTTTATTGTGAGTGTGCAAAAATAAAAGTATGCACATTTAGCGTTTTCGAATTATGTCTTACTCTTATCTGTATGACCAAAAATGTTTTATGTTTCAGCTGTTCGATTGCGCCGATGCCTCGCGCACACACACCACATATTTTAGCAATTCAAATTTTACAACGCAGTCGGTTCATTATCAAAATAAAAGTCAACCAAATAAATAAAAGGTTACACTGGTCAATTTAAGTAGTCCGTATATTATAATCCGTGCCATTCAGCGTGAACACCGGTCCACTCTGCTGTTATGTATATTATCATGTACATACATACACTCTCTCCAAACGTTCTGCTGCTCACAAAATAAGCAGTAAGCATCAATCAATGAGAGCGATTTTGAACTTAAGAAATCTGATTGGTCAAAAATATGTTGAGGACCAATACATAACCTCCAAATACATCTACATAAACCCGCGCTCGCTCTGTCTCGTATGCACGCACTGTCACGATCTAATGCACTTGCTAATGCCGGATCTTTAAAAACAAATAGCAAACAAAAATCCAAAATCTGACATTTTCCGGAACAGGATCTGGTAGGATCCGGCTCAAATTAAGCACTGGGCAGGTTCACTCACAAAGAAATCTAATTTCATAAACGTAGAGTGCCGTGATCACCCATGTTTTCAGCAGACTTGTTTACGGAAGTAATTTTTTCATTCATTTTCTCATTCATTTAAAAAAAATTTAAAAATAAAATTGATGAAGACAAAACAATATCTCTATAGACACAATGAATGTATGAAAATGAACTCCCTTATGGAAACTTGTGTTGCACCATTTTTGGAGCTGCATGTTTAGCTAATCCTTGATCTCTGAATTACTTGTACTGTATATATTCTCCTGGATATATATGACCTGGCAAAAAATTTAATTAATTCCAGACTTTAGAAATAGTTTAGATCGTTTAGAAAGCCAGATCCAGCATCTAAAAATAAGATATCGCTTGGCTTAACTAACAACAGCTGAGGTCTTGTGTGTGCAAATCCCAGGGAAAAAAAAAAGAATATACATCAAGTAATTTTTACTCATTTGCAATCATGTCTAATGGTTCAGCTATCAGTGTACACCATTTTAAAACTGTGCATTGACATCCTGTCTCCCTCCCCTGTCACTTACACTGAATGGTGATGTGGCTCTGGATTAGCTGAGACCGTTTGGGAGCAGCCTTGGGATTAATGCACTGGCCACAATTGGCTGTTGAGTTGACGTAGAGGAAGGCCAAAAAGGCAAATAGAAAAACAAGCAGGTAGAGTGCCAGGAGGGCTTTGAGAATGCGGTTACAGCAGACTTCTTCAGGCCACATGTTTGGGAGGTACCAGCAGGATGAGACAGAGGAGGAAGTGGAAGAACAAGACTGCTGGGAATGAGATTGTTCAAGCTTGTACATTCTAGGAGAAGCAGTAGGCAGGCGATATACTGGTCCTAGTAAATGTGCCATTTGGAGGGTATATTAATATGGGAAGAACATCAAGGACAGGATGGGTGGATGGATAGAAAGACAGATGAATGATTGGGTGGACAGATTAGTGGACAGGAAAGCAAATAAATTAAGACACGGGTTGATAGTGGGAGGGTAAAAAGCAAGGGTAAGATTGTTAAAAAAAGGAGAAAAAGGATAAAATGAGTAGAAATTACATAAGGTGAATAACATTGACATTGTTTGCAGGGCATTCCCTGAAAACAAAGACATTAACGAAACAACAAAGGAAAGACAGATGGTACAGCAATTTCTCCATTTTAAACGCATTCATCTTTCACACTGCGGACTTACAGTGGGTACGGAAAGTATTCAGACCCCCTTAAAATTTTCACTCTTAACAATATTGCAGCCATTTGCTAAAATCATTCAAGTTAAGTTTTTTTCCTCATTAATGTACACACAGCACCCCATATTGACAGAAAAACACAGAATTGTTGACATTTTTGCAGATTTATTAAAAAAGAAAAACTGAAATATCACATGGTCCTAAGTATTCAGATTCTTTGCTGTGACACTCATATATTTATATGGTGCTGTCCATTTCTTCTGATCATTCATGAGATGGTTCTACACCTTCATTTGAATCCAACTGTGTTTGATTATACTGATTGGACTATATAAAAAAAGCCACACACCTGTCTATATAAGACCTTACAGCTCACAGTGCATGTCAGAGCAAATGGGAATTATGAGGTCAAAGGAACTGCCTGAAGAATTCAGGCAGAATTGTGGCAAGTCACAGATCTGGCCAAGGTTACAAAAATCTTTCTGCTGCACTTAAGGTTCCTAAGAACACAGTGGCCACCATAATCCTTAAATGGAAGACACTTGGGACGACCAGAACCCTTCCTAGAGGCTGTCGCCGGCCAAACTGAGGCTATCTGGGGAGAAGATCCTTGGTGAAGAGTAAAGAGAACCCAAAGATCCCCTGTGCTGAGCTCCAAGATGCAGTCTGAGAGATGGGAGAAAGTTGGTGAAAGTCAACCATCACTGCAGCCCTCCACTAGTTGGGGCTTTATGGCAGAGTGGCCGGACGGAAGCTTCTCCTCAGTGCAAGACACATGAAAGCCCGCATGGAGGACTCCAAGATGGTGAGAAATAAGATTCTCTGGTCTGATGAGACCAAGATAGAACTTTTTGGCCTTAATTCTAAGCGGTATGTGTGGAGAAAATTAGGCACTGCTCATCACCTGTCCAATATAGTTCCAACAGTGAAGCATGGTGGTGTCAGCATGATGCTGTGGGGGTGTTTTTCAGGTGCAGGGACAGGGCGACTGGTTGCAATTGAGGGAAAGATTAATGCGGCCAAGTACAGGGATATCCTTGATGAAAACCTTCTCCAGAGTGCTCAGTACCTCAGACTGGGCCGAAGGTTTACCTTCCAACAAGACAATGACCCTAAGCACACAGCTAAAATAACGAAGGAGTGGCTTCACAACAACTCTGTGACTGTTCTTGAATGGCCCAGCCAGAGCCCTGACTTAAACCCTATTGAGCATCTCTGGAGAGACCTAAATGGCTGTCCACCAACGTTTACTATTCAACCTGACAGAACTGGAGAGGATCTTCAAGGAGGAATGGCAGAGGATCCCCAGGTGTGAAAAACTTGTTGCATCTTTCCCAAAAGGACTCATGACTGTATTAGATCAAAAGCGTGCTTCTACTAAATACTGAGCAAAGGGTCTGAATACCCTTTGTACCTGGATATTTCTTTTTCTTTTTTAATAAATCTGCAAAAATGTCAACAATTCTGTGTTTTTCTGTCAATATGGGGTGCTGTGTGTACATTAATGAGGAAAAAAATTAACTTAAATGATTTTAGCAATGGCTGCACTATAACAAAGAGTGAAAAATTTAAAGAGGTCTGAATACTTTCCGTACCCACTGTATGTGAGTTCTATGTAGAGATTGGTTGAAATGTCAAAAAAATTAAAAATAATTCAACACATTATGGTGTTCGGTTTTCAAGATACACAAGAACCAATTCCATAATTTTTGTAGTTCATATAAGCAGTAAGGGAGATGTGCATGTACAAAAATCTTAAAGATCCTTCCGTACAAATAGGTTTCTTTAAGCAAAGAAAAATATTGGGTATTAACAATACATAAAAAAAAATAAGTTATTAACAGGTGAAATGAGATTCAACCTTATACAACTAGAATCAAAATAAATAACAAATTAAAATACCATTAAATGTCATTAAAAATCATGGCACAAATGCACACACACAAACTGTCACTGGACCACCCACATTTACATCACACAACCTAATCTACACATAATTACACAAGATCACACAGTTGCATTAAAGAGACAGAATCATTGTTCTACCTTCAAAGCTCATAACAGCAAAAAAGAGGAACAGAAAGTTAGCAGGCATGTGAAAAGAAAGCTTAAAATAAAAACAGATATTCACCAACCGTGACCACCAAGTTGGGTACAGCGGGCCAAACTAATAATAAAGTGCACATGCAGGTGATCAGCAATGTTCATTCTGCATGTCTCCACTTTAATAGCATGATAAAGTACATAAGTACAGTGAAAGACTGCATTCAACCTGTATTTATTGTGTGTGAGAGTAATAGTTAAAAGAATTGGCTACTGAAAACCCATAATTATTGACCACTTATCTAAAAACTGGTGGGGAGTTGGCATCCCCCTATGGTGGTACTTTAGGCCTGAAGTAGGACAGTTCAACAGTAGTGTTTTCAACTAAAATATTTCTTAAGAATCCTGGAAATCTGAAGCACAAATGTTTCCTGTCTGAGAACAACCCTTTTTTGTTTACTAAACTGGTGAATATGAATATAAATGTATAGGTAGAGCAAAAACGTACTAGATCACAGGGTACCAACTTATTGTACAATGTACAATTTAAGTTTGGTTTAGGTTCAACTGTACCTTTAATGTCTTCATCTTCAATAGTGGTGTTGGCACTCTCTGATGATTCCTGAAAGCGAACAAAAATACACACATAAACAAACAAGCAAACAAATAATTTAAGAATTTAAATAGTAATTTCTTTAAATAGTAATTGACTAATAATTTGAATTTTAAACAGGCTCAAGTTAAATGATGATTAAAACGATCAGAAATAGTAACCCCCTGTTGTAAAAAGAAGCTGAAACCAGCCTTAATTGACCTCCCTGTATTGATAGAGGTTAGTTAGATAAACACTGGTTTGGCCAGCAAACCACTTTTTCCAGAAGTTTCAAACCTTATTTCATATTGCAGAATAACTGACTTGATGCATTTTATTAACATTGTTCTAGATAAAATAGAAATTATGCATGTTGATGTGATGATTGACCCAGATAAGTTTGATTATAAAATTTCAACATCATGTGTTCTATTTCCAAACCAAACAAGAACAGCACTTATTTCCACTGTGCAAAGTGAACCGAACTATTGAGATACTAAAGAAACATCTGAAGAAAACATGCAAAGGATAAACACAATATAATGACGACAACTTGTCACTGACAAGTACTGTACTGTATATGATGCCCTAGCAAACATACAGTGCCAAGAATAAGATTGTGAATTCTGACAGCATCTAGTTTTATACTCTGGTAAATCAACCGCATACTACAAATGTTGTTCATACACTGACAAAATTGTATCTGTATATTTTAAAAAACTGTAACTGTATATTTTAGAAAAAAGTGCTTGCAACCAGGCACACAATTATTTCTAGTAGTCTGAACAAGCTACATTGCATCCAGTTTATGATGATCTTCATCAAAGTCACAATTATAGACTTAACTAATAACACTGAGTTGTTCTTAAAATTGCATTGAATATTACTCAGTGAATTCAATAAAAATCTAAAAATTACAATTGTTTGTGTGTTACTGTAGTCAGATTGTGCTTGTCTGTCACTGTTAAATTAAGTTAAATTATCCGTTATTTTGTAAAATGTATTCCTTTTTAATACTTCTAGCTAAATTTGGACGTCACTGACTTTCATTATATGGACAAAATTGTTTAAATATTTTTCTAAATATCATCTTTTGTATTCTGCAAAAGAATGAAATGAGGGTAAACAAGCTTAACATTTCAGACTTTAAACCTTCCATCCCTCTTGCTTGCTAGGCTGTATCTTTACAAACTGAATTATTATCTCTGAGATAACAGACAGCATGAATCAGATGCACTATATAGACATTAAGTTCAAAATAACTCACAATATCCCTTGTATCTTAATTTCAAAAACTTGATCCTCATCGAACACTTAATACCTTATTTCCATCAGTGGGATTGTGGATAACAGTAGTTTGAGGCTCCTGATATAGAGGTGCGTAGGGAGAGAAAAGAAGATAAAACAATAACAAGAGATAGTGTGTCAGAATAAGTAGTAGTGAGTTAAAGAGTTAAAGGACACCAAGTATAACACGCCGAGTCAGTGAGAGCCTAGATGTTACTATCCTGAACGTGCTCAGGTAAATTTATTATAGTAGACAGCAGTTTATCTTTAAAAATTCCCATGTCAATTATGTGCAAGATAATGCATCTAACGTTAATGCATCTAGTATTTAGTGAAGAATTTTAGCAATAGTAATTAGCAAAAATTACATAAATTACAAATTCAGCTGACAGAAATGAATGACAATGTTGAAATTAATAATCATGTGAAGTCAGGATTCCAATATCTTAAAGTAACTTTTTCTAACAAAGCTTGGTGAACTTTAGAAAAGAAGAAGAGCATACTGGTTTAGACAATTGGTCATGTAATTGTGAGATGGAAATATGGGTAATACTTACTACAGTACATTTTCACTAGAGCAAAAGTACAGCATACCCAGCCAAAGCATGCAGTAACACAAGAAAGTATCAGGAAGAACACAAACCAGGCTTTCAAAACCTCTTTCAAAAAGTCTCTGGGGTTTGCTTCAAGTGTTGGTAATGTTTTGTTATTGCATACGTTTCATTCATAGGAGCAATTTAAAACATGTATGTTGAATAGCTTGATTTAATCAACTAATAATAAAAATGACCAAATCGTTAAGGATGCTATTCTGTTGTGTTTTGATGATTAAACCAAATGACTCATTAACTGATCTCATAGGCTGTTACACACCGGTTTGGTTTCCATAAAACATTACAGAAAGAAGCAACACCAACAGGGTTCAATGAAGGACAAACTGTGTTGCAGGTATTCTTATCTTGGATGGTGTACTTGTAGAGATTTTGTAAATGCACCAACTGATAATTTTCCATTTACTTGTGAAATCATTCCCAGCCGAAAATTACAGTACATTTTTTCAGTTATCGACAACATTTCTTTTTATGTTGAACTGACATACTGTGTATATCATATATTTTTTATTATTTTTTTTAGTTTTGCTGAAACCCATCGAATCATGTTAAGAAAAGAACAGTGAGCAGAACTAGAATCTTAACAAATGATGGCTACTATGAATAAGTTGGTCTTGATTTATTCAACATTTTTGCTCACTACAAACTTCACAAACTTTCATTTGCGTTATTTCAGAGTTTTGATGACTTTTATTCTAAAATATGGTACTATTCTAATAATAATGTGCAGGAAATGTCTAGAATAAATAAAACTCATCCATGAGTCCGCATTTAGTGCTCTTCCAAGCTTTATAATGGGGGTATGTGGGTGTTTTTGTTCAACAGTCCAAAAGTAGCCAAATAAAGCACATCCATTCATATTGAAATGCGCATTATATCATTTTACATATGGATTTTTTGTTTTTTTTTTTTACAAAAACGCATGGCTTCGCTACAGGAGGCCTTTATTACCCTGGCTGCACCTTTTAATTAGAATTGCATGGCTTTATTTAACTAATTTTGGACTGTTGAACAAAAACACCCACCTACACCCATTCTAACGTTTGGAAGAGCCAGACAGTTTAATATAACGCCGGTGATGCCATCTAAAGAAGAAAGTCATATACACCTAGCATGCCTTAAGTTGAGTGTGGTTAATTTTCATTTTTGGGTGAAACTAACCCTTGAACCCCACAATGATGCACCTTTTAAAAGCATGGTTAGCTCATGTATGCACAAGGAAAGAATAGTCAGTTAGCAAACACACAAGCACCGGCCAAAGGTTACACGGAGAGTCCTTGAGCACAGCATGAAGTGAACCTCCCCAAAATACACTCTATAAGGTCAATTTTAAGAACATGAAAACATTTCTTATTGTGGGGTAATCAGTAACAAGCACAAAACCCTTACTAAACTATCAGCATTACAAATTTGCAAACAGCTAGAAATTTGCTGGAAAAAAATCTTGTACATTGCTTTCAAACATTTCAAATATGGTCTGTAAATATATTACACCCTGTAAAAACAGCTGTACGATGGAGCAGTCTATTTATTTAGTACCCGACTCAGGTGTTCTTTGAACACAGAGTGTTAATGATTACTGATTAATGACTACATGGAACTTGCATATGCATAGACTAATGACACCAATGGACCTATCCCATTAAGCATTTTAGGATTTTTTTTAAAACTCAACCATTAAATAAAGTATAGCCTATATAAAATCATTGAATTATTAAATATAACTGTTCTATATTTAAGAAATTATAAATATATCTGCTTATTTATACATTTACTTGAATGTTTTAATACAAACAAAATAAAACATAATACTTCATTTAGCACTCTAGTCCACAGTACACATTTATCATAGTAATTGTTACCATTATTTGAAATACTTTGGAATTATTCTCTCTCTGCATTGATATATCAATGCAGAATACATACCCACACTTTCAGAATATTGCTAATTATTTGACAGACTGCATTATTTTAATGCAGGATTTCACACATGAAGAAGGTGCTGAATTGATTTAAAAGAGAAAGGGCATGCCAACAAAGAAAGAAAAAGAGAGAAATGTGAAGCCAGTGGTAAGAAAAAGCAACTGACAAAAGTCATACAAACAAAATACCAGAGCAGGAGAGGGGGCAGGTTCTTTAGGGCTGGTGATTACGTTGGTTTTGTTGTTGATCTATAGGTGGGAGGGGACAGAGGCAGACAAGCAAAGCTTTAGAACAGCAAGGGAAATGTCAAATTCTATTAATCTAAAATGTAAAAACTGAACTGATATTACACAGCTTGGATGTTTAAGGAATAGTTAATTCACATATTTGATCATAATCACAATTAACTATTCCTCAACTGCAGCAAAATTGGACCATCAAATAATTAGATTTTTCATTGGAAACGGTCATTTATGCAAAATGGCATTTACAATTCTGTCTGAATTATGCTGTGGAAATGACAAGTTATTTAAAAGCCACAAAAGTCTAACAGGCATAAAAGTCTGACTTGTAATGTTTGCAACGGAATAATCTTGTAGAGGACTTCATGTAATTCACAGATTCCCAGGGAAACAACTAGATCATTAAACAGCATGACGCAGCAAATACTTTTCATTGGCATCAAATTATCCGACCAAACCTCTCAAAATCCTCTTCTATTGAAGCAGTCATAATTTTTTGATGGATTATACATGTTTTTAAGACAAAGAAAAAGAAAAGCACACTTCTATTAAATACATACAGTGTTCCCTATCAGACTACAGAGACTATAATCTAACTGAATTTAAAGTAACCCTGAATATAATATTCCAGTAACAATCATGTTAATATGCTTTTCATTCTTCTTAAGCCAATTAAACCTACCCCTATTTTGCTGTTGGGATCAATGAAGAAAACCATAAAGGATATGAAGCAGACATGTAATACATTTTTATCCTTTTGTCCTTATATTAAAAACTTGGATGTTCTACACTAGTAAATAATCCAGAATTTTACCAAAGAACAGTATACAACTGAAAAGGTTTTCAGTCTATATCTAAAACTGAGCTATAAAGAAGAGAATTACAGTACTAGTGACTAGAGAATTATACAAATAATGAGAGTATTATAACTAGCACGTCTCACCATTGCAACTTCTGTAGAGTTAGGCTTCCTTTTCTGCAGTTAGATATAGTAAAATATAAAAATAAACCCTTATTATCACCATGCTATCAGATGATGCATTTCTCATTGTACTAATTCTGGAGCAAAAACTGTGGCAACAATATTCTTATCCTCTCATGAAAAGAAAATGCTTTTATCAAAGCATACTGTATATAACAGGAAAAACATTAAAACTTTGTCTACAAACTTTTTTTTCAGCTTTGCCATGTTTGATTGGGACAAAGAGACTGTATCCCACTTTGTACAGTATACTTTTGCGCTATATATGTGGGCCTTCTCTTATAATTAAGAGTTTTAGCTATTCCATTAAAAAAACTAATATTCATGCTACCCCATGCAATGACATTGTAGAGAATTTAGTTTTTGGAGGGTTTTTTTCTGTTCTAAATTGACAATACCCATGTGAACGCAGTGAGCTAAAAAAGTGGTATACAGACTCTATTGGGAATAGAGCCCAGTTCAAAGCCCAGACCCGACTATTACGTTTTATACACATTACAAGTAATGAATGTTACATAATCAGATTATTTAAAGTAAAACAATTCTAATTAATCAAGTTACTTTTTCAAATAAATAACTTTTCCGTTTCCGTTGTGTGGAGTACAAGTGTGAAGACCATGTTTCAAGATGCACGGTCAATATACTGTTGCCTGAAATGTGAAACATGACAGCACTGACAGAACAGAATCTGGAGGGCAGTAAGGGGAAAGGAAAATACACTTCTGCTGTTTGACATAATCCTCAGTCTCTTTTTGGGCCATCTGACCAAGATCGGCCCTCTGGGAACAATGGTTGAGGAGCTGTAGCTTTTGACCTCAGGTCTATACGCCTAAGTGTGCACAAATGTGCCACCGCGTGAGTCCGCAAACCCCAGTCTTTCTGAGGGGGCTGTTTCTCTTTAAACATCTCTTCAACAGTGGGCATTTCAGTATACCCTTGCTCCAACAAACTGAAAATGGTAAAGTCTGAAACAGCATGATTAGTGATGTGTGTTGAGTGAAAGACTTTAAGGACCTCCAGGACCTGACAGAGATCCTTAAAAAAAATGGCAGTGACCTTCTTGCCAGCCAAGGAGAGTTTGTCTAATTTAGACTGTTCCGCTGGCTGGGCTGGCTCATGCATTTTCTGACTACTTGGAGAAAGAACACCTGCCTGACAGTCAAGAGTCTGAAGCAGCAGTGGAGAGAACATCAAGCCTGAAGGAGATTGCATCACAGACGTTCAGGCTTGGGCACATGCAAATTCCACTGGAGAAATATGCTGCATGTATTCCGGTGAGAAATGACAGAAAAAGGGAAAAATCTGTTGGGTCTTCCTCCATAGCCTCAAACACAACATCAGATCCCCAAGATCCTACGTAGCTCATGCAGTGCCTCAGCAACTGCAGAACTACTGGACCCCCAACGCTGCACATTTTGCATGCCTCCCCAATCAAGCACACCTAATTCAGATTATCACCTCATTAGTAAAGACGCCTAGATGTGAAATGGGTTTGTCCAACAAAGCAGATATTCAACATGTGCTGATGGGGGATGTCTGATTGCCCTCCTTTACTCGATAAGAAGGCCAGCCTTGAGCGAAACACTTTAATCTTCAAATTAGCATAGTGTATGCAGTTTGAACAGTTGTTAAACACTGCTTTAACATGTTTAAAGTCAAAACACTCAACACACTTATTGCATGCGTGTTCTCGCTCATAATGAAAGGAGCACACAGTAGCACACACTTACGGAAAGCTATCCAGTTCCTCTGTGAGAAAAGATAAACTTGACGTGGGTTGCTAAAACTGTTATCTAAATAATCATCCAAAAGCTTCTTAACCATGGCTTGATAAAATGTTCCAGAAAAAGAGAAACTTGGGGAATGATAGTGTTAATGCTAAATTTTTGGGCTCTGGCGACAAAGTGCCTCGTAGGGCAGTGTGTTCATCATTAGCAAATTAATTGGGCTTCAGACAACAGTCACACCCGAAGGTATATAACACATATGTCTCCCTTGTCTGACACACCCATTTCAGGTATTAGAATCTCTACCAAGGAACTGATGACCTGAACTGGGTGCATTTGATTAAGCATGTACAGTGTTAGGGGAGCTCTATGAACATGGCGGAGAACCACTGATATAGACTATGACATTCTTTTGGATAGGCTCAATAATTAAGATGGAATTTATGGGCTGAGATTAGCATAGTTCAGGTCCTCCCTATTCAATTGCTATCAGTGTCTTTGTGTTAATAACAAGGTGTCAGATAGAACACAAGTAAAATATGGAGTGAAACAGGGCTCAGTATTACGTCCTTTACTTTTCTATGCTTCCTTAGGGGGACATTATCGGGAACCATGGCAATAGTTTCCCCTGTTACACAGATGATACTTAGGTTTATATTTCCTCCAGACCTATTGAAACATTTCAATTTACCATGCTGATTTTGAGTGTATTTGAGTGTGATATCAAAGAATGGATGGCTAGTGATTTAATTCTTCTAAATTTTGACAGATCAAAAGTATTAGTTATTGGACCATGTTTCTCAGTTATTAGATCCTCAGAATATAATCTGTCTTTGGATGTAATGTGCAACCCGATGGATGTCTTGTAGAATCAAAAAAGTTAGCAGCTAGAGTGCTTACTATAACCAATAAATATTACCATATCAGCTACATTTTATCATGACTTCACCGATTGCCTGTTACATTATGCTCATTATACACAAATCTTTGAATGGTCTGGGTCTAGGCCCTCATTACTTATGTGACCTTCTATTGCGCCATCCATCACATATGGCTCCTAAACTATAGAACAGCACTGTTTTCCTAGCACAGCTTGGGACTCAGACACACTAACTTCGGTTTAAGTAACTCAGTAATGAAAAGAGTTTGTAACCCTATTAAAGCATGGGATGAAATCAGTTCATCTGTCCAAGGGTGGGCAATATAACAACCAAAATCTTAAACCCGGTCAAGGCTTTTCTCTAAAACCAAACTGTTATAAATGTAACAAAACATTTCATACCATTTAACAAAACAAAGATTTCATATCTCCCATACCATACAGATTTCCATATTACTGCATAATGAACTTATAACTAACTTGCAACTACTATAAACATACCCAGCTTTTTCTGCATATACACACACACACACAATTAGCCTTCTCGCTACAACAAATTGCTACACCATTTACGACATTCTACCACCAAATGATTCTCTGAAAACAAGTTTTTTTTTGGGGGCGGGGGCGGGATTATTATTTTTAATAATCCCCTAAAAATCAAGGCCCATTTGACAAGTTCTTCCAACATAGGCCTACTTTGATAATTTCAGACACTCCATACCTAATCTTGAATAAAATTTGGATACAGCCTATAACTTAAAACACTATTCCAAACTCATTCAGCACTGATTAACACTGCTTTCACATGGTTTGAAAGGCACAACCCATGTGTTAGCTATATGAATCAGTTGGAGAGACAACAGTGAATTGGAGTGTGAGATGTAAAGATATGGGTTACTCAGTGACCCTAAATGCTGGACCTCAAGAACTGAAGAGTCTTATCTATTTTATTTAAAAAGGGAGAGTACAATTTTTTTTAATAATGTGAATACTGAAATCAAACAAGTATGTAGACAATGAGAATTGTTTATAAAAAAGGCAATGCGCATTGTTTATAAAATAGGCGCTACAGGATTGTAGGACAGATATACATTATATACATAGTCCTACATACCCAATCAAACTAAAAAAATAAATGTCTATATATGTCCCCACTGGAGCTGACCCATCCTCCAGAAATGCTTTCTGAAGCCATTACCCAAAAGAGAACTAATGTATGCACATGCTCACTCATTAAAAATGCTAAACAAATGTGCATGTGCAGTTGCTGACCAGGAACCAAACAAAACAGCTCTGTGTTATATATTTAGTGTAGGTCCAGGGGTGCAGCATCAGTTCATACACATAGTGGGAATACGACTATGGTTCATGTCCATTTACCTCCCACAAATTAGTTACTAAATACAACTGGGTGAAAGGCATGTCACCTAATTAATATTCTTGATATTTTTTTGTCACACTTTTTGTCAATTGATAGACAATAATGGTTCATGTCCATGGCACATATAGTATGTTTCAAAGTTTAATACTTAGCTTACATACAGTAACCTACCTTAACACCATCAGGTTTCTTGTATGGATTCTTGCCTGTTGAGTGAAATTAAAAGAATAATTGTGAACAAAGTGGGATAAAAGGAAAGGGTTAGGGGCAGACAGGATTAGTGTTTAATGTCTAAAATAGTACATATGACATTTTCAATCACTGTGCACTCATGATCCATTGGCCTCAAAATCAAACCCCCTGAATGAATCATAATCAAATATTTGCATAATGTAATGAAATGTGATTAAGAAGCAAATTAAATATTTTTTTGTGTCAGCAAGATCCTGATTTTGTAATAAGACAAACAAAAATATGTACTATACAGTGAAATGCTACTTTTGAAACACTTTGCTACAGGGCTATACAATTTAATAATAATAATTCAAATTGTGATTATTTTGATATGCATTGTGATTGCTTTTTGAACCATGATATGATAAATATGTAATTTTGCTGGTGCTTTGGACATCACAAGCTAATAGCACAAAAAGACATACATGACACTGAAATAGCCCATTTACTATGTATTATGAAATTTTTATTGGACACACTAACAGGTTATTTAATGAAATCCTAGCCTTTACAGGTTTCAGTAATGGACAAGACCATTCTTATGAAAACACCCCCCCCTTTTAAAAAAAAGGGGTCCTATTATGCTCTTTTACAAAGTCTTGATGTTGTTTTGGGGGTGTACTAGAACAGCCTCAGGCTTGGTGGTTTCGAACAAACGCAGTATTTTCACATATTTCCTTTATTAAACTACCTTTCTCCAAGGCTCGGCACAAAGGCTCGAATAGTTCCGGCTTTGAGAAGGTCCGCCTTTCCGAAAAAAACAAAAGTGTTGTGATTGGTTTGCTGTCCCAATGCGTTGGGATTGGAGAACAGCTAGACGGTGTATTGTTTCGTACAGCAACGCCCTTGCTCCTTCTTTCACAAAAAGCTTTTTGGGCGGGAATCGGAGGCCACGGTCCTCCCTAGTGTTGTGGAAGCTGTTTCATCAGTAAAATTGTGCAGTCCACAGTAGCAAATTGTATAATGTATATGTCAGGGACAGAGTTAAAAAATAAATAGCAACCACTGTTTTCTGACATCATCCGCTTTAGGAAGCCATTTTTCATGGAGGTGAAAAAAATAAAAAATAAAATAAAAACGCGTTTCAGGCGGTCGCGCACCAGATGAGAAGCACAGCATCGCGTTGCGCCACGTCTTTACAATTCAAATACATTATTTCTAGAGTGTCGGCACACCGGCAGCGCCGGACGACATCTATCCGCGGTGCCCAGCTACGTCGTGTTATACTTGTAAGATTTGTTCTAGACATGCCGAAAATTTGAAGCTACAGCACAGCAGCTCTTCTTCTTGGTGGTTTTCTCTGATGCACTAACTCTGCAGCAGCACTTCTTCGTCATCCCGTCTGATGCACTCACTCAACCAAGCGTTCTAACCACAACCTCGCTAGAAAGAATTTATGTAGGCAGGAATTCTTTGTAATGATATTCCAATGAGCCGCTTTGTGATATCACAAAGCCCGGAAAACAAACGCTGTAGTCCAAACGAGCCGTTCGTTGTAGTTCTTGAAAAGGGATTTTTAAAAAATTAAATATCTCCCTTTGGAGTGGACTTTGAGATTTGTAACTTTTTTTATGCCAAAACATACACACTGACTAAAATTTTAAAAAAAGTGAAAAAGCATAATAGGACCCCTTTAAACTGGCTAATTTTACAGCCCTTCTGCAATGAAAATGTTAAAATCTTCTGTATTATCTAAGATGCTTAACATCTTCTCAAATATAAAAAGAGCATAACTTCAACCTTTTGACATGATTCAAAGAACAACTATTAAAAAGCAAATGCAAAGTAAACTGAAGAGAGTTTCTTACTTGAGAAGTTCCGTGTAGCAAGCATTGTAGTAAGGATAGCACCCTAAAACAGTCCAGAAAGAACAGAAAGGCAAAGATCAACTTAATCATGAGTCTTGGTAGCTGTGTAAAATATTAGTCAATGCTAGTGGATAACGATTAATCTAGATAAGCATTTTAAATGATGTAATTCAGGCTAAAAACCCAAGTAGACAAAAAAAGTCAACATGAAACAAAAATTTAAATAATTTTTTTTACTTAATGGTCCTGCTCTTTTTGTATATAATGCACACTATTCTAAATACAGTATAACAATTATCTTTATAACCTTTAATACAAATTCAACCCTTACCCTCCATCCAACTCTTATAGAGATTCAAATCAATTTATAATGGGTAACAGCCCCATGAAGTGCTAAAAAGTGCTTTTTTGTGGTTATTAGTCAGAATTAAATAGGTTTTCAACTAGAATGCTGTGTGTTTGTGCATTTACATGACTCTGTTTCTGTTTCTTACTTTAAGCTTCCTCCTGGCATTGAATTTCTTCAGGCATTCCACTGTCTCCTGTCTGTGCATCATGGATGCCACTGTGGAACGTTGCTATGATACAGACAGGTAAACAATAAATCAAAAACAGTTTCAGATCTATTCTTAAAATCTATATTTTGCAGGGGTAAAAAAAAGCATACAAGTCCTGTACATTATTTAGAATCAGTTAAAGAAAAGGACAGGGGTCACTGTCGGGAACAAACATTTGGTGCACATTCTTTTAACAGTTGTACCAATTTATCTTAGCAGAAGCTAAATGCAGAAGTAATTGTGCACTGAGACACTTTTTGGTGAAGTGCAAAAATAATTTGAATTATTACTTCATTATTAATTAATATAAATAATAATAATGATAACTGGCATAAACAATTAAAATGGAATTAATAACTTCGATTAGGAGTAATCCAATATAATATAATGCATTACTTTTAAAAGTGATGTTCCCCAAAACTGATGACAGTATGTAAAGACAGTGTAGATAATAAAAATGTGTGTGTGTGTTTGTGTGGGTTAATGAGTCTGTACCTCCCTAACCATATTTTAAGGGACAAAACATAAAACAACATTAGAAATCTATGCAATCTACATCCCCTTTTAGACAGAACAGCAAACTTGTGTGTGTATGAGAAAGTGAGTAGACATACACAGATCCAGGGGTGTTTGAGGGCCTCAGCTGCTGTGATGCGTTTGGCGGGGTTTATAGTCAGCATCTTGTTGATCAGATCTTTGGCCTCTGGTGTCACTGTGTCCCACTCAGGAGAGGGAAACTAGGGAAAAAAAGCACACACACACACACACACAAATCAACAGATTAGGATGGCCTTGATACCACACTGAACAGCGGGTTTCATTCATGGATATGGGGAGCACAGGAGGTTTCATATGTGATTCAGATCATCAGCTAGGAGAGAGCTTCATGAACTGAACTGAGTGTGTGAGATAAGAGAGACAAAGGGTCCTATTTTAAATGATTTAAGCCCATGGTCTAAAGCGCACAGCGTAGGTGCACTTAGGGTGTGCCCTAATCCACTTTTGCTAGTTTAACAACGGGAAAAAACGATCGGTGCGACCGGCGCATGGTCTAAAAGGGTTGTCCCTATTCTCTTAATGAGAAGGGTGTATTTGGCATAACGTGCAATAAACAATCAGAGTCTCATCTCCCTTCCTTAAAGAGCCAGTTGCATGCGTGACATGGCGGATTGCTATTTACACGGTTGAATTTGCAAGCGCAAAGACAGAACGCGTCTCCAGAGATTAAGCGGAGCTGCTCGTGCGCGAGCAAATAGGTAGCCTAATTCTGATACATGCAATGACCATCCATTATGACATGTAGGCATATTTATATTCATGTAGCCTATACAATAATAATCTTTTACATTGCAATCCTTTAATCTTTGGCATGCTTGTGTGTTGCTGTGCTTCCCTGTGTGTGTAATAAGCAGAGTGTACGCGTGCTGTGGACCCACCTATAATAATGCGGTCTTTAAATAAAAAAAAAATTATTGCGCCAGGTTTAACCAGGTTTTTGTTGGCGCAGTCCATTTCAGTTGCCTCAAAATAGCAACGCCCCAGCAATGCGCTTGAACACACCTCGTTTTCAGACCAGCATGCCCATGGGCGCATAAATGGGTGCAAATGCATTTGCTATTTAAACAACGTGGTGCAGGACGTGAAAATGACAACTGCGTCGGGCTGACACTAGCAAAAAACACTTGCGTTGCGACTGGCGCCACATTGCGCCGAGTGTGTGATAGGGCCCAAAATGTCCAGTGCAAATACATGACTGAAAACCAAAAATTTGTCTAAAGTGATGCTGCTGCATTATAAATGTACTATTCTGCATGAATAAACATTCTGAATGTCCTATCAATAAAAGATGGAGCCTTTCAGAAGATCAGGTCCAAAGAAGCCAGATGAGGCAATGTATAGAAGCGCGTTTAGGGAAATAATTTAGTCTCATCTGAGCCAAGCTGGACAGAAGCCAATGAACTGCTCATTCTCTGTTACCTTCTTCTTCACTCTCTGACGGAAAAGTATGATTTGCCTAACACAAAATAAACTACACAAAATTATGATTTGCATTGAGTTACTACATCGGTGTTGCTTTCTCTTGATTAACTGTCAGAGAGTATCAAATGTAGATAAATAGTTGAATGAGGACAATTGAAAATGTAAATGTGTCAGGACAATATCTAGCATTGTAAGAAGCATAAATGAAGCATATTCAACATTTCTTAAAGAATTGAGTATGCTATTGTTACGTAACTTATATATGATATACTGTATAGCTGTTTAAGAAATCTTACATCATATGCACCAGCTTTGATCTGCTGGTAAAGTCGATGTTGGTCTTCATCCCAGAAAGGAGGGTAACCCACAAGAAGGATGTACAGAATAACACCTATTCAAGAATTAAAAAAATGCATGTATAGTGCCGTGTCCTTATTTTTTGCATATTTGTCACACATAAAAGATTCAGATCAAACAAATTTTTTTTTTTCACAAATATAATGCAAGTAAATACAAAATGCCGTTTTTAAATGATGATTTCATTTATTAAGGGAAAAAGCTGTCCAAACCTGCCTGGCCCTACGTGAAAAAGTAATTGCCCCCTAAATCTAATAACTGGTTGTGCCACCCTTTGCAGCAACAACTGCAATCAAGCGTTTGCGATAACTGGCAATGAGTCTGTCACATCGCTGTGGAGGAATTTTGGCCCACTCTTCTTTGCAGAATTGTTTTAATTCAGCCACATTGGAGGGTTTTCGAGCATGAATGGACTGTTTAAGCTCATGCCACAGCATCTCAATCGGATTTAAGTCCGAACTTTGATTTGGCAACTCCAAAACCTTAATTTTGTTTTTCTTGAGCCATTCAGAGGTGGACTTGCTGGTGTGTTTAGGATCATTGTCCTGCTGCATAACCCAAGTGCGCTTGAGCTTGAGGTCACAAACTGATGGCCGGACATTCTCCTTCAGGATTTTCTGATAGGGTGTAGAATTCATGGTTCCATCAATTATTGCAAGTCATCCAGGTCCTAAAGCTGCAAAGCAGCCCCAGACCATCACAATACCACCACTATGTTGGACTGTTGGTATGATGTTCTTTTTATGAAATGCTGTGTTGGTTTTACGCCAGATGTAATGGGACACACCTTCCAAAAACTTTAAACTTTTGTTTCAGTCCACAAAATATTTGCCCCAAAGTCTTGGGGATAATCAACATTTTTTTGGCAAATGTGAGACGAGCCTTTGTGTTCTTTTTGGTCAGCAGTGGCTTTTGCCTTGGAACTCTCCCATGGATGCCGTTTTTGCCCAGTCTCTATCTTATTGTTGAATCATGAACACTGCCCTTAATTGAGACAAGTGAGGCCTGCAGTTCTTTAGATGTTTTTCCGGTTTTTTTTATGACCTCCTGGATGAGTCGTCGTTGCGCTCTTGGAGTAAGTTTGGTAGGCCGGCCACTCCTGGGAAGGTTCACCACTGTTCCAAGTTTTCTCCATTTGTGGATAATGGCTCTGACTGTCCCAAAGCCTTAGAAATGGCTTAATAACCATTTCCAGACATGTCAACTATTTTGTTTCTCATCTGTTCTTGCATTGTTGTTGCTCTTTACATGCTTACTTTTGTCAACAGGTTCTATTTAAGGTTGATTTCTGATTCAACAGGTCTGGTAGTAAATCAGCCGGGGGTGGTTTAGTGAAATTTAACTCAGCTTCTAATCATCATTTAAAACATGCATTTTTTTATTTACTTGCATTATCTTTGTGTAATATTAACATTTGTTTGATGATCTGAATCTTTTAAGTGTGACAAATATGCAAAAAAAACAACAACAAAAAACAGGAAGGGGACAAAATCCTTTTCACAGCACTATAGGTATAAGGTATAATAAAGTATATTTTGTATTAATATATATTATATAAAAGATAGACAGTTCCAGCCTCAGACTGAGACCATGGACCACCCACAGACTGCTTACCAACCACCCAAAACTAAAGTACTTTTATAATTTAGTAAATTCTAAATGGCTAGAAGACAGTAGGGGTGCAGATAGTCACAAAGTCTGAATATGTATGTTAAAAAAAACTGAATATATAAATAATCACGATCAGACTTATTGATAGACATACTTTGTATGTTTAATTTTGTGAGAGTAATTTTTCAAGCGTGATTTAACTGGGATATCCAAATAGAGCTCTTTTTTTTCCTATCTGAACAAATTTAAGTTCAGATACTGGTTTAAAACTGTGCTCCTTTTAATGCAATTGTTTGCTCATTAAATTACAGAATTACAATGATTTTGCTATTACAGCAAGTATAGAAAACATAATTTGCTAACTGGTTACTCATGAGTTCATCCACTCTCATATTATTCTGGATTTCATTTCACACTTTATCAAATATTCACTGCAAGAGACTTATGGCAAGCTTGCAAATCAGATGAAAACGTATTTTATTTAGACAGCTGGCCCATTATGATCACCATAGTGGCAACACAATTAAACTGAATAAAACATGTCAACTGTTGCAATCAAACTGTAACTCTCCATTTATAATTATATATTGAGTATGCTGAACTCTAATGTACTTAATGTACATACATGTATATTTATTGATTTTCTTTCGCCAATTCAGATATAATTATTTAGTGAAAACAATTCTGAGTACAACTCGGACTATAAAGCAAAGGATATGTTATGTTATAAACATTATGTACAGAAATACAATTTAATTGGCAGCAGAAAATATCCACATAATGCTTGTGATTAGCAACCTACCACATGCCCACATGTCCACTGGTTTGCCATAAGGCTCCTTCCTCAGCACCTCGGGAGACAGATAACCTGGAGTTCCAGCAAACCCTACAAAATATAGCACAGACCTCAATTAAACCTGAGGGTTTTTTTCTTTAAACAGTCTACAAAATGACTTCCCCCTAAATTATCTCTTAAGAATTTACTTAAGGCATTTTTGTCTTTGGATTGTAGCCTAATTCTAAAATAACTTTAGTCTCTTTAGTCTCCCATCAAGCCCCAGAGGCAAAAAGCCCATAATGAGAGAGCAACCAAAGAGGAAAACTGGAGCTGAGTGTAAAGCCCTTGAGATCATTGTAATTAAACGCTAACACCATCAGGGTTTGTCCAAAAGTAAGACTAATCACACAACCCCACACAACTAATCATAAAACTTAGTGATAATAATAACATTATTAAAAAATTTAGCTGCAAGCAGCTATTACTGGGGTTCAAGCACGTTAAGGCCTTTAAGGTGGTATGCTTTTAGGGGTCAAACTATTATATTAATACTCAATAAGCATGCTAACACACACACACACAGACACACACATACATACATAGACATACATGCACACACATTTTGTTGCAGATATAGATATTTGAAATAAATGATAGGTGACACAATACTTATTGCAAGTCTTCTCTTTTTAAGAATTTATATATGTCATTTTCAGGTTTCACTGTAATCATAATCTGGCATAATTGTAAAAACTGATATGTCTGTATGAATAAAATGGTCAACTTTGACTAAATGTGATTTTAAATGTTATAACAGTGACTAAATAATGTCTAAGCCTGAATACATCAAACCTATGAACAGTACTGTTTTAGTGCGTTTAATGAGCCCATTAGTGGTCTACTGCTGCCATCTAGTGGTTATAATTGCAATTTCTAGTTCAACACTGTGTTTTTAACCTTTATAACTATTATGGTGTTATTTTTTGCCCAATCTCTCTTAAATGTTGCATGCTTGTTTAGAATGAAATTATGCATCATTCTACACAGTTTTGTGAAGTAGTGGGCTTTCTTTTAGGATTTATAGGCCTTTGGGTACACTATGTAAAGAACATATTATGAAATGACCGGTTTATAATTGTCCAAATTGTCAACATTTTTTTGATAATTATTTACCTAGAGAGTCTAGAGACTAGTACTGCACTGATTTTATTTATTTGATTTAACAATCTCTGATCTATTTTACAAAAGTAGTTTTTTAAAAATATCTTCAAATACTTAAAGCACAGTTTTTGATTGACAGCAGTGATCCTAGAGGCAAAGTTGTTCAAAATGAGTAGATGTATCATATGATAGAAGAACATTTACTCTGCAATTTGAGAACATTTACTATAGGGATATTGGGCCTCATTTATCAATCTAACGTAGAAACGAGCGCAGATCTGTGTGCACAAATCAACTTACGACAGCGTTCACGTGTGATTTATGAAACATTCGTATGTCGCCAATCTCATCGTATGAATGATCGCACGTTGATAAATGTGGCGGCATGAAAACAATCGTCATTTGAATATCATGCCCCTATAAACACCCTGGTTTAGAAGCCTCGCCCCTGAGTTTACGACATGCAGAAACGAAACCCGGGCAAAAAGAGGAAGTAATCTCGCTAAAGAGAAATTGACTTACTCCAAAACACACCGTTAACACTTGTAATTGCAAACCATTAGGCTACATTAATATATGTAATTTATATGTATATTAAAATACTGGTAAATATAACAGCCTATTTAGTACCCCTCACTCTACAACAAATATTTTAAATGTAACAGTATTCAGAACAGAACAAGAATGAAAAATAAGTAGTTATAAAATTATATTTTTAACTGTAAAATAAAACAAATTAGGCTATAGTGGCATTCATTATAAACAGCGTACAAATGTCAAGCAAAACTGAAACGGCTTTGGGCTCACGAGCCTGTCTCATACCAAAATAATCCAAATGTTTCCATTTTTGCCATATTTGTAACATTTGTTTGCATAACTATTATTCATTATGCAGCCTAAACATGGCTTTATACTTCACTCATGTTCTAATATCCGTGTAAAATCCTTCACATGCGCAAAAAATTTTATTGTTTGGGCGCTGCACGCTGATCTTACAGAGGACCTTTTAAAATAAACTGTGTAACTTTTATGTTTGGTTGACTGCATTTTATTTTGATGATGAATGGCTGAAATGTCAAGCAACGCTAGAACTAATGTTGTCTGTATGTGCGTGAGGCGCCTGTGTGATCAGATGTTTTAAATCAAATAAAGATCTAAAGAAAATATAAAATGGCCTTAATAGTGTCACAAAACTAGCATACCTATACTTTGTTGGCACAGTGTTTTTTCCCCCTATTGTTAATCTTTTAATTATATTATAGCCTATTATATATTTTGTGTGATCATATTTATTGTATTCCTTTTATAGACTTAATTTGTGTTTTTCTCCTTTCACAGAAGCGCTTCAGGTGCATGATGCGACGATTGAATCTTCACGGTCTTGTTTATGCTGCTATTCGTGCATATAAAGCTAAAGCTCTGTACAAAACAACACCAAAAAAAGACATTTTAATCTTACTGATTAACGATCGACTAATGGGCTTCGTTTGACGGTCAGGAATATAAAAATGAACAAAATGCTGTCAATCTACAATTCTCCACCGTATTTACTATGCTCTGCGCAGTTCAGCTAACTCAAAAACTTGCGTACACGAGCTGAGACCAGACGTGAGATTTGATCGTAGCCACCGCTCACGTCCATATTGATAAATTCCAAATTTTGCGTTAAAACAACCGTACGCTCAATTTTCTGTCGTACATTCGTTTCGTAAGCGCCACCCTTGGTCCTCTCCATGAACTTTGCATGCTTTTAAGAAATCATCTGTCACATGGTTTCACCAAGTTTCATAAAGTTTTGAGTTTGCATTTAGGTTTTATAGGCTTTTGGGTATATTTGGCCATGCCCCTTTTCTAAATGACCTAGTTATAGCTAACCAAATTGACAAATTATTGATCTAGAGAGTCCAGAGAATATTACTGCAGTGGTTTGATTGAGATTGAGCGAAAAACCTAGGACTAGTTCGCAAAAGTAAGTTTTTAACATATTTGTGGATATTTAATGAACAATTTGATTGACAGCATTAGTACCAGAGGCAAAGTTGTTCAGAATGAGGAGGTCTATCATATATGATATGAAGATCTAGTGTTTGTGTGAATATATGAACATGTTCTACAATTTGAGGTCATTTTCTATAGAAATATTTAGTTTTTGAGGCCTTTTTAACTGTTATAGCGCCTCCAATAGTCCGATCTCCATGAAACTTTGCGTGCTTATTTCGAGTCATCTGACACATGTTCTCACCAAGTGTAAAGTTTTGAGTTTTCGTTTAGGTTTTATAGGCTTTTGGGTATATTTGGCCACTCCCCCTTTATTAAATTACCAGATTATAGCTAACCAAAGGACAAAATTCAACTTTTTTTAATAATTATTCATCTAGAGAGTCCAGAGAATTGTGCTGCAGTGGTTTGATCGAGATTTAGTGAAAAACCTAGGACTATTTTGCAAAAGTAGGTTTTTAACCCAATTGATCATAATTAATGAACCATTTGGTTGACAGCAGTGGTTCTTGAGGCAAAGTTGCTCAGCATTAGGAGATCTATCAAATGATATGAAGATTGAGTGTATGTGTGAAAAATCTTGCAATATACAATCATTTAAGCACTTGAAAAACGCAATTTTGCCCCCCAGTGGCTGATTTCTTTCAAAATTCTTACAGACCTTTAGGGCCATGGGTCAAACATGCCCATCAAGTTTCTTCTCAGTCTATCTCCATAACCGGGCTACTGTGCTTAAAATTCTTTGGCCAATGGCGGCCATGTTTTTTTATATACGCGAATGTCCTAATAGACACTTGTGCCACTTTGAACAAAGACACTGCATACCAATTTTCAAGTTGATCGGACCAACAGTTGCATAGTTATAGCCGTTTTTATGTTTTTTTCTATCTTATAGTGCCACCAAGTGGCAGAGCTGCACAACTTTTTTTTGACCAAAGATTGAGCTCGTACACGTGTACCAAGTTTGGTGAAGATATCTCATTCTGTTCAAGATTTATAGCTAAATTTAGCAATTAGCTAAAGTTAGCATTGAACGGTTTTGTGTACTGTTGCGCGTGAAAATCGAAATTTTGAATTTTTTGATAATTACTGATAGTCACTGTCCAGAGAATATTTCTCCAGTGGTTTGGTTCCGATCAGGCAAAAAATCTAGGACTAGTTTGCAAAAGTAGGTTTTGGACATAACTCAATTTTGAGCAAAAAAAAACGGATTCCGAGAGACTTCGTAGAGAAAATCTCTTGTTCGTGTTGACCCAAGGATTCCAAAAGTGTAAAATTATTGAGTCTATGACAAACGGTGTACGAGCTAGAGCCAAAAAATTCTGATTTTTTTTTGCCCTGTAGCGCCCCCTTTTGACTGATTGAGGCAAGTCTTTGGATCTGAGTAGCGGTCAAGACTACTACAATCTGACCGTTTCAGCTCTCTAGGCCTTACGGTTTGGGCTGCATGATCAGTTTTAGGGCAGATGAATAATAATAAAAAAATCCTAACAATTACAATAGGGTTTCAGCACTATACGTGCTTGAACCCCTAATAATAATAATAATAATCATCATCCTTTCTGTAATTAAAGCCATTTTTAGCGAAGAGGAAAAAAAGCTATTTAGATTATTAATAACAGACTAATGACTAACACGTCTTGAAGTGTCTGAATGATACAAGTCATTAAAGTTCTAAAATTATACTTTTTTATCATACATAATTTGACAGTAATAATAAAAAACACTTTCTCCCTAGACTATCCCATAACATTCACTAACATCACAAAATATTGGAAAATTACACCGAAAAGTTAAGCACATCAAAGTCTAAAGTAACACACACAAAAAAAAACTATCACTAATATTTTTGCATAATGCAATTAGATTTAACTTGATCAGCATCTTCAACACTACCAGAAGAGAAAAGCAGTAAAAAATGTGCATGTCTTAGTTTATGTGGAATATGCTGATTACAGGGATACAAGAATATTAAATAGAAGTGGACTAGGTTCACCTCTATTTTTTTCAGAATAAAGGTATAACCATATCTTAATTGGAAAAAATATAATCATTTTAACATTCTCTGATTATGTCACCGCACATTTTGTCTTGTCATCACAGTACTAGTATATTAAATTTTTAAACCAGTGCTGTTAAGCCATTTGGTGAATACTAACCAAACCACGCTTGTTGGTCTCCCTGCACCTCGATAGCCAGCCCAAAATCAGCCAGTTTCACTGCTGCGCCCTTCAGTTTGCTGGCCAAGAGAAGATTCTCTGGCTTTTGGGTAACAGACAAACCAATAGCTTCAAAATATATTGAGAAAATGTATACAAATTATATGTGTTATGTGAGAACAAATGACATCAACCTCATCACAAGAATTTATTTCTCATAGAAACGTGGTGGCAAATGGACATTTTAAGAAAATGTTCAAGAATACCATGTACTAGGAAAAGAAAGTTAATGACTTTTCCCCTAGATTTCTAAAATGGATTTAAAATTATGATTTAAGTAGACAAGCTCTGATAAAACATATTTTGAACCAAGTCTTCCGAAAACTCAGTACAAGCCTCCAGGGTTATGCAGCACTATCCATGAAAGCTATGTGACCAGACTTGAACAATGTTTGACGGGTAGCACAACAGTTCAGTTAAAACCCATTTTAAATGAAAATCACACAAAACTCAAGTGTAACTGTTGTAATGTTAAACAATTGTGGTGCATTAGAATCGTCTGGTGGAAAAACAGACATTTTGGTGTTTTAATGATTTTTTTCATAGTTCTCATAAAAAAAACAAAAAAAAATTTTTATAATATGCATGTGAATGATATTTAAATTTCTTTGCAAAAGCAAATTTGTACAAGAAATGTTATAGGTCCTAGCAACAATCTCTGCATAACCATTAAGACTGGATCATTATAATCTTAATAATTATATAATATTCACCCGCCATGACAATTATGTTTGTTATAAATGTTGAAAGAAATAAAGAAAGAACCAATTAATGAACTACTTCAAAAAACTAAAAAAAACTTCAGACAACCCCTTTCATATGAGCCTTGTAATACATTCATTAAATATGCAATTACTGACATAAATCTAGTATTTATAGTATTATATTTGTAGTGTTTTTTTATTTTTTTTATTAATATTTTTTATTAAGTGTATACCTGAATATCCAATAATCAATACATTGATTAGCACTCTTATGTCAGGGGAGTCTAGAAAGAGAAGTCAAAACTTTACTAAAAACACTCATTTTCTTGTGATTATTGTACAACCAGGACATTAGCAAAGGACACAAGGCTAGTTTGTCAGGTGCAGTTAGTTGTTTCAACATTCACTTTATGCCTTGGGAAGATCAAGGTGCTAACATGCTAGTGCAATTGAAACTGTCATGCAGTCATTGCTTTTCCATACCTTACAAACAACCCTAACCCCAATCTTACCCTAAACCTACCCACTTCTCAACAACATAAAACACTTAAAAGGCAATATCGCAGGTAAGTAATGCATAAATATTTATTTACAGGTATTTATTAAAACTCTAATATGTTATTTCATCATGACGATATTTCCATGTCCATCACGTCTGTGTATGGCACCAAAGGCTTCTTATTGAAAGCAATGGAGCACCCTGCACATCTGATGCTAAAGGGGTACCCTGAGCGTTAAAAAGCGATAGAGAGGGATCCTGACCAAATGTCAATATGTGACAAGTTGGGAGTGAGAATGAGTTGCCCTGACATTATGCTAGGTATGGTGGCCTTGTAAATGATTGGCAGGGAGCTCCATGGCTAACCCACTCTGTAGCAGGTTTTGTTCTGAGTAAGAGATCTCTCAAACCAAAATTGGATCAGCTATTCGCAAAGTGCCATACCTGACCAATAAAGTCAAGGTTTTCTTGCTCCACAATAAAGGTCACTAAACAGTAAAATAATTTTAAAGACAAAATCGTAACGATTATTATAATTATTTTAGGATTGACATATTAATTGTAAAATTATACCCTCAGTTCATTACACATGAGCAATTACAGTTTAAAAATGTATATTAAGCTTTTAGTTTAAATGAATATAAATATAGATAATATGTAATAAAAATAATCTATATAAAATAAGCTTTTAAAGGACAACTCTTTTCTACTTGCTGGGTTTAAATTCTTCATATTTTTTCTAACAATATATTCACCTTTGGCACAAGAGAGAAGTGAATCATGCGGACGTTCTAGCAATACTTTCTTGCTGTTTCACGGCATGTGATTGTTTGCTACTGATTTAACCAGGAAAACATCCCACTGAGATACAACATCTTTCATGCACACTCGCTCCATAGTTATTCATGAACTCAAGATCAAAGTTTACAGAGAAAGTTGAGGATCAGTGTCATGGTACAAACAAACATGGAATAGATTGATTTGGTTTTGCTAACTTGAAACCAATCCTACAACCTTCAATTTGTTCAGCTAACACACAAGCCCCTCGAGGGCAACCTTCCTGTGGACATCAGTTCCAACCCTGCTCCAACACACCTCGCTGTTTTTGTCAAGTAATCCTAAAGACTAGACTTGATTAGCTGGTTCAACTGTGTTTGATTAGTTCTTTAAATTGTTGGACAAGTCATAACAAGGTAAGATAGACCTCCTTTTTGCTAACAAGCTTTCAAGTGACATTCCTAAACAGCGAAGGAGAAACACTACATCCACAACTGTATGCCGTTTGATTCAAATTTGTCCCTTGGCATGCCTGGTAAGGATTTAAAAAACTCTGATTAACATGGAAGAGAATGTATCGCTTGTTACTTTGTTGTGCCTATGCCAACAACACACTCATGTTGTTCCAAATAACTTGCCACAGCTATTAAATCTCATTTGTGCTTGTTCATATTCAAATATCTGTCTTGTAGCCAGCCTCTATGCGTCAATTTTGCCTATTTATAGAGTATTTTTTAGACCTTGACAGTCTGTGGTCAATGTACAGATTGTACATTCAAATGGTTTAGAATGACATGAGGGTGAGTAAATGATATTTCAATTTTTGGGTGAACTCTTTCTTTAATAAGAACATATTATTTGAGGGTTGCTAGTAGGAGAGAGAAATGAGCTTTGATATTTCAAATTATATTACACAAAACAATATATTTTTAAATATACAGTATATATTACTTACTGTTTTGTATCTATTGTTTTTGTTTTGTTCTTTTTGATGGCGCAAGTCACTGTTCACCATGGTAACTCTGGCAGCAGCCAATCACTGAGCAGAATTCAGGCTGATGCAAATTCAGGGAAAGATAATAAGAGGAGGGAAAACAATCTCCTGGTTGCACCTGGCTCATTTGATTGGCAAATTAGCACTGACAAGAGCTTGTGGTGGATTTGGTTTAAAGATGGACAGAAAACACCATTCCCACCTAAACCTGTGTAGGCTTCATTTTTTACATTTATACCACTGATCACTTGATTCCCATCTCCAAGACAAACATAGACTTCATATGTTACTAAGCACTTGTATAATCACAAATTATTTGAATTGCAATATCATAAGCCATTTGTAGCCCTACAAGATACTGGATCTGTATAAGAGGACAAAGAAGTAGGACTTGGTGTTTAAGACCCTCTGCGTCTCTACTCACCTTAAGGTCACGATGGACCACTCCCATCTGGTGGCAGTGGAGAACAGCCTCAAGGATCTGCTGAATGCAATGACTGCATGCAAACACCAGGGGGTGTGGGTTAGTGACAAGCACACACTCACTATCTGTGCACAGCATTGAGAGTAAAGGAGCATTGGCTTAGAGGTGATGAACATGACCCAAATGGTCTTCTCATTAATTTAAGTCTCAGTGTTGCATGATTATGAGTGACACTTTGAAGTAGGGCTGGGTGATATTTTCAAAAAAAAAATTAACTATTGAAAAAATACAGTGTACTGTAAAATCCTAGTAAAAATAATAAAGGTATTTATTTCTATGTATGGAATATTAATACAGTATTTCCCAACTTGGAGGCACACCAACAGACATTTCGGATGTCTCTCTTTTTTGACCTATCCATTTCAGGTCTTGGAGTCTCTACTAATAATTTAATGAGTTCAATCAGGTGTGTTTGATTGGGTAGTGTGTGGTGGTGTGCTTCCAGGAACAGAGTTGGGAAACACTGCATTAACAACAGTATTTATCTACATACATCTTTTATTAAACATGGAAATAGTTTAATTCATTGAAGAGGACAGTTCAACAAAACTGATTCACTGACTCAAAACAACAACTGACCCTTTGCAAAGAGCTTGATTGACAGGAGATCTGACCAATCAGAACACCAAATCTCCGACAGGAGAGTCCAGTGCATCTAGGACGTATTCACAGGGCTTCACGGTTTCCACATTTTATGTTACAGCTTCATTCCAAAATGGATTAAATTAATAATTTTACCCAATTCTACAAACCATACCCCATAATGACAATGTAAAAGCTTTTTTAAATCTTTGCATAATATAGATATATCTATAATATATATATATATATTATATAATATATATAAATATATTATATACAGTGCTCAGTACTTTGTTGAAGCACCTTTGGCAAAAATTACAGCCTCAAGTCTTTTTGGGTTTGATGCTACAAGCTTGGCAAACCTATTTTTGGGCAGTTTCTCCCACTCTTCTATGCAGGACCTCTCAAGCTCCATCAGGTTGGACGGGGTGCGTTAGTGCACAGTCATTTTCAGATCTCTCCAGAGATTTTCAATCGGGTTTAAGTCTGGGTTCTGGCTGGGCCACTCAAGGACATTCACAGAGTTGTCCAGTAGCCACGCCTTTGTTATCTTGGCTGCGTGCTTAGGGTGGTTGTCCTTTTGGAAGATGAACCTTCGCCTCATTCAAGGTCCAAGCAGGTTTCATCAAGTATGTCTCTGTACATTGCTGCATTCATCTTTCCCTCGATCCTGACAAGTCTCCCAGTTCCTGCCGCTGAAAAACATCCCCACAGCATAAGGCTGCCACCACCATGCTTCACTGTAGAGATGGAATTTGGCCAGGTGATGAGCGTTGCCTGGTTTCCTCCAAACATGATGCTTGGAATTGAGGTTCATCCAACCAGAGAATCTTGTTTCTCACAGTCTTAATTCTTTATGTGCTGGGTTGCAAATTCCAGTGGGTTTTTTTATGTTTCGTCACTAAGGAGATTGAGGATTGAGTTTGGCCACACCGCCATTAAGACTGGATTGGTGGAGTGTTGCAGCTATGTTTGTCCTTCTGTAGATTTCTCCAATTTGCATATATGATCATGGAGCTCAACTAGTGTGACCATCAGGTTCTTGGTCACCATACTAACCAAAGGCCTGTTCCATCAGTTGCTCAGTTTGGCTAGGAGGCCAGCTCTAGGAAGAGTCCTAGTTGTTCCAAACTTCTTCCATTATGGATAATGGAGGCTACATGCTTCTGTGAACATTCGATGCAGCAGAATTTTTTTCTGAACTCTTCCCCAGATCTGTGCCTTAACGTCAAATCCTGTCTCGGAGGTCTACGGACAATTCCTTGGACTTCAGGGCTTGGTTTGTGCTCTGACATGCACTGTTAGCTGTGGGACCTTATATAGACAGGTGTGTGTGCCTTTCCAAATCATGTCCAATTAATTGAATTTACCACAAGGGGCTCCAGTCGAGTTGTAGAAACATCTCCAAGGTAGCAGTGTAAACAGATGCACCTGACTCAATTTTGAGTGTCATGGCACAAGGCGTGAAGACTTATTACCGGTGATTTTTTTTTTTAATAAATTTGCAAAGATGTTAAACTTCTTTCACATTGTTATTATGGCGTTTGTTTGTAGAATTTTGAGGAAAATAATACATTTAATCCATTTTGGAATAAGGCTGCAACATAACAAAATATGGAAGAAGTGAAGCGCTGTGAATACTTTCCGAATGCACTGTAAATTATCTTAAACTTGAAAATGATGTGTATTGATGTCTTTCCGCGGTTGAAATAAAATATGTTCTGATGTTCATTTATGTTTATTTCATGCTTTAAGTAAATATGAAAGATGATCGGTTCACGTCCTGCTTGAACTGAGGTGCTACAGTGATCTGTCACAACACATTAAAGAGCCACAAAACGGTATTTTTGTTTGAATTTCTTAAAAACAAAAAAAGCTACAAAGAGCTGTTGTAAAACAAGCTCTGTCTTGTTTGTCGGTGTGTTGTCAGTTTCCTCTTTGCTCCGCTAGATTTTTCACTGCGTGAGAACATGAGGTGTAGTGTGAGAGTGGCATGGTTTGTCGGACATAGCAACAGTAACTAAGAAGGTCATTTAGGAAGGGTAACCTTGTTTGTATATCAAAGGAGGGTGTATTATCAGTATGTTATTTGGTCAATTTAAAAATGGCCAATAAAAGCCCATAAAGATCCTGTCCATGCAATCCCTTCGTTGTTTAGACTAAATGTCGATTCTTCTCTGTCCGTGTTTTGTTAATCCTTTGTAGTTATTTTGTCTCTATTTGTTTCTCTGTTTTTGCTGGGATTGACATCCCGTGGTAACTATGATTTACACAAGCTTCAGTCTGGATCAGAACACCTGAGAAGGGATGATGCCAACCCCTCAGAGGACCTCAGATGATGCCAACCCTGAAACAACATACAGAACTACCACATTTTGCTATAAGTTTTATTGTATCATATAATAATTGCTGTTAATATTTTTCATCGTCTGTTTTATTACGTCTTAATTGATTTTTCCGTACATTTCTGCAATATGTACATTAACTTACAGTCACCACTAAATACTAACTAAATATTGTAGAAAACTTTAATTGTGCTGTAAGTTGCTTTTTGCTATGATTTTATGTGAAAAGCGCTGTGACTAATAAACTGACTTACTTTACTTGTAGTTTCACTTGTTATTTTGGTTCATTTATCGTCTCCCCCATGTGTATATTTTTGCAAGATGGTATATTTTTATATAATATATATATATATTATTTGCAAATTTGAACATTGTATACAACCGGCTGGGGAGAGTCAAGCGACGGCGTCAGGTCAGACTCTCTTGCTTTCTGTAGTGTGCTAACCATCGTCATCATTTTTCCAATATAAGCATAGGTTATCCAAAAAAATTTTTTTTTTCCAAACTTTACTCATTAAATATACAATAAGAATATGTATTTCTAGATAGCCTATCAGGAATTTTTGTTTATGTTTGTGTGTTTTGTTTGAATATCAATATTCAATATCCAAGATTAAATTTAAAGGTACATACGAACTTGTCTAAAGCTGGCTGCACACTTGACGATTTTCAAATCTTAAACGTTTTTTAAAACCATGGGAGACCACAGACATGAAGACAGTTTCAACCGATTTTTAGCCTTATGATCCTCTGAATGCGCACACTAGATGATTTGGCCAGACCATGAGACCACACACTTGTTGGTTGTAGGAACAATTTCACAGTGACACAAGATCTTACAGAGACTCGCGAGTTCAAATGTGACTTGAGAAGAAAAACAAATAGAGGACAATCAACGTTATCAGCTGGCTCTCCTGACGCGCGTTCCGTTTCACAGTGAAAAACATAGTATAGAAAAGAATATGGGTGATGTATTCTGCTTTTATGGCATGTTTGTGGCTGCCAAGCTTCAGCTATAGAAGCACGCAACATCCAGCTCTCATTGGCTATCGCGGGTATCAAGTCAGAGGCAGCCAGATCAAGAGTCAAGATTTGAGTTCGGCGACGCTCCATCTCAATCGGGAACAGATAAATAATCGTAATGACACCACACAACAGAGGATTTTTTGGACAAAAAATAGTTTGCGACAAGCCGTGAATCGGGCCACCCCCCGTTTAGTTCTGGTATAAGTACTCCCTGTTTTGTTCAGTTCATTGTCCTGCCTCATCAGTGTATACAGTGCCTTGCAAAGTATTTTTTTTTCATGTTTTGTTATATTGCTGCCTTATGCTAAACTGCTTTAAATTACTTTTTTTTCCACATCAATCTACACTCCATACACCATAATGGTAAAGCAAAAAACAGGTTTTTTAACATCTTTGCAAATTTATTAAAAATAAAGAACTTAAATGATTCCATTGCATATCTGAGACAGTTGAAATTTAGCTCAGGTGCATTCATATTACTTGTAGATGTTACTACACTTCAAGCAGAGTTAACTTGTGGCAAATTCAATTGAATGGATATGATCTGGAAAGGCACACACATCTTAATAAAAGGTCTAACAGCTGATAATGCATATCAGAGCAAAAACCAAGCCCTGAGGTCAAAATAACTGCCTGTAGAGCTCAGAAACAGGATTGTGTCAAGCCACACATCTGGGGAGGAGTTCAGGAAAAAAATTCTGCTTCATTGAAGTTTCACAGAAGCATGTAGTCTCTGTTACCCTTAATGGAAGAAGTTTGAAACAACCCGGAATCTTCCTAGAGCTGGCCTCATGGCCAAATTGAGCAATTGATGGAGAAGGGCTTTGTTTAGAGTGGTGAACAAGAAGCTGATGGTCTTTCTAGTTGAGCTCCATGATCATATATGTAGATGGGAGAAACCTACAGAAGGACAAACACCACTGCAACACTCCATCGATTTGGGCTTTATGGTGGTGTGGCAAGACTCTCCTCAGTGAAGACACATGAAAACACACTTAGAATTTGCAAAAAAGCAGCTAAAGGACCCTCAGACTCTGAGAAACAAAATTTTCTGGTCTGATGAACCTCAATTCCAAGCATCATGTTTGAAGGAAACCAACTCTGCTCATCACCTGCAGAGTACCATCCCAAAAGTAAAGTGTGCTGGTAGCAGCCTCAACTGAGGGGGCTGTTTTTCAGCAGCAGGGATCGAGGGACTCGTCAGAATAGAAGAAAAGCTCAATGCACCAAAATATTGAGATAGCCTTAATGAAAACCCAGTCTAGAGCATTCAGAACCTCAGACTGGGCTGAAGGTTTACCTTCCAACAGGACAATGAATCTAAGCACACAGAAAGAGTGGCTTATAGGCAATTCTGTGAATGTCTTTGAGTGGCCCAGCGAGAGCCTGAGCTTGAACTCAATCAAATATTTCTGGAGAAACCTGAAAATGTGCATGTGCCCCCATCCAACCTGACAGAGCTTGAGAGGTGAAGAGATGAGGTGAAGAATGGCAGATAATTGCCAAATGCTGATGAGCAAAGCTTGTCGCATCAAACAAAAAAGACATGAGGCTGTAAAGGTGCTTCAGCTAAATATTTATGCAATGTACTTATTTCATTTTTTTATTTTTAATAAATTTACGAAGTTGTGACAGTTCTGTTTTTGCTTTGTCATTATGGTGTATGAGTGTAGATTGATGTGGGGAAAAAAGTACTTTAGGGCAGTTTAACATTAGGCAGCAACATAACAAAACGTGAAAAAAATCAAGGGGTATGAATACATTTTTGCCGCAAGGCACGGGTTAGTTACGTTGTTGCATTTCTCCCTGTTCTTTTGTTATACAAATTTTGTGGACTATTCGTAAGAACTGAGTTTGAACTTCATTTGCCTTCATCGTGTTTATCTGAACATCCAAACTGTGACAATGACTAGATGCTTTATTGCCCAGCCCTACTGTGAAGTAATAAACTTTTGTTTTGAAATATTTGTATGCTATCTAATATAGTTATATATTAGTTAATATATATATATACACATTGCCCATCCATTGTCATCATTACCTCTCTTGCCTTGCTCTGCAAATCTCAATCCAGAAGTGGTGTTTGCTTGGGTGACTGTGTGCTTGACCCACTAAAATCACTGAGTTATGGGTTCTGATACCCGTTTTGCATTTCAATCAAAAAGGGCACAGTCACCATCAACACACATAAAAAAGACAGTAATATAGAGTCAAACGCACAGCCCCGACTATGCACATTTCTGAGGTGCTACATGCACGATCTTTGCTCTGAGGTCATCATTTGTGTTATTACCCCTCAGCCCACTGCCACACACATACTTTGGTGTGTAGTTGTGTTTTGAGGGACCAGGTTGGGGTGAGAAGAGGAGGCTTCCACAATGGGAACTCACAGTTTATTGTTTGTTTAAAGAACATTACCAGCAGGTTGGAGGCTTAAGCCTGTTATACTAACCTTCAAGTCTCGATGTACAATGCCATTTAGGTGACAATGATTAACACTCTCTAGAATCTGCTGTATGCAATGACTGTGAGAAAGAAAGACACAGCAAGGAAGCCAAAGAAGAGAGATTGAACAGTTCAGCAAGCACAGTCAGAAAATAAATGCAGCTGGCAAACAAACAATGCAACCAGACAGCAAATTTAAATATTGTACTCCAGTGAGTACTAGGCTGTTGAAAACAGTGTAATTTTTGTTATAATTCTAAACAAAGATAGATTTAAATCAATATTTCACCCAGAAATTAAAATTTTGTCAGTTTTAGCTTAACCTCATATTGTAGCAAATCCCTGTTGACTTTCTTATTTATTTCTGTCTTCTGTGAAACAAAAAGGAGAAATGTGTGTGTGTAGGGGTCATTATACACTGTATAATGTCTTATACAGTGGCAGGAAAACTTTTCAGAGAACCCTTTGAAAATATGTGGATTTCTGCATTGATTACTCATAAAAAATTGGTCATTATGCAGATGAAATTGGGAAGTATGGGTTGCACAGGTACCCTGCCCTTTAAAAAAGGGCATGCAAAGCCTCTTTACTGACAAATCTGTTCTTCTCAAGAAGATAAATGGGTGTCAAACTCAGCTCGGGGAGTTAAGCTCCATCCACACTGCGAGTTTTGCCTGATTTTTGAAGTCATACTACTCTTTTTTTTTGAGTCAGGCCGAATTCCAGCTTTGTGTACAGGGGGTAACAAGAGGAGATTATCCTTTCCCGACCGGATGAATTTTGTGACATGGTCACCCCTCATGATAGTATCGCACAGTTGAACAGTACGGATGGAAGCGATGGAGGCTACACAGTTCTGGGTTCAGGGGTCTCAGGAGTTTATTTTGCACTTATAGTTTGAGCAGTCAAGTCACAGCTCAACGATCGGACCATACAGTGTGGACATAAATCCTGAGCTTTGGCTTGACATTGCATGCAATTTACTCATACAGTGAGAGTTGGTATTTAACAAAAGTGCTGCTGAAATCGCACAGTGTATGTCCAGCTTAATTCGGAAGACCCTGATTAGTTGGTTCAGGTGTGTTTAATTAGAGTTGGAGCTAAACTCTGCAGGGCCGTGGCTCTCCAGGAAGTGAGTTTGACATCCCTTACTGTGAACCATGCCTTGATCCCAAAAGCTTTCACAGGACTTTGAAAAAGGGATTACAGAGATGCACAAAAGAAGGAAAATGTTACAAAAAGCATTGCTAACGGTGAGTGTTGAATACACGGTAAGATACTGTGTCTACAAATGTGGGAAATTTTAGAATACTGTTACTCTCCCTAGGAGCGGGCATCCTGCAAAGATCACTTTAAGAGCACAACGGACAATTCTGAAAGAACCACAGGATAAAATGAAAAGACCTCCAGAAAACTCTGGAAGTCATAACTCATGTGCCCACTATCAGAGAAAAAAAGCACTGAATATTGTTCATCTAAGGACAACACGCTGGAAACCACTGCTGCCAAAAATACTGAGGCATGTGTTGTGTTTTCCCAAGACCAATTGGATGTTCCATCGTGCTTCTGGGAACATGTTCTGTAGACAGTTGAGAATTTTTTTATTATTATTCAAAGGAAAAATGGCACTGCACATCCACACCAAAACCTCAACCCAATTGGCAAGAATGGCTGAAAGAACATCATTATTTAGTGCTGCTTTACTGCCTCAAGGCCTGGACTGTGCATGATTACTATGTATTACTCCATAACATGTGAAAAGTACTACTTGTTGTGTTATAAGTTTTATTAGATTGTGTTTGTCTATAATTTGAGTTAAATTAAACAGCCCAAAAATCCAGATGTTTTCAAAAGATTTAAAACTTATTCATGTCACTGTATGATCTCGCATGAATGGCCAAGAAGAATGGAGGAGTAAAAAACCACCTTGGTGGTTGTATTATTTCAGATTAACTGGGATATTGAGTCATCTGGACTACATTTATGATACTTCTATGATGCATTTGTCCTTTTTGCAGCTTAAATGCTTCAATCTTTGTTCACTGTAAATTCACAGAAAAGAACTCTCATTCTGTGTTACATAGAAGAGTCAAATGGGGTTGGAATGATGTATGGGCGTGTTAAGGATGACAACTTTCATTTCTGGGTGAACTCTTCTTTTAAAAATAATAATAAAAATATCACAGAAGCACACAAAAAGACAAGCTTAAACAACCCAAATTAAGATAACACCCTCAGCAAATAAGAAGCACAGAAAGAAAAGAATTTGAATTAAGCAAAAAAACAAAAACCTACAGACAAACATTGCAAGTACAAATACATCGGAAGACATATTGCAGTGCAGACACTTTTTTTTACATTTCTTCTCACAGTTGGGTTTAAATGCTAGAAAACGTTTATTTATGATACATGAGCAATATTACGAAATTTGCTCATTCACTGGTTCTATGATAAGGTTACAGATATGATTACCCCCATAACTGACTGAGAAAAATAACCATATTATGCACATACAGACAGTGATGATAAAATATGGTTCTTCTGTTTTGTGAATTACGAGACTTGCACTTTACATTTCTTAAGTGATTGGTGTGAGTGGAATGTTCAGCTCTTACCACAGAAAATAGTTTGACTTTATGGTCAGTTTGTAAAAAATAAGCTAAAAACGTGTTTACAATAATGCACTTAAAATGGAGGTCTATAGGGCAAGGTTTTCTGGAGTGTTTAAAAGCATACATATAATTGAATACAATTCATTTATTAATTCCTCTGCTCTGTGTGTTTGAGCTGTAGGTCTCTAAATGTGTTTTACTTTGCTAGACAGAATGATTTCTCAACATGTTACTGATCTAATGTAATTTTCACAGCAACTCAATGCTGTAACAAGAAGGAAGCATGTGCAGAGGATTTAACAGGGCAAGAACATGGTCAATAAACAGACAGCAGCCAAAACTGTTTACTGTAATGCAGCCCATACAAACTAATCCAAAACAGTAAAAGAGTGAATACGGGGAAAATAGCAAGGCTGAACATAACACTAAATACAATTCAGAATTGTCAACATAAACCATAAACAAGACTTTGCAAAGAAGCAGTGCAAGGCTGGGCTATATAAGAAGTCTAGTAATGAGGGGATGAGATACACCCCCCAAAAAGGGGGGGGGGTAAAAAAGAAGGGGGATAAAAAAAAAAGCGAAAAGGGGGGAAAAATGCAAAATAACATATAAGAAGTCTAGTAATGAGGGGATGAGATTCAGGTGTGAAGGAAACCCAGAAGTTAGTATTCTGGTGATGGCTCCCTCATTTGGTGGGAGAAGGGAATGGCAGTTGCAAAAGCAGTTATACTTTAATGGATGAAGTGTCTTGCCCCATAAACTTCCACTGTAAGTTAGGGATGGGCGATATCTTATCGTTTGCGATATACCGGTAAAAATTCTCCCCACGATAAGAATTAGTCTTCCCGCGATAGTAACGATAAAGTCTAGTTGTTGACATTTATGTGTGCGACAGTGCGGAGCGACATCGCGGAAGGCGGACGTTGCGGTGCGGGGGGGGGGGGGGGGGGGGTGGGGGTGGGGGGGGTGTGGGGGGGCGGGGGGTGGGGGGTGGGGGGGGGGGGCGGGGGGGTGGGGGTGGGGGGGGTGGGGGGGGGGTGAAACAAAATAATTAAAAGGAAACAAAAAAAAAACAAAAATAAAAAAAGAAAAAATAAAAAAAAAAAAAAAAAAAAATTGGGAGGAGTAGGGATAGCATATATCGCTAAATGAGGGCATCGAGCTCTTTTACAATCTTGTAACTGGTTGGTTAGGGTGTACAGTGCACAAATATTTGTCGGAAATAAATGGACTACAGTAGCACGTGTTGTGTACAGTTTTTGCATGTTAGAGCCTGTTACAACCTGTTGACCAACAAAGATATAATTATGAGACAGCTTTTTCTCAAAGGATTAAAACATAGTCGAGTGTGAAATACTATTTTTGTGACAGTTGTGGTTTACAGATTACAGAATGTTAGGCATATATACAGTGTAAAGGCATGTCGATTACAACATTGCATTAAAATATACTTTCCTTAAAAAATCCCAAGTTGAAGAACACAGATCCTATATTTGTGCATCGTACGTTTATTTTTCGCAAGTTTCTCAGTTAAAATGTCTCTATCTCCATTTGTGCGTTTATTCAGTGATAAATGGATACCTTCTGGAGCTCGTCATTAGTATTCCTTCTGGATTTGGAGTTTCTGTGCAAGAGCGCACTCCTGCTTCCAGTGTGAATTAAACAGTCATTACATTGTGTACTCCGTAATGCTCACAACACCCTATTTTGGGTAAAAATAGGAAAGGTAATTATCATCATTGATATCGTTATCGCAATTAATACCAGAAATACAGTGATATATTTTTAAGCCCATATCGCCCATCCCTACTGTAAGTTCATTAATGCTGAAAAAATATCACAAAATAATTTTCTCTGATAATTGACAACACGCCACAGATGTTGTCTATAGAGCTTCATATATTATAGGCCTATATGATATGCTTTATATTATAGTTTAGTGTGTTGTCTATTTAAGCTAACTGAGCTGTTTATTTAATTCATGCATTCTAATGAGTAGGTTTTAAAGGGGTTTACATTTGGATGCAAGCACTAACCTGGCATCGGCCTCACTGTAGTACTCTCTGGCAACAATATCTTCAAACAGCTCCCCTCCTGTGACTCTGAAAAAGTTCACATTCAGAGTCAACACATCAAACAGTCTAATTGCAGCACCTTTAATAAACAGGAAGGTATGATTACATTTTCATCTTGGCATGACATATGAGTGATGAGAAGCAAGAGTGTAATACGCTATACTCCTGTGTTCTTTAACAACACACACACACACACACACACACCACAAACATATATATATATATATAAGAGAGAGAGAGAGAATAGAAGTTTAAAAATCAATCAATAAATAAAATAAATAAATAACAAATAAAACTCTAACCTACCAGAGTTTCTCTACACTGGACACAAATAACTTGTGGCAAATTCTTTTCGAAACTGAGCATCACCCTGCCCTCCTCACTCTGAAGGGCAGAGCACTTAAAGTAAGTACTCTGAAGGGTACTTTACACTTACATGAACACAAATGTCACTGCCACTTTCTTTTGAATTTAGACTGTTACCTGACAACACGTGCAGGCAAAAATTCATTATAGCAGTTACATTAATTTTACATGTAGTCCTTTATCAGATGCTTTTCTCCAAAGCGACTTACAAATGAGGACAATGGAAGCAATCAAAATCAATAAAAGAGCAATGATATACAAGTGTCATAACAAGTCTCAGTTAGCTTAACGCAGTACATGTAGCAAGGGTTTTTTAAATAATATAATAAAGAAAAAGAAAACAGATAGAATAGAAAAAGAATAGAGCAAGCTAGTGTTAGAGGTCTTTTTTGCTTATGTTAATTGTATAATAAATGGAAAGAAAACAGATAGAATACAAAAAGATTAGAAAGCAAGTGTTAGTTAGTTTTTTTTATTTAAAGAAAACAAGCAGCAAATGAATAGAATGCAAGTCTAAAAGGGACAAGTGTTTTTTTTAAGAATAGAATTAGAATAGAGAGTGCTAGAGTTAGAAGGTCAAATAAAGATGGAAGAGATGTGTTTTTAGCCGATTCTTGAAGATGGCTAAGGACTCAGCTGCTCGGATTGAGTTGGGCAGGTCATTCCACCCAGGAGGAGGAACATTTTAATTTAAAAGATTTTTGTAATTTGATTTCGTGGTTCTTTGGGATGGCACAATAAAGCGACATTCACTTGCAGTACGCAAGCTTCTAGAGGGCACATAAGTCGGAAGTAATGAATTTAGGTAAAGGGGTACAGAGCCAGTGGTGGTTTTGTAGGCAAACATCAATGCCTTGAATTTTATGCGAGCAGCTATTGGTAGCCAGTGCAAATTGATAAACAGAGGTGTGACATGCATTCTTTTTGGCTCATTAAAAATTAATCTTGCTGCCGCGTTCTGGATTAATTGCAGAGGTTTGATAGAACTGGCTGGAAGACCTGCCAAGAGAGCATTGCAATAGTTCAACCTGGACAGAACAAGAGTTTGAACAATGAGTTGTGAAGCATGTTCCGAAAGAAAGGGCCTGATCTTCTTGATGTTGAATAAAGCAAATCTGCAGGACCGGACAGTTTTAGCAATGTGGTCTGAGAAAGTAAGCTGATCATCAATCATAACTCCAAGGTTTCTGGCTGTTTTTGAAGGAGTTATGGTTGATATGCTTAACTGGATGGTGAAATTGTGATGAAGCGATGTGTTTGCTGGAACCACAAACAGTTCTGTCTTGGCAAGGTTGAGTTGAAGGTGATGGGCCTTCATCCAGCCAAGGGGGGAAATTAAGTTCTGTTAGACAAGCTGAGATGCGAGCAACTATCGTCGGATCATCAGGATGGAATGAGAGGTAGAGTTGAGTGTTATCAGCATAGCAGTGGTATGAAAAGCCATGTTTCTGAATGACAGAACCTAATGATGACATGTAGACAGAGAAGAGAAATGGTCCAAGAACTGAGCCCTGAGGCACCCCAGTAGTTAGATGTTGCGACTTGGAACCCTCACCTCTCTGTGGACCTATCTGAGAGGTAAGACTCAAACCACTGGAGTGCGGTTCCTGAGATGCCCTTTGTCAATAGGGTTGACAGGAGGATCTGGTGGTTCACCATATCAAAAGCAACAGACAGATCCAGCAAAATAAGTATAAAAGATTTGGAAGCCGCTCTTGCCAGTCACAGGGCTTCAGTAACCGAGAGCAGTGCAGTCTCAGTTGAATGGCCACTCCTGAAAAAACCCAGGACTGGTTGCTCGTTCAAGGAGGTTGTCTACGAGTGAAGAAGCAGAGACTTGGTTGAACACAGCCTCGGTCAAGTGTTTTTGACAAGAAGGAAGAAGGAAAACGGTCTGCTCTTTTTTCCACCGTTCCTTCTCTAAAAGAGTTGGGTTAAGAGTGGGTTTATTAAGAAGTGGGGTTATATGAGCCTGTCTATATGTTGAGGGAAAAACACCAGTGTGAAGGGATATGTTAATGATGTGAGTGAGTGCAGGTACAACTACAAAAGAAATGGCTTGAAGGAGATGAAATGGAATAGGATCAAGCGGAGTAGGATGATTAGAAATTATGAGTTTGGAGACTTCTGCCTCAGAATGTTATAGTAAATATACTTTATGCAAATATTGTTTTCAGATTTATTTACAATTTATTTGGAGAAAGCCGCTTTCGTCAAAGCTCCGCTAGTCCTCCGAATAATTTTGTAATAAATGAAATTGAAGAAGTTAATAAAACCACAACAATGCCAAAACATTTGAAAAAAGACAGCAAACTACATGAAGAGGCTGACGATCAGGGCAAGGCCTCGAGCAACACTACGGGGGAGACGAGGCCAACTGGCGCTAACGCTAGCGCAACTTCTCCTAGCACTCAAGACATCATGGACGCCATAGCAGCCCTTAATGCTTCATTTAGCCAAAAATTCGAAACATGTTCACGCAAACACTGACTGAGCTAGCGTTAAGCAAGTCGGCGTGGTAGCCCAGGCAGACATAGATAGTAATACATGCGGTTCACATAGCTCTTCGGAGCAGCAGCAGTACAAATGTCTTGGCAATAGATCTGCTTGTTGGGGGTGTTTTGTTCTTGTTTTGGCTTGTATTGTCCCTCTATGTCTCCTGCTTTGTGGGGGGTCATTTCATGTATGTTATATTTGCAGCAACAATATTTCTTACATGCTCACAGCAGAATATCTGTGGATGTATTAGCAGTAGTAAGTCTCTGTACTTGCTCTGCCGCAGCAGCAGCGTAGCAGATCTATTCCGCCAAGACCAAATACATTAACATTGTCATGTACATTACCATGCCAATCCCTCGAGAGTTGTCATGACAGAAAAGAGATATTTGAGGTGAAATAAATTCAGTTCCTATTACATTGGTTAACCTGTATGGTCCTAATTATGATGACCGTGTTTTTTTGAAAGGGTTTTAGACAAATTACCTGACTTTGCTTTATGTAACTTCTTGTAGGACGACATCTTTAGAGGCTTTGTTGAATAGTCCAATAAAAAATTTGTCAAGGTTTTATAATGAAAATATGGTAATAAATAACTCTCTAAAGATTTGGAAACAGATTAAATCATTTTTGGATCTTCCACATATATATTTGGCCAGCCCAATTTGTAAAAACCACGCCTTTACCCCTGGCTTACAAGACAAGGTTTTCTCCCAATGGAAGCAAAAGGGTTTAATTTCCATAAGAGATCTATATATATTGATAATACATTTTGCTCATTTAGTCAACTTAAATTGAAATATGATCTTTTATCTACAGATTTTTTCCGGTATTTACAAATTAGAGATTTTACTATGAAACATTTCACTGGTTTTGGAACATGGCTATACATCAAACTCTTGAAATTATATGTAACCACAGTCCAATAGAACGAGGCACTGTTTCTTTCTTTTATGCTTTACTACTGGATAAGGTGAATGTAAACACTGATCATATTAGGCAAGAACGGGAAAAGGAACTTGGAATTGAATTGTCTGGTGAGTCATGGGAAGAGTGTCTTAATGAAATTCATGAATGCTCTATTAACGCAAGACATAGTGTGATTCAATTCAGAGTTATTCACAGACTTCATTATTCGAAGACCAAACTACATAAGACTTTCCCAAATGTATCCTCAATATGTAACAAATGTAAAATCTCAGAAGGCACGTCTCATTTAATTTTGGACATGTCATAAAATTAGACCATTCTGGCAAAGTATATTCAGATTTATGTCAGAAGCATATAAAATTGATTTGCCACCTGAGCCAAAATTGGGTATTTTTTGGAGATACTTCGGATATAGGAAGTAAATATGTGTCACAATCTGTTTCTTTATGCATGATCTTAGCAAAAAAGGCAATTTTACAGAAATGGAAGTCTGAATCTGTGTCTGTATTCAAAGTTTGGCTAAGAGACCTAACTTACGTGTTACCCCTAGAAGAGCTAAGATATAAGATATCAGATAGACAAAACATATTTTCAAGAATATGGAACCCAATAAAATCCTTAATTAACAATTTTGACTTATAACTTCTTAGGGGTCAAGTTTAGGGGTGCACTCTGAGTGTTTTAAATAATTTTATAATTTTATATATTGCTTGTTAATATTTCAACAAAGAACTCTAAGATATTCGACAATTAGGTTATTGTATTACCGCCTTTGCTTAGTTCTTGCTTATGTTAATGTTAAAGGGTTAGTTAACCCAAAAATGAAAATTAACCCAGGATAGTACTTAGAGAAATCACTGACATCATGGACATGCCAGCTTTTCACAGACTAGCGGAGCCTTTTGTTTGTGTATTGTGTACGATTTTAAATAGACTGAAGCAAATAACATTTTGTCACAACCTAGTAAATTACATGTTATTTTAGTTAGTAATGTAATGTTGAGGTTTTATAAATCACTGAAATAAACATTTTGACAACCTTTTGCTAGATAAGGTTAGCTCATTAGTTAGATACCTTCATAATGTTTGGGTGTTGTAGTGTACACTCAAATAAAAATACAGTGTTTTCTGATAAGATCTAACTCTAAATAAATAAAGAAGTAAATACAAGCTCTTTATTGGCATTCAGGGGTTCCATGAAGAACCTTTAACATCCATTGAACCTTTCGAGTCCACAAAGGGTTCTTTATAGTGTAAAATGGTTTGTTAGATAATTCAAATATTCTTCACACTTAGAAAAAAATGGTTCTTTTAAGAAATGCTCAACAAGAAAATTTCAGGAAACACAAAAAAACTGTTTCATTTCCCCTTTGTGAACATTATTTTTTAAGAGTGTCCCACTGAGCTCTATTATGAGCAGATCTTGAAATACAATCCTAGTTTCCTGCTGTACTATTCTGTAAAGGAACATCAGCTCTCACCTCTCTCTGGGCATCTGGTGGTTGGGGTTGTGGTGGCAGCGTATGCTCAGACCGAATAGTTTCCGGGCCGTGCGCTGGATCTTCAGTCTCTGGGCCTCCAGTGAACTCTGCAAGAGCCGGTAGCGGTTCTGAAGGTCCCAGTCGCTGCCCCACAGCAGGTGCACGCTGCTCACTGGCAGGAAGTGTGTTGCAGGCAGACGTTTCAGAAACGACTTAAACTCGTCTAAGGTGAGAGAGAGAGAAAGACAGGTGCTCATACGGTGAAGGGCAAAAGCATATCCACATAATAAACCACCCCCCACCATATTGATACGCCAGATTGATCCTTATCTCCCACATGAGCCACTAAGGCTTAAAACTGAGCAGTCACTTTGATCATGATCATGATCATGCTCATGTGCGCATATAGAGATATTATATATATAGATTTTATATTATATATAGATATTATATATATCTTGTTATTTTAACATCGTTTCTATATTAGTGTATTTTTACAATATTCTATATTTGTATTGTTTTTTATATCATTTAATTCAGTCCACAAAGGACAGAGGAGATGTGCAAATAGAGCTTGAAATTCCCCAAGGTCAAGTTTAGTCTCGCAGGTTTTTTTTCCCCAAAGGGCTTTTTCAGCTTGGTAATAGAGAATTCATATTTAGTGTGGTTTTGGATAGCCGGGGAGGCACCAGAAAGTGTTTTCTTCAGTATGACAGTGTGGTTTTGTTTGGTCGAAGTGTGAGAGAGAGGGCAAGGACGGGTGAATGGTAAGGTGAGATTCTTGCCTTGCCAAACTCTGATTTAAAAATGAGGAATTCTGTGAAGAGGGAGATTACAGGTGATACAGGACTCATTCCAGAGTGTGACATCTCAGTGGGATCTGAACTCACAGACACAATGGAGAGACATTTCTTTGGTGCTACACACAATTCACAGGACCGGTATCCATTCTCTGTTGTGCGTCTTTGTGTTTTTTTAATGTGCATGTGAATGTGTGAAGAACTAAATCTTGCTGGACTTACACATCTCCAATGATTTCATCCTACACAGTTTCATGGTATATTAAAAATATAGAAGATATTGAATAATAGTGGGTTTGAAGAGTAAGAGGAATGTAGCACTTCATATATATTCGTAGGCTATTGAAATATTGATGTATTTTCTTTGCTTTGGTGTCTCTGTTGGCTCTTTCTTTATCAGATTATGTCTCCTCTCGCTTTCTCTCCTTCTTTCTCAGTCAAGCCTCAAGGATAGAAACCTTGAATATGAATTTCAGAGGCAAAGAAAGAGAAAGAGGGGGGTAGGGTGGGGTTGTGCTCTTAGGGAGCGGTCGTTGAGAAAGTGCCTCTAATGGGCGTCTGTGCGCTCCCCCCTGCCTAGGGCCCCGATCGATACCGACTCAGAGCAATAAAGCTTTCCCCTGTCATCTCCACAGAATACAAAGCAGTATGGGGAGAGAGAGAGAGAGAGAGATAGGTGAAAAGCTGTTCCGCTAGCAAGACCATTTTCCTATAACCCCCCCCCAACCCATCTACCCCCATCTAACAGCAGTAGAGCCCCGACCCCCTCTCGTTCCTTCTCTCCATCTCATAGTCCACCTCTCCTTTCCCCAAATGTAGCACGGGTCCCCTGTGCCGGCTCTGAGTAGGTTTTGATATCTCCTTGCGGTCGGGAGGAGAGAAATAAATAATGGCAGAAGAAACTCTTATTTTAGTTATTATCACAAACACAGAGACAAGGACGGATAGAGAGAGAGACGGCCAAGTGGGGCATAAAAAAGGAAAGGAAATTAAACAATAAAAGAAGTTTTAAAAAAGGCAGCTGGAAATGGATGGATAGACAGAGAGAGAGAGAACGAGTGAGAGATGTAGTTTAGGAAGTGAAATGGGATGAGAAGAGAATGAAGAGGGAATGAAGTGATACAAAAAGGTGGGGGGTGGAAAGCGAAGGAGAAGGGGATTATGGGAGAGAGAAAGATAGATGTTGTGATAAAGATGGAGGGTGAGTGGGAATATTGATGAGTAAGAATGACAGACAGGAGAAAAAATGAAGGGAAAAAACTGCACAGGGAAAGGTAAAAGGCAGGTTAAAGGTCAAATTATTTCTCAAATTGTAAACTAGTGATATTTAATCATAACTACAATACTATAGCTGTCTGAACTATCAGAAAAGACAGAAACACGTTTCCGTGTGAGAACGGAGGATATCAATTAAGAATGTGCAAAATTAAATATTAAAAATCAACTAGTGTGCGAGCTGCCTGTTTCACTAGCTTAGTTTAGGTTCACTCGATCTATCATATATAAGACAGATTCTTGCATTCAAAAACAATTAGCAGCACTACAAAATGTCTAATGAAACTTGACATGCACTAAATAAAACTTTAAAACTCAAATATAAGAAAAAACCTTGGTAAACTAGTCAGCCTCACTAGTTGACCATCATGACCCGTCCTACATGTCAAACCAAACGGTTCCTCGTGAAAGTGACAGTGTCGGTGTGAACAGGTCCGCATTTGTCCTCCATCACCGTGCGCTTGTGCTTGTTCTGTGACAGCTCTAGAGTTGCTCTGTCATTACGCTGCTGTCAACCTAATAACATCTCTTCCTCATCTCTCAAAAACAACAGTTTCTGTGTGTATGTGTGTCTCATCTCTTTTGTTGTACCCTCACCCCCCATCCTCCCCAATTCAATCCCTCATTTCTTCTTTTATTGGAAAAAGATGGGATGAATCCTTCATTTTCTTTCTTGTAATGCTCTTCTGTTATTATTCTGCAGTAGGGCTGGGCGAGATTGCTAAAAAATATTATAGAGGTAATTTTCAGGTTTATGACGTTATTTGATATATATCTCGATTTTTATGTATTTGTTCCGAAATGGGTGTTTTTATTAATCTGAGGAAACATAGTATCACCAAGAAGTCACTGTAGCCAATTAGATTCGAAATATTTAATGTGTAAAGTAAAAAGTTAACATAATGAACATTTTCCACATGGTTTTTCACTAAATTAAGTTTTTTTAAAAATATACAATTATGCAAATATATAAAATATTAATAACTTAAATTTTTATCCAGAGTATAGCAATAAATAGTAATATTATAAATATAACAAATTTACAATCATTTTTAAATAGAATTAATACAAATCAAATAAATACTAAATATAAAATATAAAATGTAACTTTTTAGCCTAATTTAATGCATAACAAAAATGCCAAAGAATCAGTGAAACCAGAGTTTTGAATAAGCATCATGGTTATTTAAACCCCGATGAAAAATTTAAAACAGTTTCAATAAATTGCACGAAAAAAATCATTTCAGACGGTCATTTGTAGTGACCAAGAGCGTCGGATTGGTGGCACTTTTTCAGCTTACACACATTTCTTTATACTTTCTAGTCTTATCTTCCAAGTTTTTCAT